>OY748291.1:18242777-18718777 GCA_963556515.1 Nudaria mundana | reverse complement strand
AGATAAACTGATATAAATACTTATATACATATTTTTTGGAAATGCATACATATTATACATAGGTAACGTCCAGAATTCGGTACAAACGTATCTGTCTTTACACAAAGTTTGTCTCGCCCGGGAATCGAACCCGAGACTGGCGTCGATATCCGATGCACTACCGACCACGCCACCGAAGCAGTCATAAAGTTCCGTCAGAACAGCTGACTGCAGTCCGCAGCTGAAATCCTATCAATAAAAACACTACGTTGAGCCTATTTAATTAAAAGACTACTTTTGCCATAGACTCAGTAATTTTTATCCCGGTAAGTAAGTTTGAGAAACCTATTTCATGCGGGCTGAGCCACGGGTAATCAATAAGTTTACCTACAGGTAACCAACTATGATTTTCCATAATTATTCTTTAGACTTACATTTGTTTCATATTATCTCCTTCTTATATAGTATATTCACATCTATATGTAGCATGTAGCTTTATTCTTTATATTATTAAGTTCTTATGTGTATGTATTTACTGTCTGTTATAATATATGTATTACATAAATTTTGTTTAATTTATTTAATTTTTTTCTTCTATTATTTAATATTATATGTAATGTTGTAAGTAATCTATTTATACGTATATCCTGTTCCTATTTAAGAATACGCGTTTACACTTTCCTCTTCTCTCTTTAGTATTATCTATCTCCTCTATATCTCTAAGGTCTGTCGGAAGAAAAGCCATTACTGGCTTAAGCACACTTTTGTACATATTGTTATTGTCTGTTTTGTGTTTTGTAAATCTGTACAATTAATAATAAAAAATAATTAAGAAGCACTGACATCCTCTGTGAAGGTTATTAAGGTTATTTTTCAAATAATGTAAAAACATTATTTGAAAAATAAAATAACCTTCACAGAGAATGTCACTGAGTGTTGGTATATTATTATGTGATAAGTAGGTACATTGCTATTTTAAATTGACGATTCTATTGTGCCATGAACTAACAGCGATAACCGAATGAGCCAGCACGTTATCAAATGCAGTGTGGTGCCAGATGTTTTGAAATATAATTATATTATTTGTGTAGATTAGAAACTAGGTTACACATATATTTAAGCCATGGTCTCCCTCCAGTACAGTAGGTGGAACGCGGCCGTGTGCTTCGGCGAGCAAGTCATGCTCGCGAAGGAGACGGCCGAGAGGGAGAATCGCGTACCCTCCCCGCTGAGTTCCGCAGACTCATCTACGCCCAGGACCATCGACCTCCATGATCGGGGCCTGAGGACGGCGGAATAGCCACCCCGTCCTTACAGAAGCAGGCTAGAAGGGTTGCGTGCTGCACGCAACCAGATTCGCTCACCGACGCGGGATGGAACCCAACCCCAACGACGCGGGATTTTCATTCCGACCAAACCCCTGAAGAGGCCACACAGGTGGCCAAAGCCGATCGGGCGCCACTGGAAATACCTTCTGGTTTCACCAGAGACGCCTGCAGCAATGGACATGAATCTCGCGGGAAAAAAACACACATTTAGATGATTAAAGCTGGTGTATTTAAATCGAGTAGTTTCGAGCCGTTTAGGGGCTCTTCATTGTGTACACATGATGCCTTATACGTCGCAACTAGTCGGTCGGTCACGGCAGTTAAACTTGTGTTCATTGTAATACATCCTTTTTTTATTACCTCACAGATTTTAAAGGACGTTGCTTTTTTATTTTACATATTTATTTAGGTCGACAAATTGACGCCACCCGCCTAATGGTAAGCTGTGGCGACGTCTGGCGATTGTGGGCGACTCTCACAGTACCTACACAGGAATACTATGGAGAATGGCCCTCAACTTGACGACCCAGTGATGTACCTCTTCACGCTTCGCTTAAAGAACCATGGGTTATATGTTGGAGGAAACACGTGCGCAGGCAGGGCGTTCCAAGCCACTATCGTTCGGCAGATAACCGAACGTTTTATAAAACGTTCGTGTACAGCAGACACCTCTGGTGCGGTGTAAAGAATCGCTTTACCTTGTTCAGTATTCCTAGTTTTCGCGAAGCTAGCCCAATACATCTCTCAATGTAATGAAATGAAATGAAATGATTTATTTATTTGTATAGGTCACTAAATGGCTCTTACAAACGTCAGTAAGTACTTAAAATAAAAAATGTCATTGCTTCTATATTTACATGTAATGCCAGATTCGCAAAGCAATAAGTAGAACCGAGAGAAAGAACCTGGCAATAAAACTCTCGGTCACTCTTTTTCAATAATTTACTCATTTACACATTTTCTTAAGACTAAATGTGGACGAATGTACATTGGTCTCGTCTCAGAATCAAAAAGCGTGTATAATGCAAAAAAAAATTTGTTTGTCACCTAAGTACAAAATATGCTACAATTACGGCATTTTAGGAGGCGGCTGCACCATGCTCAAGCCAGACACTTTTATCATTAAGGTAATCAACTGTCTTATAATATGCTTTTTGACATAAAGTGGTCTTTATAAAGGTTTTAAATTTACTGTCGGGCATACAAAGGACCGATTCAGGCAATTTATTATAAAAGCGTATACCTTCCCCCTTGAAAGAATGACTAACCTTGCTAAACCGATAACACGGAGGGAGTAGTTTATTATTATTACGTAGATTTCTGTCTGTAACGTCACTTACTTTAGTATAGCTAGATATATTTTTCCTGACATACAGTATGTTATCAAATATATATTGGGAAGCTACAGTTAAAACATTAATATCTTTAAATAGCTCCCTAAGAGAATCTCTCTTACTTAAACAATAAATGGCACGGACTGCCCTCTTTTGTAATATAAAAATTGTTTCTATATCTGCTGCATTTCCCCAAAGTATTATTCCATAGGACATCAAGCTATGGAACTAACCAAAGTAAACTAGCCTAGCAGTAGCTACATCTGTCAACTGTCTCTCACAGCATATGCAGCAGAGCTAAGCTTGTTAGCTAAAATGGTGATGTAGTTTGTGTTATTGAGCTCTCGACGAACGTCTATGCCAAGGATGTCTAGATTGTCCTTCATTGGTAATATTGCATTCTGAAGAGTGGGTAGGGGAAGGAAAGGGGATTTTTTCTCAGTAAATGCACACGCCTGTGTTTTGTGGGCATTGAACTTGACTTTCTGTTTCTAAAGGCTAAAGTTTTATTTTTCTGTTTCTGAAACTGCAAGACTTTATTGTATTGATTGTACTTTATTTATGTAACATCGGCTGGTACAGTGCTTCTATTTTGTTAATGGCCTTCGGCAATTTTCGTTTTTCCGAATGGAACCGAATATTAATATACACGTCCATAAATTATTAAATTTATTACTATATCTATATTATATATATATTATAGAATTTAGAACTACGTCCCTCATTGTTATTTTGTTTTGATTTCAGTGTGTAACTCTATGGAGCCCTATAAAGGCAGAAGGCATGCCCCTTTTACGTGAGTCCAACAGAATTATTGGCAAAATGTGGGTGTGTAACTCACCCCTGCATACCCTTTGAGGATATAGACGTAATTTTTTGTATGATGATATAAGATTTATGGTACTATTGTATATTTATCTATTTACACGCCTTTAACAGACTACAGTCCGAGACGCCCAGGACTATAATTGGCTGTGCCACAGCGGCTGGCACGTAAGATTTTGTTGCCTTTCGTGAACATTTCATCGCAAGGCAACGGGTTTAAATTTTTGTTTTCAAAATCACAATATAGCTGCTAACTTTTTATGAAATTAATGCGACCATTTTGGACATAACCCATTATAAATGTGACCGGTGGCTTACCCTCTATTACGTGGGACTAAAAATACTGGCAAATTGTGGGTGTGTAATGCACCTTTGCATACCCCTTCGGGATATAGGCGTGATATATGTGTGTATCTGTATAACATACTAGGTACCTAATTTTAACAACTGTAACTAATATAAATATAAGTAGTATTAATAAATACAAAATGTAATATAATATAATATTATTATAAAATAAACATTTCTACTAAATATTCTTGAAAATATAGACATCGGACATTGTAAAAAAACTCCATTTTGCGGTTTATTTGTTAGTCTCTGGCTTCTCGATGACAGCTTGTTTACTTTTTGAGCAGATGTGGATACTACCTATCGCGTATTAATCACTAAGTAAACATTGAAACATGCTAAATGGGTCGAACCGGTATCACAGGGACCAAATTCGTTCAATTTATCTTTTTCAAGTCAAAGCACTTGTACCAGTATTTTCTTCAAAACCGTAACTATTCAATATTCAAATTGTAACAGGGAAGTACTTTACCATATAGTCGTAGATATTATGTCTATTATTAAACGTATCTGTGTATGAGGTTTAACATGAATTCCAGTAAATTCAGAATTAGTATTTGTAGCAAATGTTTTATTTATTTATTTATCGCTGTTATTACATATTTCTATTTACATGCTTTCGTGGTCAGATATAACACCATATAAGTCATAACCATTATAATATATGCAGTAACAACAACAGATAATTAACAAGCTCGGGTTGCTTGGTGCTTAACATAAGCCATTTATCACCCCTTTGTCCAGAAAAAATCCTGTTATACCCACTTTAATCCCTTAAACGGATTTTTGTAATGTTTTGTTGTATTAGGATCGGATCGTCTACAAAGCAAAATGTTCATAATGTGCTTTTGTTATCTCAAGCAAAAGGTCTATGTAAACAATGTTGACCACATGAAGAGATTGTCCTGGGAGCAAATCGTCCACAATTTATTTATGTCCATAAGTCAAGTAGTCTGACGTCCACTAAAGCGGGGCGGTCCAATAAAGCGGCGACAATTAGCACTTTATCGGCGTATTAAATATACATTATCCATGCAAAGTTTCATGTTTCTGGCATTAACCGTTTGATAGGAAAGCCGAGGACAGACGGACGGACGGAAAAGGGATGGACAGACATGACGAATCTATAAGGGTTGGAAGACTTTACTACGGAACCCTAAAAAACATATAGTCGACTTGAGAACCTCCTTTACCCATTTTTAACCTTTTTTAAGTTGGTTAAAAATCAATTGTTTCGCCTATTGCATCTTTCCAAGGCAGGTAAGTAGGTACACTCCTTACTACCGTCACCTTATAATCGTCGAGGAAAATGCTTAAGTCGTCAATGAAAGGTTATCTTCGGAATTGTAATTCAGTCTAAGGTCAAAATGGATGCCAACTAAAGTGAGGCCACCGACACGAAATAAAACTAGGAGCTGCGGTCGCTGCCGTACTGCGCTGCAGCATGCCATTGAGCGAAGCGACTATTTCTATTAAGGCATTTATAAATCTATAAGGAGCAGGTTTTGTTCGAGACCGATTTTTTTCAAAAAAAGTTATTGACCAAAAATATGTCAATACTTAACTTTTTTTGAGGGTCCTAAATCAAAATTCGGTCTCGAACAAAACCTGCTCCTGAGAATGCTTGATTTCTCAGTGAAAAAGTCATGAAATTCGGTTGTTGACATATTTTTGGTCAATAACTATTTTTGAGGGTCCTAAATCAAAATTCGGTCTCGAACAAAACCTGCTCCTGAGAATGCTTTATTTTTGAGTGAAAAAATCATGAAAATCGGTTGGGTAGTTGTCAAGAAACAATTTCACATCGAGATGCATGTGAGTCACCTGATAAGGAGCTCCGCTCGCTACGCTCAAAAATATTTAATTTGCCTAATTTCCTATTCTAATGGCTGTCGATGATTCGTTGGAAAAGTCTAAATCCAACGTATTTATGACAGAACTAGGTATCTATTCTATCAATGTTGACAAATTGTTTACAACCTCAGTACTAAATGTTTACCTGTACCATGAAACACGGAACGACAGTCGACAGTGGTATCGTCTTCCTTCAGTACCGGGTACGAGTGATAAGGACAGAGATAATAATCGCACGCTATCGCAATGTAACTCAATTACAGTTCGTTTGTTGATGAAAATTATCTACTTTAGGTACTAAGTATATTGTTTTTCTAACTTGCAGCTGTTTTCCACAAATCCACGCACTTCGAAAACTTTAATAAACTTCTGTGCTTCTGATAAGCCAAAAAATAATTATTATCTGTCCAGAAGTTACCGTTCCTTCCACACTTTTGTTTATTTTATTTTATAAAGTGTTTTACTATAATTTTTCAATTTATTTTTTTATTTAAATTTATATTTTTATTTATTTGTCACTGGTTATTAATTAATTAATATATTTCGCGATGTTTAACAGTTTTTAATATTCTTTGGTAATTTATCTTCCTAATATAAATAATAGATGCAATATGTATCTATAACATAGTACAGTAAAGTCAAATGTAAAAAATAATAACTTAAAATTTAAAATATCAGGGGTCCTAAACCATTGTTCGCTTAAAGCATGAATACCTAGTTGTACATTTGATTACGTCTCATCAGTCATATTATAGTCATCAGTAGCATTCCTTTAGTTCTTTTGTTTTTTTTTAATTCGCCGCTCTCACGTCAGTTGCCGGGCGTCTCTGGTACGCACGTAGAAGGTATTTCCAGTGGCGCCCGGCGGAATCCCGCGTCGTTGGGGTAGGGTTTTATCCCGCGTCGGGGCCTGAGGACGGCGGGGCGGGCGGCGGGTTAGTCACCCGCCGTCCTTAGGCCCCGATCATGGAGGTTTAATTCTGCTGTAATTATAAGTTCTTTTATCTGGGTTTCTACCTTAAGGAACGCATTAGTCTCAATACAATTAGGTACTTATTATTTTATATTACTGGGACTTTTCAATGTAAGATGTACCTATTGAATCATTCATTATTATACAGTCAGACAGATAGATTAACATCCTTGTCAATAATTAAAGAAACCATGACAAGCCAACACACAAGAAAATAAGTAGAGTAGGTACCTAAGTAGGTACTAGGTATAATTAACTTGGATAAGAAATTATACACTATACGGAAATATTAACTACATACGCTTTTTGTAAGGCTTGTTAATACCATGTTTTACGACACCGAACCGAAAATAAAGTCTCCTTTTCGGATCAGTGTCGTAAAATAAAATATTTTGCTTTTTTATCATTTGGTCGGTTCGATTTCCAGTTCACACAGATGATTTTTCAAAAATCATCTCAAATGTCTGTTTTTAATATCACATTGAAATTTTATAGAGCATAAATGGCAAATATCCACTAGAATGAAATGTCTATCTCAGTGTAAAGTAGGCCAATGCTGGAGGAAAATTTACAAGGTTATTAATCACTGAATGATCAGTCATTCTTAGTGAGTAATGCAGTTCTTTCAATAATGGATAGGTATAATGTACGAATAAGATATAGGTATGAGGTAAGAATATAGTTATATAAGGACCATTCACTTCAAGTTGCTCCATGTTGCTTCAATAACAAATTATAAATATCTCTTTTTACACATTTTCTCGATGGTCTAAATTTAAGATCAAATTTACATATATAAATAACGAACGTTACAACATTTACATTTTTACGCATTCTTCACATGCCTATAAATATATATGCGTGTAAAAATTTTTAAAACGAGTAAAAGTACTATGTAAAATTACATTTGTACTTGTATATATTATGTATGTTGTTATAATAAAAATATTTTGATTTGATTTGATTTTCTATTTGATTTGATTTTGCATTCTAGTGTCAAAACTAAGTAGGTACCTATGTAGAGATTGGGAGTCCAAATGCATAGTTAGAAATACACACTACTTCGGAACAAATATTAGTCGGTACAATGAAGTTTATTTTACCCATAAGCAGAACATAGTATAAAACAAGGTCGCTTTAGTTCCCTATGTAGGCATAGATCTTTGAAACTACGTAACGGATTTTGATGCGGGTTTCACCAATGGATATAGTGGTTCTCGAGGAAGGTTTTTGTGTACTAGGTAATAAAATCAAGAAAGGGTATGGTAACGACGATACGTAAACAACTTAGAACTCTACTCGTAAAATTCTAAAGTGCATTTTGCCGCGGCCACACATTGGATTCAACTTTGCGTCCAAGCTTGGCTTTAATTTCGAATTACCAATATTTAACCATTACATGCATTGGTGTAACTAAATAAAAAACACGTCAAACAATGACACAAAAAACAACTTCAAATTACCAAAAAATTCTCGGAAGGGACCAAATTGAAATGAGCAGCTAAGGAAGCAGTTGCTTTCAATTACCAGTCAAAAGATTTAAGGGAACTAAAAAAAAACAAAATTATACAGTCGAATTGAGAATCACCTCCTTTTTGTGAAGTCGGTAATAACCGTCATGTATTGCTCAATGAAAAGACTTTGTTATTTGACACACTTACAAATAAAAAGATCAAGTCCGATGTGACGTTTCGTCAAACTCCTTTCATTTTTATTGTTACAGTGTCGTCTTCTATCTAATCAATCATTGCATTAACATTAGGTACCTACGTGTCAGGAGTGTTGTTACAGTGCCGCATCTCATCTTTTCATTGAGATAATTGGCATTACATCATTAGTATGATAAGATATGACACTTTGATTTCTCACGTAAAAATATTATATAGTTTGATAAGCCAATCTTCACAAACTTTTTTCTTAATTAAATTGCGCAATGTATGAGGTGATACGCGAGTATAAGTACCTGCCTATAGATTAACTATTATAGTATATATTGTCACGTAGATATTTACTATTTCGAAATTTGATCAGTCCAATCTCAGTAACGTTTTTGAAACTAATATCAGTCGGTCGAATTTGACCCAAGAAGTTTTTATCAGCATCAGATCACGTAGTTTACGGAAATTGAAAGAAAATGTGTAAACAAGCACTACTTTATCGAACCCCAAGGCCATTACAATACCTTGATACTCTTTTTGTGGTGACATTTCGATTGCTATTGAGATTACCTTCTGTGAACAAGTTAACTACTGTTTTTCAGAGAATTTTCAGCTATCGGCCCTGATTGACACAAATTATTTACAACTACTTACTTAAAAAAAATCAGGAAACACTGACAAATAAGTATCAATTTGTAAAAAAAAGCGCAAAGGTATAGCAAGGGGGTCACGTCACATACGGCGAATATACTCGTACTATAATATTTTATTTTAGGAAGCATACTGCATTTGATTTTTTATGAAGATAATCAGGTAGGTATAGTTCGCGAGGCCTATGCTGAGCTTTGCATTTGTGTGAGTGATTACGAAATGTAGAGTAAAAGGGCTGTGTGTAGCTATGTGTACAACACAATCATGTGTGTGTAAAACAGGTTACATTATACGTTCACGTACGTGCACTCCAAAATGCAAAGTTCAGCTTACGCCTCATACCTAATGTCCGCCGTAATCCACCGACGTTTTTTCCCACGAGTTTAAAAATAAACAGTTTTCTGAATGAACAGTCGTGTTAGTCTCTGGACACGAAGGACTACTGTACACACGTGTGGTCAGTTGGTGAAAATCAACTGTCCAAATCCAGTGATGCTACGTAGGCGGTGTTTAGATAGGTACCTACCTATTACTACCAATTTTTTTTTAAGTTTAAATAAGTCATACGCAGTTACATAGTACACAACGCTTGGTAATAATTACACTGGTTCATAAACCACCTATTTAAAGGAAATTAACCAAGTAGGTACAGTCAATATAAGCGAGCTAACACAATCATTAAATATGATTACCCATGAGTTGACGCATTTACATCCCATATTACATAATTATTGTTGTATATACATTTTTTTATTTACTTCTATACTTACATATTATGCATAGAGATAAATAAAAGATTTTTTTTGGACATTCTCACACGATGTCATCTAGCCCAAATTAAGCTAAGTAATATAAGCTTGTGCTATGGGATCTAGACAACTGGTAAACATACATATATATTTCTAAATGTGCCGGCGCTGCTGCTGCATCGGCTGAAGGCTTTAAACGGCGTAAATATGCTAACCTAGCAGGTGATTACATATTTGAGCCGTTTGGGGTTGAGACACTGGGGTCATGGGGTCCGAGTGCTCGCCGCCTTTATAGAGACATTACTAAACGTCTAATCGATGCTTCTCAGGACCAGAAGGCTGGCTATTTTCTGGCCCAAAGAATAAGTATCGCCATCCAACGTGGCAACACAGCCAGCATTCTTGGAACCTTCCCAGTCGGCAATGACGCGGAGGATTTTTTTAAACGATATTTTGTAATGTGAATATTTTTAGTCTATAATTATGTTTATTTTGTATATTGTAATTCTTATTGTAAATAAATTATTTTATTAACATAAAAAAAAATAATTCTAAATATATACATATTATACATGGAAAATATCCAAACTCCGAAACAATCATTTGTGGATCGTACAAATAATTTGATTCGACCCGGAATCGAACCTGGGACCTCAGGGACGGCAGTCGCTTACTCATACCACTGCGGCACCGAGGCAGTCAAAGATATATTAAGAATAATAAATAAATCGATACTGCCGGGTAATAGATACGTTATTATAAATAGATCTATCGTTCCCGGTTCCCGTGGGATCACATTACCGGGATAAAAACTAGCCTATGTTACTCAGGGATAATGTAGCTACATATCAGTGAAAGACTTTTCAAAATCAGATCCTGTAGTTACGGTATTTTCGCTTCAAACAAACAAACAAACAATCAAATCTTTCCTCTTTATTATAATATTTATGTAGGTACTAGTACGGTGTCTTGCGCGGTGCTTCGCGCCGCACCACGCCATAGGTTTTGGTCTATAACTTTTGACCCCTTAAGCCTAGTTCGGATTAGGCTAGTAATTTAGAAGAGTAGCGAGTAATTTAGTAGCTAAATATGTGCGAACTACAAAAATTTAGTCGAGTAATTTAGTAAATGATTTAGTCGCGCCAATCCATTTTACTCTATTTTTCGGGCGAGTAGCGCCTCCCACTACGCATCCGTGCTCACTGGTTCACCGGCTAAACAAGTCCGAACCTGGTTGATTAGTCGAGTTCATTAGTAGCCGCCTGGCCGCAAAAATGTCGTTTCGCAGGAGCGAAGAAACAACTTTAAAATTTATTTCCAAATATTTAGAACACGATTGCTGCATGCTTGTGGAATATTAAGTCCCCGTATTATAAAATTAAACAAATCTATAACTAAATAACTTAATCAGTTTATTCATTCTATTGCGTTGCAGCCCGTTCATCTTGCACAGCACCACTCACTTGTGTACTGTACTAAACCGTAATGCGAACGATTTCTGTGTAGTAACGAGTAGTTTAGCAACTAAATTACACGCTACTCTACTAAATTACTGTAGCAGTGCGAACTAGGCTTTAGGGCTAGGTCAAATTTTCGATTTTTTGGCTTGTCTCCAGATAGAGGGCTATCCATAGAGGGGTCAACCATCATTGGAGCATAAGCAGTTCTCGAGAGCTAAGGGGGGACAAAAATTACATTTACCATTTCTATATATAGATATAAATAAATACGTAAATATTATTGACAATCACACGTCATTTTATCGCAAATTAAGCTAATAAAATAATAATAAGCTTTTACCTACTATGGGATCTAGACACAAACATTTGATTCAACCTGGGAATCGAACCTGAGACTCTGGCGTCCAAAGTCCAAGCACTACCGATCTAGATCTCCCTCTAACTAGCTAGAGCCTTATCCTACTAATATTATAAACGCGAAAGTTTGTGAGTGTGTAAGTATGTAAGTATGTATGGATGTTTGTTACTCTTTCACGTAAAAACTACTGAATGGATTTTAATGAAACTTTACAATAATATAGCTTATACATCAGATTAACACATATACACAGCTACAAATTATAAAGATATTGTATGAATTGATCAAAATATGACGCGGCGCGACGGGAACGGGAAAAAATCCAAATTACCATGCGGACGAAGTCGCGGGCGACCACTAGTAAATAAATATATACCTACAAATAAATAAATATATAAAAGAAATAAATACTTTGGTTCTACAATTGTTCGTCGGAACTGTCAAAGGTCAGCTTATGTAGGTGGCCTACTTCCTTCAATAAAATATATTCGTGTTTTTTAGATATTTTTGTTGATAAAAGGGCTTGTGTCCTAAATACAGCAGTCTCGTGTCAAAGGTTAACGAGAATGTAGATCAAAAATAACATAATGCGTGGACTGTTCTTATTTCAATGCATGGCACTGAATAACACATTTTTCTCCGAAGGGGTAGGCAGAAGAGTCTTTCACCAAATATTAAATAAAATTAATATTAATTAAATAATTATGTACTAAAATATTTACACTACAAAATGTAGTTTATCCAACAAAATTAAATTATTATGACATTTCAAGTAGAATAATAGAAATAGTATCCTACGGATATTAGTCGGAGTATAATTATTGCCGTGTAGTTTAATACCAGTGTAACTTTGAGTTTTGTCGAATCCGGCCTAAATCGACTATCAAACAAACAGGGCATCCTAATGGGTAGCTGTTTGTCGTTGCAACAACAGAGGAATCACAAGAGCGTTATCTAACCTGGAAATCCGATTCCTTATTTGGGATTATTCATATTTTTTACTCAATATCCTGTATATAACGTTATCCGTTAGCTATGAGCCATTTTTCAGCCGTGAACTACATTTACAATCACACTAAAATTAGGTCAAATGTCATCAAATGTGTTCTAATTCTAATTGTTTTACGAGGTCGGATTATAAAATAATTACTTTTTCACTGAATTATGCATATGCCTAGCCTACGCCTATTACTACGTCTATAGATCCACTGCTGTGAAATTTGCTCAGGCATAAAGGATATTTTGACATAGCTCAATCTAGTCCAAAGTTAATAATAAGACCGAGTTACGAATTTGGATAACTGATAAACATTTCTAAGTGCTAAGTCATTTCATTTTCTAGGGTTCTACGAGTACTTTTGGGGTTTTTAAGTGGTCGTATGCATTTGGGCACTTCACCGTCCCGACAGTTTTGTTAGATTTGCGAGTATACATGAGCGAAATTTCCTTCACGGCTTATTCGATAAAAAAATATTTACTAATTATGTTGAAATTGCTTCTGTTACTCATGTTAACAATACAAGGTTATTGAAGATTATAATATTATGTATATTTGGAGGTAAACGGTTTGTTAACACACCTTTTACCGCACTGTTACAAACCCCCATCTATTAGTACTCGTAATACTCGTATGACGTGTTATATTTCATAACTTAATAAGACGGTCAAGTGCGTTTATGGACCGGCTGTTATTTATGCATAGGGTTATCTATTAATAGACAATAGTGAACAAGTTCAGTAAGATCTAGATTACCTAGAGACATCAATGCAAAAACGGAGAGATACCGGTAAAGGCAGAACTTTAATTGACCCATATAAACGTAATTACCTTTTACAATTATTGCCTGGGGCTGGAGACTGATTCTTGCCAGATTCTAACTCCAAGGCTCTACCTGTTGCTTTGCAAATCTGGCAAGCATTTTCAGTAACTTTATAACAGTTAATTTGTGACCTAAATGATTAAAATATTTCGAATTACAGTGGGGGCTGAGACACTGCTCTAGTATAGGAAGGAGTACAGTATACTCTTATAAAAGGTACGTAGTTAGTCTTCTATCGCGAAATAAATATGTCAAGAATAGTATTTTAGTTTTGTTTGTAAATTAGTTAATTGAAATCAGTCAAATTGGTTCAGGGATCTTACTCTAGTTAAGTAAATGGTCTCAAGAGGTGAAACATAAAGGTACTTACACAAGGTAATAAACTCATTGTGCCTTTCGTTGTAGCGAATTGATAAAGGTTGGACAGAGTTATATATATACTTATAATATGCTCCGAACCCAAAAATGTGATTAAATTTTTTTTTGTCTGTCTGTTTTTTTTTTTTTTTTTTATTTTTTTTTTATTTTTTTATTTTTTTTTATATTTAGGTCGACAAATTGACGCCACTCGCCTGATGGTAAGCTGAGGCGACGTCTGGCAATTGAGGGCTACTCTCACAGTACACAGGAATACTATAGAGAGTGGCCCTCAACTTGACGACCCTGTAATGTGCCTCTTCACGCTTCGCTTAAAGAGCCCAGGGTTATATGTTGGAGGAAACACGTGCGCAGGCAGGGCGTTCCAAGCCACCATCGTTCGGCAGAGAAACGATCGTTTAAAACGCTCGGTTCTCGCGAAGACGGTTTCCACGGTATGAGGGTGACATCTCTGCCCGGCACGCGTTGTTCGGGATCGGAAGGGAGAGGGTGGGATCAGGTTGAAGAGCTCTTCAGAACACTCACCGTGGTAAATACGGTAGAACGCGGCCAAGGAAGCAATTGTTCGGCGCTGGGCTAGCGGCTCAAGGCTTCCCGTTACCTCCGGACAGTCTATAATGCGAACAGCGCGTCGCTGCATAGCGTCGAGTGCGTCCAGCAAATACTTCGCGGAGCCGTCCCAGAGGTGAGAGCAGTATTCAACGCAGGGTCTAATCTGCGTTTTGTACAGCAGACACCTCTGGTGCGGTGTAAAGAATCGCTTTACCTTGTTCAGTATTCCTAGTTTCCGCGAAGCTAGCCCAATACATCTCTCAATGTATTTTGTGTTATTGAGTTCTCGACGAACGTCTATGCCAAGGATGTCTAGATTGTCCTTCATTGGTAATATTGCATTCTGAAGAGTGGGTAGGGGAAGGAAAGGGGATTTTTTCGCTGTAAATGCACACGCCTGTGTTTTGTGGGCATTGAACTCGACCAAGTTCTCGGCACCCCATTGGGAGATACTATCGAGGTTTCGGTCGAGATCACCCACGAGATGTCGTCTCTCCTCCTCTATCACAGATCGCCCCGCCGTCGGACGAACCGAGTAACTCCCGTGCAATGTACTGTCATCTGCATAGCAATGAATGCTCCCGAGGGAAAGCATTTCATTGATATGCAGAAGAAAGAGAGTTGGTGACAGTACGGACCCCTGCGGTACCCCGGCATTCACTTGCAAAAAGCGAGAAGCCTGGCCATCGCAGAGGACCCGCACTCGGCGCTCGTTTAAAAAACTGGCAATCCAGCTGCACAGTTGAGGAGGTAGACCATATGCCGGAAGCTTGGAAAGGAGCGAAGCATGCCAGACCCTATCGAAAGCTTTGGCGATGTCCAGGCTAACAGCCAAGGACTCGCCGAACTTTTCCATAGCCTCACCCCATACATGCGTGACGAATGCCAGGAGGTCACCCGTTGATCTGTCTGTCTGTTTGTTCAGACCTCACGCAAAAACTACCGGTTCGATTACGACGAAACTTGGTATAATTATTCTTTAATATCCTGGGCACCACGCTGGGTACTTTTTATCCCGGAAAAGTTTAGACAATAAAAAACAAACTTAATTTTGCGGTTCGATCCCTAGACCTGATTATTGTACCAAGCGCAAATAATACGGTTGTCGGGGGTTACGTCACCCGCAATGGAGTTCACTAAGAGGCGCTGCACACGGCTAAGATACTATAATATTTTATCTTAAGATACATTATCACTCAACAGCTATACATAATAAATCAGTAACTGGTGATCAAGAAAGCTATAACACGCAGGCGGAGCTGCGGGCAACAGCTAGTAATAAATATTGTTGGACATTCTCACACGTCATCTAACCCAAATTAAAGTAAGTAATCTGTTCTGACAGTTAGAATTTTGATTTTGGTAGGAATGAAAGGTTGAGGACGGTTTGGGCCCGTTCGCATTTCGGCCCACGAGTGATAATGGATTACTATACGTACTGCCCGGTAAAGGCAATAGGCTTGCCCCTCATTACGTGTGGGGTAAAGTGTAGGTGTGTAATTGACCGAGCGAGGGAATCGTCTCAGTTTTAACTCGAGGACTGGCCGATTTGGCGTTGTTGGTATGTATGTCAGTTCCGGTCTACAGGCCGCATTTTTCAGCCGATCTTCATGAAATTTGGCACAAGTGTTCTTTGTTGCAAGGCGCAACTTTTGTCGAAGGGATTTTTCGATTGGGGGGAAAATGGGGGAGAAATGGGGGAAAATGTGGAACTAACGCGAGGTCTACTGTTCACAGAACCACTAGTTGAATAATGCACTTTTGTCTACCGCTTCATAGAGATAGGTTACTAATGTCAGTGGTATGCGATCTTTAAAAAAAAGGGAGAGTGTCGAAGTGGATTATATGCCTTTGTTTAGCAATAGTTTAGAGGGGCTTGTGGTCTAGTGGTAACCGACAATGTTAACACATTGCAAAAGTTAAGCAACATCTAGTCAGGCCGGTCTTAGGATGGGTGACCATTTCTTAAGACACTGAGACCCCTCCGTGCCTCGCAGAGCACGTTAAGCCGTCGGTCCCGGTCGTCATACGAACATCTATGGCAGTCGTTAGGGTTAGTTGGAGCCTAATTACAGAACTTCGATATCGCCCATGGGTTGTGAAGGTCAGATGGCAGTCGCTTCACGGAAAATATCGAAGTTCAGCCGAATCGTAGTTAGACTGGAAAGCCGACCCCAACTGAGTTGGGAAAAAGCTCGGTGAATGATGACGTGCTCAACGGATACTTAACTTCAAATTCTCAACTGAGAAACTGGCCGACGATTTATCAAATCTATTTCCGCAGCTTTGCCCGCGTAAAATATTTTTATAGCCCATAACCATTCTCGAGAACCACCCTATCCATTGATGAAACCCCCATCAAAATCCGTTGCGTAGTTTCAGAGATCAAAAATCAGTGAAGTAGTTTTTGTGTTTAATTGGGAACAGACAGACGCGGCGGAGGAGTTTGTTTCGTTTTGTTTATGTAGTGATGTAACTAGTTTTTTGTCCAGAAATGATTACTGACATCCCTTTCACAAATAGTAGCCAAGGCCGAAACTTTGAAGACTTTTGTTCACCATCTTACATTCAAAATGTACAAATCATCCGCATTAAATGCAATAAGCTTTTAGTGAAAGCAAAAAACACTACACTTTACATACATACATAGTATTCTTATATCTGTGACTTTACCAACTAATATAATAATATGTACGCACAGATCGTTGTGTAGTCTATTGAACAGGTTGGCTTAAAAATATTTGTACAATCTGTTCATTACGGAGTTAGGGTGTATTTCTATGTAAATAAATAAATACATAAATATATGTTAGGACAATTCACACAACGCCATCTAGTCTCAAACTAAGCAGAGCTTGTGATATGAGTACTCGTACTAGATGAAATTTATATAAATAGGTACTTACGATATATATAATACTTAGGATATATAAATAAGTACTTACTTATAAATTATTATTATAAATTATAAATTATTATTATTATTCTTATAATTCTTAAATTTATATTTAATTTTTTATTTTACATATTTATATTTTTATTTTATATTTTTTATTTATTATTTTTATTTTATATTATTATTATTCTTATAAATTATTATTATTATTACACTTACTTTTAATAATACGATATGAGTACTAGATAAACTGGTATAGACTAGATTAACTGATATAAATAGGTACTTATATACAATTTTTTTTTGTAAATACATATATATTATACATAGGAAACACCCAGACTTCGGTACAAACGTATCTGTCTTCACACAAAGTTTATCCCGACCGGGAATCAAACCCGAGACTCCGGCGTCGAAAGCGTATGCACTACCGACTACGCCACCGAAGCAATAGTTATAGCAATAAGTTTAAAATTTATTAGAACCAGCCCCGGCCTCCCCTAAATCTCTGATTACCCCTTCGAGAATATAAGCGTGAATATATATGTAAGTATAATAATTGCATGTGTGTTTTATGTGATAGGTCTCTATTATCTCATAGGAATAGAATAAGTGCATGTAACCAACAGTAACATTGTATGAAGTTACACGATGATAATTATTTCATATCGTTTTAACTATGCAGTGATAATAATTACACATAGCTATACGTTATGTGTAATTATTACACACATAACTATACGTAACTATACAAATAAATAAATAAATATTTGTGGACATTCTCACACGACGTCATCTAGCCCAAATTAAGCTAATATAAGCTTTTGTTATGGGATCTAGCTAGACGACTACGATATTATACATAGAAAATACCCAAACTCCGAAACAAACATTTGTGGATCGCACAAATAAATTGATTCACCCCGGAATCGAACCTATGACCTCAGGGACGGCAGTCGCATACTCATAGGTACCATTGCGCCACCGAGACAGTCGAAATCTGTTACAATGTATTATGGAACGGTAGTATTTAACTGTTGACCAAAAAATCCTTCCTTTGGTACCTAAAAAACTACACGTTAACAATTTACACAACAACCGACTTAAAATTACTGAAATGGGACCAAATTTAAATGAAAGAAAGAAAGAAATTTTTTCAGCTTTCAATTAAAAAAATCTAAATTGGTTCAACCATGCGCAAATTATGAGGTTACAAACATAAAAAAAACATACAGTCGAGATACAGAACCCTCACTTTTTTAAAGTCGATTAAAAAAAAATACTGACAAATTATGGGTGTGTAATACACCTCTGCCTACCTCTTCGCGGATATAGGCGTGATATGTGTGTTTGTGGTACCAGTAACTGAAAAAACATGTAATTTACAAAAATGGCAGGGGAACACTATTCCGGGGCGGGGCCCCAAGAGGGGCGGGGCCCCAAGAGATTCGACTACGTCCTCGCCGTCCGCCCTGGACCCCAACTTGACCACGGTAACGCAGTGGCAAGTTGGGTGACCGAACGTCGATATCGAGACTTGAGTGGCCAACATTGCGATTAATTATGCTATCATGGATATGCCTGACGAGACCCCCGGTACTGACACTGCCCTTTCCCGGGCAGTCTCAGCCGACGACCTACCGCATGAAATACGGAATTCGATGCCCTAGTTGCAGCGCAACGTCGACGCCCCAAGGAAATGTTGCTGCTGGGACTGACGGTGGGTCAGCTCCCAGTAGTGTGAAGGGTAAGGGCCTAAAGGAGAGTTTTTTGAAAAGCAATAAACATAATATTTTGGTTTTAACATGTTGTTTTTTTAAGTTACGCAAAACTTATAGTGTGACCTATGCATAAAAGAAAAATAAATTATTATAATTGACAAAGCTATAAGCGTTTTTACCCTACTTAAGGGGAACATTTTTTTTATTTTATAATTATATAATTTTTATCGACCTATCGACTTGAAATTTGGCATGCAGATAGATCACATTAATGTGCTTAGCTGTATAGTTTTTGGTGTATGTGGCTCTTATAGTTTTTGAGTTATTAATAATTAAAGAAATTGCCTTTGACAGTACTAAAAAAAATTGTATGTCGCCTCGCGCACGAAATTTAAATTCTTAAATGCAGCTTTTAAGAGTATATAGTTGGCTCGCGTCATTGTTGAAAATTGAATTTTTTTTTAATGTTAATTTTTTTTATTTTTTAGCGGTTAGGTAGGGTCTCGGTCGCAATTTTAAACCTATCGACTTGAAATTTGGCATGCAGATAGAACACATTAACGTGCTTTGCTGTATAGTTTTTGGTTTATGTATGTGGCTTTTAAAGTTTTTGAGTTATTAATTACGTTCGTATCGACGTAACCGCGCGGGTTCCGGCGAATACCTTGTTGCGTTATAATTGCGCGGTTATATTTATTTAAGTACCTACTAATTAATATAGTACATATGTGCCACCAATACTTTTTATTATTTTTGTAGATTCAAGAAAATACGCAACGAGAAGTACAGAGGTTTCTCATATCCCTCAATTATTTCTTTTTGGTTCTTTTTGGTCCGGAATTGAATAATTACATAGGTATTTATTTAAAGCACGTCATAACTAAGTCAGCGTCAGCGCCGGGACCTCGTAGTGGGTCTGGGCGTGGATACCCTCTCGCTGGGGACCATGCTTCAAGCCATGGTATCCAGCGGGAGTAGGTGGAACGCGGCCGTGTCCTTCTGCGAGCAAGTCATGCTCGCGAAGGAGGCGGCCGGGAGGGAGAGGGAGCGTACCCTCCCCGCCGAGTTCCGTAGTCGGCGGCCAGGCCGCCCCAGACTACGCGACTACGCCCAAGACTATCGTCCTCCATGATCGGGGCCTGAGGACGGCGGGATCGCCACCCACCGTCCTTACAGAAGCAGGCTAGAAGGGTTGCATGCTGCGGGGCCTTTGCCCCATAGCACGCAACCAGATTCACTCACTGACGCGGGATAAAACCCGACCCCAATGACGCGGGATTCTCGTCCCGACCAAACACCCGCAGAGACCACAGGGGTGGTCAAAGTCCGCCGGGCGCCACTGGACATACCCTCTGCTAGTAACCAGGGACGCCCGGCAACGGACGTTAGAGCGGCCGCGGCCTTAGATCGCGGAATTAAAAAAAAAAAAAAGGGGAACACTATTCCGAGATATAAATTAGCATTCAAGCATACTGCAGCTGCATATTAATGTAGGTACTTTTAACCTTATGATCTTGTTTCATTGATTGTTGGCTTGTTGACGAGTGTGTTATAACACACTCGTCTACAACGACACAACACGTGGTTGTAAACCGAGCGCTTTGCTGGCTACACGGTTTAAAATCAACAATGTTCAACACAACGATTTTTTTTTGGATTTCTAAATACATACGCAACATACATAGAAAACACCCAAACTCCGAAACAAACATTTGTGGAATACACAAATATTGGATTAGACTCGGGAATCGAACCCGAGACTCCGTCACAGTCGAAAGTCACATTGCACGATAACGACACACGATATCGTCCATAATATCGCGACGATATCGTAAGTAGCAGGAGTAACTTTAATGAAGGAATGTAAATATTATCGTGACGATATCGTGCAATGTGAAAACGCCTTATGTGTGTTCGATGATTTAGTTATGACGTGCTTTAAATAAATACCTATGTAATTATTCAATTCCGGACCAAAAAGAACCAAAAAGAAATAATTGAGGGATATGAGAAACCTCTGTACTTCTCGTTGCGTATTTTCTTGAATCTACAAAAATAATAAAAAGTATTGGTGGCACATATGTACTATATTAATTAGTAGGTACTTAAATAAATATAACCGCGCAATTATAACGCAACAAGGTATTCGCCGGAACCCGCGCGGTTACGTCGATACGAACGTAATTAATAACTCAAAAACTTTAAAAGCCACATACATAAACCAAAAACTATACAGCAAAGCACGTTAATGTGTTCTATCTGCATGCCAAATTTCAAGTCGATAGGTTTAAAATTGCGACCGAGACCCTACCTAACCGCTAAAAAATAAAAAAAATTAACATTAAAAAAAAATTCAATTTTCAACAATGACGCGAGCCAACTATATACTCTTAAAAGCTGCATTTAAGAATTTAAATTTCGTGCGCGAGGCGACATACAATTTTTTTTAGTACTGTCAAAGGCAATTTCTTTAATTATTAATAACTCAAAAACTATAAGAGCCACATACACCAAAAACTATACAGCTAAGCACATTAATGTGATCTATCTGCATGCCAAATTTCAAGTCGATAGGTCGATAAAAATTATATAATTATAAAATAAAAAAAATGTTCCCCTTAAGTAGGGTAAAAACGCTTATAGCTTTGTCAATTATAATAATTTATTTTTCTTTTATGCATAGGTCACACTATAAGTTTTGCGTAACTTAAAAAAACAACATGTTAAAACCAAAATATTATGTTTATTGCTTTTCAAAAAACTCTCCTTTACATTTTAAACATTTTTTCATGCGATGGAACCATTTTTTAAAACAGAGGACCACAGATCTGAAGGCATGTTTTCTACGTGCTGATTGAACGCCATCACTGCCTCTTCGGAGTCGGTAAAAGTGAAACCTCTCATCAAATCTTTGATTTTGGGGAAAATACAGAAACCACAGGGTGCTAGGTCGGGGCTATGCGCAGGATGGGTGACGAGTTGTGCTTTTTCGGAAGCTAAAAATGACTTTGTTTTGTTGGCCGTGTGTGAAGAAGCGTTGTCATGATGTAGGAGAACACGGCTTTTGGGTCGTCTTTCGCGAACTTTTTCTAACACCCTGGGTAAACAAATGGTAGAATACCACTAGAATTAACACTCCTTTGATCTTCGAGTGGAATTGTACAGATGGGACCTGTAGCTGAGAAAAAAAACGCGATTATTTTTTTACCAACGTTTCTCGCCTGCCTCACTTTTGTTGGCTTGTTCTCATTTTCAAATACCCATTCACAAGACTGCTGTTTTTTTTCGGGTTCAAAACAATAAATCCACTTTTTGTCTCCTGTGACAATGTCATAAACAGCATTAGAATGTCCGTGGTCGTACTTCAGTAGCATCTGTGAGCACCATTCCACGCGAGCCCGCTTCTGCTCCGCTGCCAGTTTATGAGGGATCCAACGACAACAAAGTTTCCGAACTTTCAATTCTTCGTGTAAAATTTTCTGGATTTGACTCATACCAATCCGCAATAGTCCTCGAATTGTCTCATAGGTAATCCGCGGGTTTTCTTCAATTAACCGCTTAACAGTAGCCACATTATTTTCGTTGACGGCAGTTGAAGGCCGCCCTTCACGAAATTCGTCATATAAAGAAACTCGACCTCTCTCAAATTCAGCAAACCATCGCCTCACGGTGCTCAAACCAGGTGATTCTCTCCCAAAAGCATTTTGAAGACGAGCGGCACAGTCTTGCGGAGAGAGAGAACTATTAAAATCACAAAAAATCATCGCTCTAAAATCTTTTCGACTTAATTCCATTTTCGTTGCATATGTAGAACTCTGATGTGTGATAAAAAACAATTGACAAATGATTTCCCGCCAAATGTTTTTTTTTTATTACTAAGAAGGTTGCAACGTTTAAAAAAATATAACATTCGAAATTCAAATAGTTCCGATTAGCTAGAAGTGCAAAACTTTTAGTGTGCCCCATGTACTATATTTTGAAGTAATATTCTTATTGGGGTGTCTGAGCTTTATCATATACAAAAAAAACGTTAAATATGGTCTGGTTTAGTAGATACCTATTCTTTTGTATGTGGCATGACACAAAAATCTGTGCATGACCAACTGGTTTCACCGCTTACAATCCATTCATAATACCGTTTTATATTAATTGACCAATTTATGTTTATACTTTGGATAGGGAGCCGACAAGTTCGTTGTCCTCATAACACAAAATACAAGTATCGGTGACGAAAACTAATGCATATGAAATTGAGGAAGTGTGACAGTTGCATATTTTTTACTTGTGACATATACCAAAAACTATACAGCAAAGCACGTTAATGTGATCTATCTGCAGCCAAATTTCAATTTGATAGGTTTAAAATTGCGACCGGTATCGTTTAACATACATTTTCGATTGGGACCATCTTAGAGAAGACTCCGCTACGCTCCGTCTTAATCAAAAATGTGTCATGCTGTAGAAGTAAAGTATCACGAGGATTTTTTAGCGGGAGGATAAACTTCTACGTCAACGTTCGATAACTGCGATAACTGAATAATAGTTACTTAGCTACCTAACCATCATCCTGCAAACGGTTTTTTTGGTTGTGTGGTTAAATCGCTTCAACAAAAACGGTGTTTTCCTCAAATACCTATTGTTATTTAATTACGAAGCTTTTTGTGGTACTTTACCAGCAGGTATGGATTAAAAAATACACTAATCACACATAAAAACAATCACTACTGAATGTGTTCCTCGAAAACGTGGGTGTATATTATACAGCCATATTTCGCTGGCAAATAATAATAATAATATGTTGGTTCCACCGTTCCACCGAATAGGGGACGGGTTGGTGGCCGCTCATCGGGAGCTTTTATGATTGTCTGGGCCTCGTCCGTTAATGTGCAAGGTGCACCACTTGCATTTGAGGATCTTGGTAGGTCACCTATGTAGGTATGTGGATGCCTAAATCTGTTATCTAGTGGGGAATCCCAAAAATGTCTTAAATGTTCGCGAGGTCTACCTTATGGCTGACTGATATTATAATGCAAAGTAATGCCCGCGGCTCTGCCTGAGTGGTAAGTATAGTTCATTGTTCCCACGGGAACACATTACCGGGATAAAAGTAGCCTACAACTCACAGGAATAAAACCTCACAAACTTTACCGTTGTTTCTTTTTAGGTTCCTTAAGGTTGTTCCTATGTTTTGTAGTAAAAACACAGATGTCAATGACCTCAGCATGCTCGGTCACAATGACGAATCGGTACAAAGTGTGCTAAGAGCCAGTCATTGGTCATAGTCCGTGCATTGATCGACCTAAGCTTGGGCATGAATGAAACCATTGTGTGATCATCCGACATACCTACCTAATTATCATACCATGTGACATTTGAGAACGATAAAAATTCACGATTAAGTACCTACAAAGATCAATTTATTAACTTCTGCAATTTCTCCAAACTCCAAGCGCTACAATCACAATAGAAAATGCCCTGGAATATACCACAATCGATCCCTATTGGTACACAACCTCCTATAGAACGTTACAAAATCACGGATAATCAAGAACTATTTTCCGTTGTCTCATACATAAAAAAAAACACGTCAAAAATTGACACACCAACCGACTTCAAACTACTACTACAAAGGTAAATTGAGGTATCTAAGTAAGGTACCATTTTATCCACCTTTGCTTTGCAGTAACCACAACCGACACTTCATACTTATTGACCGTTCTCACCTGTGTTGGGAACATGTTCTGAGAAATTTCCAGCCTTTATAACGTGAGGTATGTCTGTCAGTCATGGGCTCCAAGTCTATGATGACGCGTCTGTTTTAAAATTTTGTTAGTTATTTATAATTTAATGGACTTATAAGTATTTAATGGATTTTATTTAAATTTATAAGTAAACGTGAGTAGGTCTAATTGATGTTAATTTAAAGAGGTAATTTTTGTTCATTTTTAAAAGATTTACAGTTTGTGTAATTACTGGTACTTAATATTATAATAAGAATTACAATATACATAATTATATACTAAAAATATTTACATTACAAATATCGTTTAAAAATCCTTTAAAAAACAATAATATTATAATTATGATTATAAAAATAAAAGAGCCACGAAAACGGGGCGTGAAAATTTGGCGTACTTAATATAAAAAAAAAACTAGGCGCACCTATAGTAAGTTTAATAAATAATAATAATTTAACTAACATTTTGAGCAGACATAATTTCGTCTTTCGCACAGATTGTTCATAATGGCCTTGTTAATTTCGTCTAAACTGTGACATAAGTCGATGAATAAAATTTCGTAATCGATTTCGGAGTCGCATGTTATTTCGATATGACAGTCTACGAGTGGGTTATCTTGTATTTCAATAATGGCACTGTGATGTCTTTAATAGCTAGAATACAAGCAAGTAATCAAGAACGAATGGTAACAGGCTTACCTTATAATACATGGGATGGGACCATTACACGAGGGCCGAACAAAGTGTCTGTCCGAAATTTGTTCGTAAGGCGTATCTTACGAACACGAGACACTTTGTCTGCGTTAGTAAGTGTATGACATGTGCTCTTCCTACCTTATATTTCCTTATATATAGGACATGGAAACTATTTAAGATCAGTCAGTCGAAGTGCTTATTTACTTTTGTACTATACCTACCTATGCCCAACTAGTATAAAATAAAACTAAATCTACTACCTATATTAGAAGAGAATTATCTATAATAAATATACCATACAATGTGCTGCCGGGAACCATAAACAATTAAAAATTAATAATAATAGAGCTTGGTGCATTTACCAACCTATTTATAAATTACACATTTTGCATCTTCATTATATTACGTAGGTAGTAACTACGTGTATTGGTTTTAGCTATTTACGTCGTAGTATTGTTCAGTTAACCACAATAATACTTAATCCCAATAAAGTTATTTATTATAATGTGTATTATAATGGTATAACTTGTACCTTGTACTTCTGTATTTGAAAGTAACGAGTTTGCTGCTACCCTACTAAGTACCTATTCTTAAATATTTAGATAGAAAAATTATAAAACAGAAAAACTAAAATGTCGTCGGCAGGACTCTCCCTAACAAGGGGAATACTCTGACCACTGAGCTAGAATGAACAATACCGCAATCATCCATTCTTTGCTTAATACTATAATTCCTAGATGGCGCTAAGTACTTAATAACGTGCCGCCGCGCCGGGCGCCACTGGAAATATCTACTATGCGTACCAGAGACGCCTGGCAATGGACGTAGGACCAGCCGCGGCCTCAGGTACAAATGGTTCAACTTGTACCATTCTGTATTATAGACGGTTGGTTATACTCTTGTACCCTACAAGGCAGTTACTTAGGAATAATAACCAACTAATCAAATAGCACCTGGCCCCAAGGTATAGGTACTCAGATAATTTGGCGCATTACAACATGAATATATACTTAGAAGTCTATTTACATTGCTCTTGAATGACCCTTTAATAGGTACCATTCAATGGCAATGGCCTACCATGGTAAGTCCCGAAGCGAGAGTCGCCTGTGTCCTTTCCAGCTGCCTATGCTTCCTTTATTAAGTTTCTAGCTTTCCATTCCCAATTCAAATTGATTCTGTAAGTACTAATTCTATATCTAAACTTGTACAATAATAATTAAATCAACCCAACGTGATCTATTTGTACACACATCACGTGTTTAACTATTCTTTATTTATGAAGGAGGAGGTTATAGTTCAACTTAGTACGTTGCATTATTCCAGATTAATTAAATAAAGAGTATTATTTAAGGCTTGGGCAAACCAAAAGCAGTTGCAGTGCGGCAGCAGTGCGTCTAGGTTAGTAAATAATGTAGTTATATGAGGGATGACACACTGAACAAACGCGGGCCCGCTTTGTTCAGTGTGTCATCCCTCATATAACTACATTATTTACTAACATAGACGCACTGCTGCCGCACTGCTACCGCACTGCAACTGCTTTTGATTTGCCCAAGCCTACTTTAAAAACCACACAGTAATGCTATTATAATTACCTATGTGATTAAGTACCAAAGTAGGGTGCTAACTAAGGGGTCCAAGTCCGCCCAAGATCTCCTCAACTAAACGCATTTGCTTGCTAACAGACGAACGATCCTCTGGCAAATATTTATAATAGTTGCTGCTAAGCGGCAATATGCTATCCACCTATCTATTGCGTCGGAGCAACAAAATGATTGGCGAAATGTGAGCGAGTAAAATACCTCTGACTATTCCTGTGAGAAAACAAGTTGTATGTGGGTATTAAAAAATCTATAAAAAGTATACAAAGCTGAAGAGTGTGTTCGGTTAAACGCGCTAATCTAAAGAACTACATTTCGCAGCTTCGAATCGAATAAGGATATAAGGAAGGCACCTATAACATTTACACTACGACCAACAGTATTATTTTTGCATAAATGGTAAATAATTTCTTTTGAGACCTTTCGTTTGATGCATTGCGTAAACGCTTAAAAAAGATCGATACACAGGTGTAAACTCGTCTAATGTTTCTTTACCAAGCGTCCAAGCATGAAGCGAGGATAGGTACCTATCGTTATAAGATTAATTTAAGATTCCCACACGTTCCAAGTTGCGGGAGTTCACTATAGTATAATATACACAAATAGTCCTATAAAAATACTAAACCTAATATGGCCTCGTTATCTTAGATTAAATCAAAAATACTTAGATTACCGATCAGTGCTTTAAAAACGGCACCACTTCAACTCGGTCCCTATCGCTCGCTAGTGGACCGACTTGAGCGCTTCAAACGCTTTGCGATGCGACCGCGCTGGTAGAAAGACGTTTCACGATTACAAAGTTTTCGCTTAAAGATAGCAAAAAACTACTCTTTTAAAGGATGGAGTATCATACTTTCGACAAGTAAAAATCAGTTCACATTGTTAATTGCTTTTCATGTGCAATAATGCACGGCTTAAGAATTTAATGGTTATTTTTAACTGTGCAAACTACGCGCTTGCTCGGTGAAGTTGAACACTTCACACCTAACAAGCGCGCAACTTCACACCGCAATGTTAGAACAAGTCTCATACAGAAAGATAGAGTCGTCATTTATTTATTTTAAATTTTGATTACTGTTTGATATATTTTTTGAATATATCTTATTTTGTTTTAAGTTTTCCCCATAATGCAATAAGACAAGAAAAATGGAGGCGTATCGTGAAAGAGACGAGCGCACGTGAAAGAGAAAATGAAATTTTTACACCTAATAATTCTACTGTTGTTTGTTCATAGCATTATAAAAAGGACGTTATTTATGTTACTAAAAAGGATTAAATAAATAAAAAATAACAGCCGTGCCAAATATTTTACAAGTAAAGGAGATATTATATTGATAATGCTTAAATACTGTCGTCGAATGGTGTAAGGATAACCAAATACACTTAAACATTGACAAATGCTTCATAATATCCTTCACCAATAAACGTAATAAGGTGGTCCATGACTATTACATTGATGGCAGGGTCCTTAACCGATCTGGCATCGCTAAGGATTTAGGTATTCTTTTTGAAGACAAGCTATCTTTCAAAACACACTATGAGCATATTTTGTCCAAAGCTACTCGGATGCTTGGTTTCGTAATAAGGTCAACCAAAGGATTTAGAGACCCTTATAGTTTTTTGTACCTCTACTTTGCTTTGGTCAGAAGTGTACTTGAGTATGGTGCACCAATATGGTCTCCGAATTATAGGGTGCACATCGATGCAATTGAGAGGGTGCAGAAGAAGTGCCTGAGATTTTTAACTTACAGGCAACAGCCCGGACGCTCAGACCTTCATTACGAGGAGAGATTGGTCAAATATAATGTTCAGTCATTAGAGACGCGTCGTATTTACTTCGACTTGGTGTACTTGCACAAGATACTCCACAGTGTGGTGGACACATCCAATCTATTGTCTCAGATATCTTTTAATATTACATATAGTGCCCGTAGATCGAATCAAATTAAAGTTTTTAGTTTACGTGTATATAAGAACAACACATCGTATTTTAACCCGTTAACTAGGATTCCTAATCCTTAACGAGCTGATGGTAGCCAACAATGAGTTGGACATATTTGTTAAGTTGCCGTCATTTATCAGAGCTTTAAAGGATATCCTTCTCCTGACATTCAGTTTTGAACGCAAATTTTTATAAGCAGCTTACAGACACATAAAGCAGTTTTAGTTAATTTAAGTATTTTTTTGTAAAGGTACTTAACATTTGTTTGAGTGTTTACTTAATTTTAGTTTAATTGTTACTTGTTTTAGCCAATTAATGGTTTAGCTGAGCGCACATAGTTTACGTTGCCAGCCAGTTCAGTATTATAAAAAATATTTCATGTATACTTTTGCCATGCTTGTAATGTGTAATTTGAGCCATAAACTAAATAAAAAAAAAAAAATTCTTAATACCAAATGAGTGACCAAATTAAATCGACTTCATAATACCACCTAGTATTTTACCTACCCATAAATTTATTTGATTGATTGTTTGTTTTAGGTTACAGGTTGTGTGTGAAAATATAATTGTTGTTTTAATTTCGTACTAGCGTTTTTGTAATCTTTTATCTATATAATTTATTTTATACGTTTATTTATACGTGAATAAAACAATGTGAATTTAACTTTATCTTTCTCAACGTATTTCATTAAAAAAAAGTTTTATATGCAATGTGCTCCACATTCCTTTTATAACCTTAGCGCATGGAATCCGTACCAAGTTCCTATTCCGCTTGCTGACTTTCGAGAGATTCGACAACAGTGCTGTACATTGACGCTTTTGTATTGTTTATTATTAATTATTTCTATGTCCACCATCAATGTACAATCTTTTTTTTTTTTTTTTTTTAATTCCGCGGCCCAATGCCGCGGCCGCTCTAACGTCCGTTGCCGGGCGTCCCTGGTTACTAGCAGAGGGTATGTCCAGTGGCGCCCGGCGGACTTTGACCACCCCTGTGGCTACCGAAGCATCCATGCCCGGCAACCACCTGCGTCGCACGGTACGTGAGGTCACCATGCTGCCTCTGCAGCCAATCGTCCATGATCGGTCTCACCGCCGCGATGAAGATGGCACCCCCTTGGGTTGCTCAAGTCGCACCCTCCATGACTCCATGAGATCCTGGCGGAGTTGGGACCGCTGGTCCTCGATTTCTCGAGACGCAGGCCTGTGGTCCCGCTCCAGCGCCTCCTTGCGCCATTGGAACAATGACGCAAGGGCTCTCGCTTCCAGGTCCCATGGAGGGGTCCCGGCTAGGAGACATGCAGCCTCTCCGGAGATCGTGCGGTACCCCCGTACGGTTCTGACGGCCAAGGTTCTAAGTGGTCTGTTTAACAGAGTCACGTTCCCCTTGACCGCCAACCTATCCGCCCATACGGGAGCCCCGTATAGGGCCATACTCCGCACGATCCCCAGGTACAGTCTCCTGCAGGAGGCGTTGGGTCCCTTTAGGTTGGGCATCAGTCGCGAAAGCGCGACCGATGCCTGCGTCACCTTGGGGACCAAACTTCGGAAATGTGGTCCGAAGTTCCATCGGCTATCAAGTACGATCCCTAGGTACTTCATCGAGGGCTTGATGCCGATGCTAACGCCTCCCACATTTATGCTGGAACCTTCGGGTGGACCGTTCCGAGGTCTGTGAAAACACAGAACCTCGGACTTGTGCAAGGCCACCTCCAGTCCCAGCTGCCGTATCCGACCCACGACTCGAGCAACACCCGTCGTGACCTTGAGTGCTGCCTCCTGGTACGTTGCACCCCGCGCCGTGACGAGGGTATCGTCGGCGTAGCACGTTACGCCGACACCCCTAGGCAACGCACCCCGCAGCACCCAGTCGTAGCCGATGTTCCACAGAAGCGGCCCCAGGACCGACCCCTGCGGAACACCGCACGACACATCTCGCCGAGCTGGCCCGAGCCAGCTGGGGAAAGCTATGGCCCTCTCCGAGAGATAGTCCCCGACAATACGACGGAGGTAGAGAGGCGTTTCGTGATACACGAGCGCCTCCCTAACGCAGCTCCATGGCAAGGTGTTGAACGCGTTGGCGATGTCAAGAGACACCGCCACCACCACCTTGCCCTGCGAGACTGCTTCCTCCGTCAGGCTCTTCACGCGCATGATCGCGCTCACGGTGGAGCGTCCCCGACGGAAACCGAACTGGTTATCCGCCAGGTCTGGCCCCACACTCGTGAGATGCTCGACGAGGCGTTCCGCGATAATTCGCTCAAAGAGCTTACACACCTCGTCGAGCAACACGATCGGCCGGTATCCGGACGGTGAGTCCACCGGCCGCCCCGCCTTACGGATCAGGACCAGTTTCCCCGTCCTCCACACCTTGGGAAACTGGCCCCTTTCGAGGCATGCGCTAAAGAGCCCCATCAGTCGAGGCCCGAGTTCTTCGAGGGCCAGGACCCATGCACGGCCAGGAATGCCGTCGGGTCCGGGGGCAGTGATTTTCCGGCGTTTAAGCCGGAGTACTGCCGCACCTAGCTCCCCCACCCTGACTTCGGGTACGTCGTCTTCGCTGGTGCTATCCGCGTCGGGCAGAGACGGAGCCATGCGCGGAGGGACGTGCTCCTCCGCGCTCGTCGGAAACAGGGAGCCCATGACCCGCTCCAGCTGCTGCGGCTGGAGACTCTGGGTCAGTGGGGGCGCCCTAGGTCGGAGTTTCTCCCTGACCTGTAGGTACGGGCGCCCCCATGGGTTCTGCTGCAGGGTCTCCAGGAGCTCCTCGCGGGCCGCCGTCTTGGCCCGCTTTATCGTCTCCTGGAGATTACCTTTAGCCTCCCTGTATGCCTGAAAAAGCTCCGCCTCTCGGGCTGCCGCGTCGTCTGGGCGGCGACGCCTCCGGCGAAACCTGGTGTACCGGCGGCGGGCGGAGATGCATGCTGCGCGCAGCTCTGCAATCTCCGGCGACCACCAGTACACCTGCTTCCTGGCCGGTCTGGGTGTAACCCTAGGCATCGCCGCATCACAGATTTGCGACATGGCTCTCCTGAACCACTCCGCCTCGGCATCCACATCGGCAGGCCGGTCCGGCGCCGGAATCCAGGCCTGCACGATGGATGCCTCCAGGAGAGCCTCCTGATCCAGATGGTGAAGTGCCCAACGCGGATCCGGGGGATTCGCCACCGGCTGTGGGAGGTCAGGTGGGGGGACGACATCGAACCGGATGTACCGATGATCCGAGTGCGTCTCCTCACCCTCCTCCACGCGCCAGCATGTAATACGGCGGGCGAGGTCAGGGGATGCGAACGTTACGTCCACGATCGATTCCCCCCCCCCGACGCCAATAGGTGGCGACATTCCCCCGGTTGAGGACCTCCAGACCACGTGTTCTGGTCCAGTCCTCAAGAAGCCTCCCCTTGTCCCTGGTTTCCCGGGAGCCCCACGCCTCACTCCAGGCGTTGAAGTCTCCCAGGAGCAGGACAGGGCGAGGACGGCACGCAGCGAAGACGACGTCGAGCTCAGTGAGCCATAGCTCAAACTGAGACTCGTCAATGTTCGGCGAGATGTAGGTGGCCACGACTGCCAACCCATCGTACAACACCAACCGCAACACACCCGCGGCCCCTTGCAATGATCGCAAGGCGCGAGTTGTCTGCGGCGGACCCCCCAAAGATACAACAGGCCGAGCTGTCCTCGTCCACCGGGCTTCCCGGGTGGACGTAGTACGGCTCGGCGACTACGGCCAAGTTTATGGACCACTGCCGGATGCTCTGGTACAGAAGATCCTGAGCAGCACGGCAGTGGTTCAAATTCACTTGCAGGATACGGATACGGGCGTCAGACATTAATTGACGTCCATAACCGCATCCCGCCGCGAAACAACTGGCCGCGCAAGGGCGGCACCCCCACCGCTCTCAGCGGACGGACGAGGTTTTGGTCTCGAGGCGGCGCAGGTTGTGCTGCCGACCCGGTGATCCGCGGTCTTGCCCTCCGCCTCGCATCTAAAGCAGCGAGGCGGGGCGTCACAGGCACTTGCCTTGTGACCGGGCCGGCTGCAGCGGAAGCACCGATCGCCCACGGTGACTTCCGCTGTACACTGCACTCCTAAGTGCCCCACCACCATGCACCGGAAACATCTGGTTTCCCGGGCACGAAGGAGGTGCACCTGCGCCTTTAGGAAGCCCCCTACGAGGAGGCTTCGTCCGTCCGCCACTTTCAGTGCCGCCGCGACGGGGCACTGGACGACTGTCATCCCGTGACCAGTGGAGCCGAAGGAGATATCTCCAGCCTTCACCTGGTCACGGGGGCAGCCGCCCGCCTCCACGACGGCGGAGACAACTTCCTCCGTCGTGGCCGCGTCATCCAGACCCGTGATGCGCAATGCGGCGCATTTGGTGGGCCTGGTCCAGCGCGTCCCTAAGCTGAGCCGCTAGGGCGTCAGCTTTAGGGCCGCTGGAGGCGCCGGAGACCTCGAGGAGGCGAGCCTCGGTGCGTGTCTTCTTGCACCGGAGCCCCCCCTGTATATCGAGGGCCGAGAGGTTGACTGAGGACTTCACAGTCCTCAGTACGTCGGCGTACCCCACCCCCTTCTCCACACCTACCGTCGTCACCGTCAGGACGACGGCGGTGGAGCGAGGAGGGCGGGGCCTCTTCGGCGCCTTCGCCGCGGCGGCTTTGGCCGCTTTCTTTGCGGCCTTCGTCTTCCTCTTCTTGGCTCCCACTACTTCCCATCCCTCCCGTCTGGAGGGGTGTAAGGAAGCAGCGGGAGCGACGATAGAGGAAGAGGAGGCGGCAGGGGTGCCACTCTTCTTGCCGCGCCCCTTGGCCTTCCGCGCCTGGGCCGCGGTCTCGGCCGGTATCCGGCTCACCGAAGCGGACGGGGGCGGAGCGGGGCGGCGGACAGCAGGTGTGCCGCTAGGACCGGGAGCGGGAGCACCGCCAACAGCCGCCGCGTATGAAAACGCGGGGCGCGTTAGCGGAGGGCGGTACGCCCGGTCCTCCAGGACCGCGAGGCGCCTCTCGATCGCCGTCAGGACCTGCACCGTAGTCGGTACAGGCTTCGGCGGCGAGCCGGGCGCCATGGTGGGCGCGGTCCTAGGCGCCGTTTTCGGCGCTGGTCCAGCCGTCAGAGGAGGAGGTAGCATGGGACCTGGAGGTGCCTTGACCGCTTTGGTCAACTCAGCGACCTCCCGACGGAGATCTTCCATCTCCTTTCGGGAGGCAGTGAGCTCCACCTCCAGGCTCGCAACCTGCTTGCGGAGCTTCGCCTCCTCCTCTGTGACGCTCCGCTCGAGGAGCTTGTCGAGGGAGGATTGGGCTTCATCCACCAGTGAAGCCACCATCTTCTTCCTCCCCGACATATTTTTACTCCCCCGCATGGCCGCGTTCATGCGGGAGAAGATACTCATTATCTCCCGCGCGGGCGGCACACCGATATCCCTGCGACTGCGCAGGGACGGGACAGATGACGGGGGTGGTGTTGGCGGGCGCATACGGTAGGCGCCGAGACGCGTGCGCACCGTCTTTACCGGCACCTCCTCCTCCGAATCGCTGGAGAGGAGGGACCCCCATCCAGAGCAACTAGTGCTCCGGTCGCGTGGCGGTCCCTCCTTCTCGAGGGTCCTCTTCTGCGAAGCAGAACGGCCCTTAACCTTCACACTACTGGGAGCTGACCCACCGTCAGTCCCAGCAGCAACATTTCCTTGGGGCGTCGACGTCGCGCTGCAACTAGGCGGCGCGACGCGAGCCCCCAAATCAAGAGGCATCGAATTCCGTGTTTCATGCGGTAGGTCGTCGGCTGAGACTGCCCGGGAAAGGGCAGTGTCAGTCCATGATAGCACAATTCATCTCAATGTTGGCCACTCAAGTCTCGATATCGACGTTCGGTCACCCAACTTGCCACTGCGTTACCGTGGTCAAGTTGGGGTCCAGGGCGGACGGCGAGGACGTAGTCGAATCTCTTGGGGCCCCGCCCCATCAATGTACAATCTTGTTTATTTTATAGATGGTATTTGTAATAATGACCTATATAGTATTCGAGTGCCAAGATTCCGCGTTGTATTTGTACTGAATCCAATATCTATAGTATTTTTGATCTAAGCTCGTTATGGTTAAATCTCAGTACTTAGCTCCACTGGCCGTCAATAGAACAGATCGTTGGCAATTAATTATAATTTAAGGTCACGACTACACTAACTACGGGTATAAACAATGATTCATTACCGTTATGACTGACTAGCATTCGTAATGCATACCTTCTAATTACCCCATAGGTATATCACCTAGTAGGCGGTTGGCAGAGATGAATAACACACCCACTATCATAACACAATATGTGTAAAACTAAGTCAATTCCGTTACCTATGTATGCTTAGATCTTTAAAACTTCGCAATGGCTTTTGATGCGGTTTTCACCAATGGATAAAGTGGTTCTTGAGGAAGATTTTTCTGTAAATTATTTGTCAAGTGAGCGAAGCCGCGGGCGCCAGCTAGTTACAAATAAATCACAAAAACTGAAATGTCATCGGCCGGATTCAAACGTTTCACGTCGTTTCTCTTACAGGGATAATGCTCTGACCACTGAGCTACGATTTCCAATACCGACAACACCCAATCTTTGCTTCATAATAATATCACGAAGTTGCACACAACTGTTGACGGTAGCGCTCGACAGATGAAGCTGAGTGTGTTTTATGAATCGCGATATGGTTTCGTTACGAACAGTTACATAATATAGTCGTGTAAGTAGCTGGGCTTAGCATTCGATTCGATATACTTTGATAGGCTGATTAGAGTCAGCCGAATTTTAAGTGGCCTCAACTTGACTGAGTGCTTTTGAAAATATAAGTGATTAATGAATCGAATGACTTGGATTGGAAAGACCCTAATAAAAGAACTTAGCAGAGCTTAGTGATTAACTAAAACTGCCAAGCTTAGGGGTGCTAATGGGGGCCCTAACGACATAGTACCAGTTCTTAACGTTCGTTGGCTCGAAATACATTATCGTATTGCTCCATACATTTCTCACAGTTCCCTGACGTTGCTGCCAGGGGCGCTCTGGTGTGAAATGTATCGGGAATACGAAAACGTATTTCGAGCAAATTAACGTAAGGAACTGGTACTAGACACACAGGTCGTAACTTTAGTCCCGTATCGATGTCGGTTTTGTTATAATTTTAATATAATTGTATAGTAGGTAGATTTTAACTTGTTATCCAAAATAACGAGGTCAACTCTCACTTTCACACGTTAGTGTTACGTATTTTATGCCATTTTTTACGTTCAAGGCCAACCACTTACTGACTGACATTTTACGCACTTTTATTTTGTCATACATGGTGCACACTAAAAGTTTTGCACTTCTAGCTAATCGGAACTGTTTGAATTTCTAATGTTATATTTTTTTAAACGTTGCAACCTTCTTAGTAATAAAAAAAAACAATTGGCGGGAAATCATTTGTCAATTGTTTTTTTATCACACATCAAAGTTCTACGTATGCAACGAAAATAGGGTTAAGTCGAAAAGATATTAGAGCGATGATTTTTTATGATTTTAAAAGTTCTCTCTCTCCGCAACTGCTCACAGATGCTACTGAAGTACGACCACGGACATTCTAATGCTGTTTATGACATTGTCACAGGAGACGAAACGTGGATTTATTTTTTGAACCCGAAAAAAAACAGCAACATTGTGAATGGGTGTTTGAAAATGAGAACAAGCTAACAAAAGTGAGGCAGGTGAGTAACGTTGGTAAAAAAATGATCGCGTTTTTTTTCTCAGCTACGGGTCCCATCTGTACAATTCCACTTGAAGATCAAAAGAGTGTTAACTCTCAACGGGTGACTCAAATTATTTTTCAAACGATTTATGTTAAATTGTTTCTCGGCGAATATTCGGCCGATTTCGGATTTTCTTGCACTCATCAATAGCTTACAGAATTACCCAGGTTGTTACGATGCCAGAATTTAGAATTTAAACTCGCTTCGCTCAAATATATGCTGCAGCGTAACGGTACGTTTCGCGACTGCGGCGACCTAGTATCGAGTGGTATTCTACCATTTGTTTACCCAGGGTGTTAGAAAAAGTTCGCGAAAGACGACCCAAAAGCCGCGTTCTCCTACATCATGACAACGCTTCCTCACACACGGCCAACAAAACAAAGTCATTTTTAGCTTCCGAAAAAGTACAACTCGTCACCCATCCTGCGCATAGCCCCGACCTAGCACCCTGTGATTTCTGTATTTTCCCCAAAATCAAAGATTTGATGAGAGGTTTCTTTTATCAACTCCGAAGAGGCAGTGATAGCGTTCAATCAGCACGTAGAAAACATGCCTTCAGATCTGTGGTCCTCCTGTTTTAAAAAAATGGTTCGATCGCATGAAAAAATGTTTAAAATGTAAAGGAGAGTATTTTGAAAAGCAATAAACATAATAGGTATTTTGGTTTTAACATGTTGTGTTTTTAAGTTACGCAAAACTTATAGTGTGACCTACTATTTTTACTACGCTTTTATTAGCTTCACTTGTATGTTTGCTTGCTTGTATGTATGTTTGTAACCGATCTTTTGGGTTCGATTTTGCCCTACTTTGAACGCTCAGATTTAATTCAAACTTTGCACACCTGTCAAAGACCGATGACAATGCAATAATTCAATTAAAAAATAAATAAATAATAAAAACATTATCGCTTCCCGCTGTCTGTCAGTCCAATGGATAGAGTGGTTCTCGAGGAAGCCACAGGCGTTCGATAGTCATAATATAGTATAAAAGAATTATTTTATATTTTCTTTCTAGGGTTGATCCATGTCTGTTCACTTAGTGCCCTTGCCCTCATTTTTATCTTCATTTGGGTTGATGCTCCTACTACATCACTAGCGCTAATAGTGTTAGCAATTAATAAAATATTGAAGATGTGACGACGACATTGAATGAAGAGTTAGGCAGGAAATCAAGTGAATGGGGCTCTGTATAACCTTTATGAACAGTCAGAAGATTTCTCGGAGGGCTAGGCTGGCTGTTCATAGAGGAGTGCAGCCTGGTCCCTACACTTATGTATGGAAGTGAATGTTGGGTTTGGCAGAAGAAGCATGAAAGTAAAATAAATGCAGTGGAAATGAGAAGTTTGAGAAGTATGAGGGGGTGACATTGGCTGAGAAGGTGAGGAACAGCGTGATACGAGAACCTTGCGGTGTATTAGAAGATGTAGTGAGTAAGATAGAAAAAGGGATGCTTAGATGGTTCGGGCACGTAGAAAGGATGGATGAAAGAAGATTGACGAAACAGATACATAAGGCGGGCGTAAATGGACAGGCAGGTAAGGGTCGACCTAGGCGAACGTACCAAATTGGAGATGTTTTGACCAAAGGCCAGGTCAAGAGTACCCAGAACCGGAGAGCGTGCATGAAGATAGTTATGAAAGTGGAAGAAGCCAAAGAAGTATGCCAGGATCGTAGCAAGTGGAACTCCATAGTCTCTGCCTACCACCTATGGGAAAGAGGCGTGACAATATGTATGTATGTATGTATTAAAATATTTAGGCACATTGAAATTAACGCATAACTTCACGCGTGGTGTATTTAGTTGCAGCATCTTGCTAGATATATTGTGTGTATAAGTATACCTATACTATAATGTAGTTCACTATAAACTATGAGGCTCCACCCTTTGCTTTGTGAATCTGGCTTTAAATGTAAATTATTATGTACTGAAGTTAATAAGCGTTATTTATAACCTATATTAATAAATATATTTGACTTTGACTTTGACCTCGAAAACAAATTCACTTCCGTTCCCTTTGTATGCTTAGATCTTTAAAACTACGAACGAATTTTGATACGGTTTTCAACAATGGATAAAGTGATTCTCGAGGAAGGTTTTTGTAAATAGTTTGTCAAGCGGGCGTCCGCTGGTTAATAATAAATGGTTAGTAATATGTACATTACTTACTTTCTGGAGTAACATTCCGGAGTACGATTCTAGCTACCACTTCGGCCGGCATTGTAAACACAAATTTGTAAGCTCAACAAAACAGTCCCAAACTTCCCTAGTTTTCAGCTATTTAATGAAGCTACTGCTAATTAAACGTCACTTTATTTATTTGAATTGGAAATTTAACGTTTTATGTCATATTTTGTACACAGTTTTGCTTCAACACACGATGACAAAGCCGTACGCTTGTCAGGAAAGCTCGACGATGACTGCCGTATATTTGCTGCGCGCGTTTATTTTCTTTCTGTGCAAGTTTATCTGTTAAGGTAGCGTGTTGCATCAATTTAAGAACAATATTTAATCTTAATAGTCCATTGAAATGTTACATGAGTTTTGCATTTATTAGAGGACGCATTTTTATTTTTGGGACATGTGGGTCAATAGAAGTTATATCTAAGCAAAAAAGTGAGAAATTTTTTACTTCTTTAATTTTTAATTTAGGGCAATGAGTTATGTAAACATATTTGTAGGCAAAACAAAATTTGCGAATCTCGAATCTTGCGAAATTATCGCGAAAAAAGTGTTTTCACCCCTTTTTCCAAGATGGCGGCCGGGGGACAAGGGTGGCGACCCCATAAACTTTAGGTTAAGCTTCTATGGACATATTAACACATGTCCCAAAAATAAAATTGTGTCCTCTAAAAAATGCAATATTCGGTCCTTAAATTGTAACATTTCAATGGACTATAATACATTTTATAATCAGTGAAGTATGCTAACTTTTTCTTATAAAATTTTACAATATGAATCACAAAAATTATAGTCTTGGGCTGGACACGAACCAGTGACTGATCCCTTTCCTGGAGGAACGTTCTACCAACTGACTAATACACCACTAGCCCAAGACATCTAATTTTGTGATCACATTGTGTACGGCGTCGCCGGAGCGCCATCTACCGGTACTTGAGTTACTATGGTAGGCTGTGTTAATATTTAAACGCGTGTTCGGTAATATTATAAACGTATAAACGTATTATTTGTATACATAGTGTCATTAACACACCGCATTATCATATAAATAATCTCTGTCGGTCCTTCAAATAATTCCGAATAGGTACATAATACTCGTATATACCTACGCCTATGACGATTCCTAGAAGGAATAACGTGCTGTATTGGATATTTGTTTGGTCCTCTATTAAGTTACCGAAAATTTTGAACGGCTAAAATTTGTAAAATTACGGGTTCACTGTTACGTAGGTAATAATAGGATCCCTAAATTAACAGTTATGCTTGGATACCTAGATAAGATAGACGACGCGCGATGGTGTTTCGAGTTTAGAGAAAACAGCATGAACTTTTTAATAGATAGGTACTTATTTTCACATCCAGCGTGTTGAAAATATTATAACGGATTCATCACAATTAATTAATATGATTATGTATTTTTAAAACTTAATTTTAAAATAAATACCTGCATGATTTTTTAATTATTATTATTTTTTTATTACAATCATTATTAATTTATTGTAGTAACTTTAGTGTAATCATTATGTAACATACATACATAAACTCACGCCTCTCTCCCACTGGGGTAGGCAGAGACCACGGATTACGATCAACTTGCTACGATCCTGGCATACTTCTTTCGCTTCTTCAACTTTCATTAAAGTATTCATGCATGCTCGCCGGTTACGGGTGCTTTTAACCTGGCCTTTAATCTAGACCTCTGCGATTTGGTCGCTATAAGTCCGCCTAGGTCGACCCTTACTAGCTTGTCCATTCACACTTGCTTCATATATCTGTTTTGTCAATCTCCTATCACCCATCCTCTCTACATGACCGAACCATCTAAGCATCCCTTTTTCTATCTTGGTCACTACATCTTCTGTGACACCACAACGTTCCCGTATCACGCTCACTTTATCCACTAACGTTACCCCAGCCATACTTCTCAAACTTCTCATTTCGATTGCATTTATTCTACTTTCTACTATCACACTTCTTCTGCCAAACCCAACATTCACTACCATACATTAGTGCAGGGACAAGCACTCCTCGATGTACAGCCATCCTTGCCTTGTGAGACACGTTCTGGCTGTTCCTAAAGTTATACAGTGCCCCATTCACCTGATTACCTGCCTTAACTCTACGTTCAATGTCACTATCATACCTTCCATCTCTTGAAAATTTGCATCCTAAGTATACAAACTCTTTCACTTGATCTACTCTTTCTCCATCAATCATAATCGCACAGTTTGTCATATTTTCTTCTCTTTCAAAAACCATTACTTTCGTTTTACTTACATTCACTTTCATTCCTTTCTTCTTTAATGACTCATACACAATACTGACCATCATTTGCAACTCGTCAGCCGACGACGCAAGTATTACCTGGTCATCAGCATATAGGAGGCATTTGATGATCAATTCGTCAATTCTCAACCCATATGCACTTTCTTTCAGATCCTTCAAACAGTTGTCAATAAATAAATTGAACAGCACAGGAGAGGCCACACAGCCCTGTCTGACACCTCTCTCGATGATCTCAAACCAGTCCGTGCAAGCCCCATTTACTCGGACAAAGGCACTATTCACTCCATACATTGACAATGTTGACCACAGTTCATTCCTCACCACTCTATCATAGGCCTTCTCTAAGTCCACAAAAGCACAGTAGACTTTCTGGCTTTTCGCCAAGAACTTCTCTGTGATGGAACGTAAAGAGAAGACCTGATCCATGCATCCTCTTCCTTTCCTAAATCCTGCCTGGACATCCCACATCTTTTCCTCAATCTCATTCGTCACCCGTGTAATCAGAACCCTTGCATACAACTTGCCAACCATGCTGAGCAAACTGATTCCGCTGTAGCAACTGTAGTTTCGGCAATCGCGCTGTGACCCTTTCCCTTTGTACAACGGAACAATGACAGCATTGCACCAATCTCTTGGTACTCTGCCGCTCCTCCAACAAAGATTAAAAAGGCAGTACAGCTGATTTACTACTACGCCTTGGCCCGGTTGTAGCATCTCAACAGAAATCCTATCACAACCTGCTGCCTTTCCTACTTTTCATTGCATTCATAATTTCTGTCACACTGATTTCACTTCCATCTGCACTATAATCCTTGCCCTCGATAGGGTTAAATGCTTGCATGTTCTCTTTCTCAAATAAACTCTCAAAATATTCCTTCCATCTTTTTAGCACACTTTCCTCCCCATTCAAAGAACTTCCATCCTGGTTTCTGACTTTGTCCAGTTGTGAAGACGTATCAGTACCTCTGGCTATACGTACAGACTTCCAGAAAAGTTTTATATTTTGCTGGAAATTGTCAGATAACCTCCTGTCAAATTCATCTCGTTCTTTCTCTCTTGCAATAACTTCTTTTGCTACCCTTCTACACCTCTTGTATTCATCCTTCGCTGTATTTACATCCTCATTCGTTGCCTGATTCATTCGCTGATTGGCCTTTGATGCCAACCAATCCTGCCATGCTTTCTTCTTTATAGATAACACCAATTGAGATTCTACGCTCATTCTATTAGCTTTGCGTCCTTTCGTCCTTTTACTCACTTCACACACTTCCACAGCAGCTTTCACTAATCCTTCCTTAAACGGCTTCCACATCTTTTCAACATCATTCATGTCATGTAGATGACATGAATGATGTTGAATGATGAGAAATTTGTGAGTGTAGACTCACAAATTTCTCTCTCAATCTACTCACAAAATCCTCTTTCGTTTTTATATCTTGCAAATTTTCTACTTTTATACGTTCTAGCTCCGTAATGGGCACGTGTACGCGATGTCGCCACCGATTGAAGAGACCCCTAAACCGGGTCATAACCAAATAGTGGTTTGTGTCAACACCGGTACCACGATAAGCCCGAGTATCTAGCACTTTCATTCTCAGTCTTTCATCAACAATCACAAAATCTATCATACTTCTCTGACTTCCTTCTTGCCTCGTATACATATGGATATCCTTATGGTCAAACAACGTGTTTGTTACCATAAGGTTCCTCTCCAAACATACTTCCAGTAAACTCTCCCCGTTCTCATTCACTCTATCAAAACCAAACTTTCCCAATACCCACACACGCTGAATTCCCACCCATCCGTTAAAAACTCCTATCATTATAATTCTTTCATTTGGTTTGCAACTACTCAATATATCTTTCATACTCTCCCAAAACTCTTGCCTCTCAATCTGGCCTTGGCTGTACCGGTCCCACTGCGCATTTTGTGGAGCGTACACTCCCAATATGAAAATGCGCGTAAGACCCACCTTCAACCTCAGCCACAGGAGCCTAGGGGTTTACACATTCAAAATCAATCAGGCATGCATTCATACGTGCGGTAAGGAGTACACCAACACCTTGACAGGCTGTCCTTGTTTCAGCCACTCCAGACCAGTAACCTGTGTAAGGTCCATGGGTGGGGTGGTATCACACTCTTTCCGCTTGGTCTCACTCACACATAGCACATCTAATCTTCTTTCATTCATCATCTCACATACTTCATCTACTTTCTTACTCATTCCTCCTCTCACATTCAACGTAGCAAAGCGGCTATCCGTAGCCCACTTTCCGCTCCCACTGGAAACGAGACGTGACGGGTGGCGAACCTCATCGCCGCCGTTATGAACATTAAAATTTGAATTCATTGCGTTCCCAACGAAAATACTATTCTAAATACCTAACTATATTTTTTTTTTTTTTTTTTTTTTTTTTTTAATATGCGCTCCTCTGCCAATGGCAGAGCCTATTCTACATCGTTATCTTCTAGTCTTCCTATTTATTTCGACAGCCCTCTCAGGGCTCATTATTAGTTATCTAGCCTTACACCCGTATTCGATGGCCACGCCACGAGCACCCGGACGCCATGCACTGGAGAATGGTGATTAACCAGCGCACAGCGCCGCGCAACCCGTGGCGTCACCCGCGAATACGTCGTTTTTGTTTAAATAATAATCATCTTTCATTCTGTTCCTCTAGTACCATTCCATTTCTTCTTTTATTCCTCTCGCACTTTCATACTACCTTTCATACTTTTGTGTGGGGGTTATTCAGAGTACCAGCGCCTTTTATATTTATTGAAATTTTCCAAATTTTACATTTTCTTAAATTTTTTACATTTCTTATAAATAACAATCTTAATGTTTTAACAAAGTGTTCTTATAATCTATTATGTATTAATATTTATTTATTCTAAAATCTTTTTTTATTTTTTTATTACGTTAATTTATAACATTTAGCTTTTCCTTAATCTAACATTTAATCTAATCTTAACAGCTTGTGCAGACTGAACCTGCTTACACTATTCTTAACTCTTATTTTTCTAATTATTTATAATCTATGACTAACATTTCTTATTTTACTGTTTTAGTGTATATAACAGCCAATATTTATTTATAATATTGGTTTATATAGCCTGGTTTCCACCGTTTCTTTTGTGTGCAATTTTAATAATTTTTTCCGTGTATTTAAGAAACGGATCTCTAAAATATTTCATCATCGTGGGCAGGTTTTCCTGACTTAAGGTAACGCTGTTATCCTGTTCAAATTTAAACCGGTCAGTCATGTGGACTGGGCACTCAAGTAGCAGGTGTATGATTGTTTCAAGTTCGTCCGGGTCGCAGGCGCACGATGGGCTCGCCTTGCACCTGAAACGGTGCAGGTACTCTGCGAACCCACCGTGCCCCGTCAGCAGTTGAGTGGTAATGCCAGCGACCGGCATCTTGCGGACGATACTGTACGCCTCCACTGCACAAGGGAGGAAAAGCTTGGTGACGGAGGCGGTCGTACCTTCTTTGTACCTCTCATTCCACTCGCAAAGCGTGCGCTGACGCAGAACATGCTTCACGAATGAAACCGGGTACAAACCGTAGTCCGGTGCCTTCTTCAATTTCAGAGCCGCCTCCTTGGCGAGCACGTCGGCTCGCTCATTGCCCTCCAGCCCCGCGTGGGCCTTGACCCAGAATAAGGAGATTTCCTTACCCTGGGCCATGCCTTGTCGAATGGCTGACCGGGCCTCCACCGCCAGGGGGTGGAGGGCATGACGGTTAATCACCGTCAGGAGTGCGGCTCTGCTATCGGAGAAGATGCCGAACGTGGTAGCGCCACGCCTGAGAATCTCACTGGCCGCTCTGCACAACGCCAGGAGCTCGGCCTGGTAGACGGTGCAGTGCGGCGCGAGAGCAAGTTTGAGGGCCTTCGTTTCGGCCGCGCTATTCCAAAATGATAGCGCCGCACCGACCCGGCCCTCAATCTTGCTCCCGTCCGTAAATATTCGTACATCTAAATGTGTGAATTTACCTATTTGTTCCTCGTCTACCAGGTCCGTAAACTCCAAAGAGGTGTGCACAGCGGGGTGAGGACCCTCGATTGCTCGGGCCATCCGTTCAGTCTCCCAGTCCCCAAGCCCTAGCTGGCCGACTCCTCTCTTGGCCTCATGCAATGAGGCCACCTCATGAATTCTGAGGTCCAGAGGGAGCAGACCAGACAGGACCAGTGCCGAGTTCAGGGAGACCGTCCGGTGGGCCTTACACAATTTCTGGGCGAAACCGCGCTGCACCACGTTCAGCTGCTTTTGGACGCCAAGCTTATTCGCCGTTGTGTGCCAAGCACTGGCTGCGTACAATATCGTCGGCTCCACTGCAGCTACGTAGATCGTCCGGATCACCTCGGGGTGCAACCCCCAACTGATCCGGGCCATCCGCGCAAGCTTGTGGTAGATGCCGATCGCTTTCCTGCAGATGTTTTTGATGTGAGTGTTAAATGTTAATTTGTGGTCTATTGTGAGGCCCAATATCTTTATCTCCTCTGACAGGCCAATGTCCACCCCGCCCATGTGCAGGCGTGGGGTATCATATTTTAATCGTCGCGTAATTAACATTGCGCACGTCTTGTGCGGGGCGAATTTTAGTTTATTTTTGATACCCCACTCCCGCACATACGCGAGGGAGGCATTGGCCTGTGTTTCGATGTCCAGTGCCGAATCGCCATCAAATATCAACACCACATCGTCCGCGAACGCCTGCACATACGTCCCCTCTCGCTCCAGCCCATTCAACAAAGGATTCAACAGTAAGTTCCACAGTAAGGGACCTCCGATCGAGCCTTGGACGCACCCTTTGTCCGTAGAGCGGCTGCACTCCTCGCCCGCGTACCTTACCCTTACCTTCCTTTCGCTAAGGTAGCTGCTGACCACCCGCCTCAAGTTTGTCGGACACCCTTCCTCAGCCAGTCGTACTTTTATAACCGGCCACCAGGCGCTATCGAAGGCGCCCTCTATATCCAAGGACACCATAGTGACTATCCTCTTTGCGTCGAGTTTAGTCACTATGTGCCCTTGCCTTGCCTTCGGTGCTCTTCTGGGGCATAAAGCCGTACTGGCGAGGACTTATCCGTGGTAAAAGATGAAACTTGAGTCGGGTGACCAGCATCCTCTCGTACACCTTTCCCAAGACGGGCAACAGGCCAATTGGTCTGTACGACTTGGGAACTGTGTACGAGTCCTTGCCTGGCTTCTTCAGCACCACCACCACGGCTTCCTTCCATATCTTAGGAAAATAGCCGTGGCGGAGGCACTGATTAAGCAGCTCCAGGAAATATAAGGGGTCGGCCCTGACAGCGTGAGTGCAGATGTCGGATGTAACTATATTACAATCAATATGTAAATACACAAGTATACATAGGTATACATATAGTCGTAAATGTATGAGCTACAATTGATAGATCGATGGGACAGATTGGGCCACCAAGGTGGTCTTCTCCTCTCTGTTCCGTTGCTTTATTTAGGTCTTAGTGAATGTATTTGTATAACGAAGTAAGTGGTGGTGGGAGACCTGGTAATCTGCGACACCATGACTGCAGATACCAGTCTTTCACGAAGGGGCTGTGTATTGCATTGTAATGAAAACATTTATACTTTAGAGTAGAATAATTGTATAATACCTAGAAGAGAGAAATAAATATTTACTTTACTTTACAATAAATACTCCTGTAAACCTACACAAACCTATGTAAGTTTACAGGGTTTGTCTGTATAATGTATAAATGTGTTAATAATAAAAATATCTTACATAATATTACACACACACACATATCACGCCTATATCCCCGAGGGGTTGGCAGAGGTGCATTACACAACCACAATTTGTCAGTATTTTTAGTCCCACGTAATAGGGGGTAAGCCTATTGCCGTCACCGGGCACATTTATAATGGGTTATGTCCAACTAATTTGATAGCCTTGCGATGAAATGTTAATGAAAAGCAACAAAATCTTACGTGCCAGCCGCTATGACACAGCCAATTAGAGTCCTGGGCGTCTCAGACAGACATACATAATATTATACATACATATGCATCCACGTAATTTTATACCAAGAAATATATTAAAGAAGAAACCTACGTCCTAATGAAGTCAACAGGTATGGAACTTGAAAGTACTAAGACCGCAGAGATATTATTAATATTTTTTTAATAAGTACCTACGCCAAATTGACGTCGCCCGCCTGATGGTAAGTCGCCACGACGTCGAGCGATTCTGATAGTATAGAGAGTGAATGTGGATGTTAGAAGGGCCCCTTACCCAAAATATTAAAATAATTATTAGCTCATACTTTCACTGATATCTAGCTACGTTATCCCTGAATTTTTCCCAGTAACGAATTCCCATGGGAAACGGGAACGAGACAACTATATCACGCGAGCGGAGCTGCGGTGATCAACCGGAAGAACATAGAACTCTTCAAAAAAAGATCCGACAACCATAATCATAATACAAGAAATAAAAATAAACTGGCAATGACAAAAATTAGTCTTCATAAAGTTGGTAATTCGTTTGTAGGCAAATGTATAAAAATATTTAATAAAACTCCGCAGGATTTGGTTGACATGCCTCTTAATAAGTTTTAAATAGTAGTTAAAAACGTTTGGCGAAGAAAGGCTATTATAATTTAGATGAATTTCTTAATTATGAAAATACATGGTCACCCTAATCTGCTGTTGTTAGCCACTTGTACAATATAAATTGTAACACAATGTAAACAAAACTTTATTAAAAAAGAAAATGGAAAATCTACCTGAGTTTCTTGCTGGTATCTTCTCAGGAGAACCAACTTACCGAACCAGCGAAAGAATCATTTTCAAATGCTTATTTATGTACTTAATTTAGTATTTTTATAATATTGCTTGACTTAAAATGGTAAAATTTTGACACAAATTTGATACAAATTACGCTAAAATCACGAAGGGGGTCGGTAGAGGTGCATTACACACCCACAATTTGTCAGTATTTGTAGTCCACGTAATAGGGAGCAAGCCTATTGCCTATTTATTACTTCAGTGCTATCAAAGTCCGATCACCGAACCGCCTTTGTTGTGCTACTTATTTTATATTTATTGCTTAAAACGATTTCATTTGTGAGTTGTGACTGATATTGCAAATTCTTTCATCAATTCAATTTGCCATTTTAAGTAATCGGCGAAGATGTAACTGCTTAGAATAATTACATGATGATACTTACTTACTATATACCTGTCTATGTAGGTATAGAAGGAGAGCAAAGGCTACTTTTGATTCTTGATTCTTTGATTGTTTAACTTTCGATATTTTTTTCTAGAGACTCGTATGTCTCTCAGCAAGTGAGCATGAGCTGGGTTCTGGAGATGTTGCCACCCCAATAAAGATAAACTTTTAATTAAATAAACTATTTGAGTTAATGACGGTAATAAGGCCGTGTTTCAAACATTATAGGGTATATGTATGAATAAATATTGTATTAGTAAGTCTGTTTGAATTGTCTAACGCTACATCTGTTGTTAAGTAGAAAAAAAAACTCTTATAAGTATTTTGTTCTGTTAGAGCCATCTAGCGTTGAAGAGCAGAACTAATTAGTGTAAGCTCAGCTGCGCTATCAACGTTAATTGCAGTTCTAGCATTTCCCGCTAAGAGCGCTATAAGCGGTTGACCTTGAAATAGAGGTCAATGCTCTTGATTTGGTCCACTGTTATTGCATAGAAAATAATTTATTCTTTATTTGTTACAAAATATAAAAATTCACAAAGAAACAAATTCACACTAGTATCAAAAACGTAGTTACCTAATATTTATAGGATATCTGAATAAAGAAAATATGTAAGTAGGTATATATGTAAAAAGGCGTAAGCTGAGCTTTGCATTTGTGTGAGTGATCACGAAAAGTAGAGCAAAAGGGCTTTGTGTAGCTGTGTGTAATACAGAATTGTGTGTGTCAAACAGGTCACATACGTTCACGTACATGCACTCACGCAAATATAAAGCTTAGCTTACGCCTTTTTACCTATATCTACCTACTTTTAGGTAAGTACGTAGGTACCTACCTAAATAGTTACTAGTGAACTACTAACTAGGTCTGAAGACCTCGAAACAAATTCTGGACTCCATAATATTTCAAAATGTTTGGACACCTACCTACTTAGGTAGGTACCACATTTTGGACATGGTTATACCTAACGATTATTGTTCCAAATAAAATAGAAAATTGCATTGTACAGTCGGCAAACTCTCAAGCTAAGTGTATCAAAGTGGTCAAAATGACGTGAAGGACAACTATACAATTTTATGTTTACCCAAAACTGTCCCCAAAGGTGTTTTGACTAATCTAGATGGTAGGATCTAATAGTATCTGTAGGTTCTTAGGTAAATATTTGATTATTGACCTCTTATGAGTTATGATGTTTTGAGTTTTGCTCACTTTGGATACTATTTAAACACCTCCTAGGCAAACATACAATTGAATTAATGTTCTTCACGTCATTTTATTGACCACTTTGACAACCATTTCAAAAATAAGGATCACCAAGATCGTTTGTCTAACAAAAACCAGCATTGCTTATCCCAGTTAAGCAAATCTACCAGTCGATCGGGTTGCGAGTTAAAATTTTATCATAAACCTGAACTAGTCTAGGTTTTTGATCAAAAACCTAATTTTACCATACACCTGCGACATATGATAATAATAAGTCGTAAATATGCTAACCTTGCTTAAATCGTGTTTTACCAGAAGTATGTGGCAGAGGTTGAGGGTGTCCAACGCAGGTTTCTGCGTGCTATGTATTACCGGTGCCATAGGTCTAGGTGTTATTTGTCATACTCACAACTCCTGAGTGAGTATAGGATTGTTAGTTTAGAGGACCGGCGCCAGTATGCATCATCTATACGATATTGTCCACAGTCGCCTTGATGCATTGGACCTTACCAACAAATTATGTTACGTAGTGCCTCGCACTGTAAATGTGCGCAGAGTTCGTACGGTAGCCCTGTTCGCTGTTCGGCTGTGTCTCACCAACTCTGGCCTGCGTAGCCCCATTAATCGTATGCTGGAGACTTACAATGATAAGTTCATACACATTGATAATATTTGTATGCTCAAAGTATGAATTTAAATCTAACACGCTCAATTTTTTTATTAATTGGTAAATGAAAATAATTTGCAACACTTTACAATACTTAGTTTATTTTAATTGTATCTAGGGTATTTCTTAGTCTGCTATTGCATAATTTTAATTTAATATACTTAATATAATTTATTTTAATTTCATTCAGCACATTATTTTATAAATTTTCTAATTATCTAACTGTGGTAAATATTAATATTTAAAAAATGTATAATTATTATGATTGTATTATTATTATAGATTATAAATTTTCTGTTTTTGATATATTATACTTCTAACTAGTGGCACCCTCTGTTAATCTTTATATTCATCTGTGGATAACGCAGTGGGTTGCGATTTTGTATACTTTTATAAATGTTAATTTTGAATTATTGTAACTACATTATATCGTAACTGTTTGTTGTCCCTAATCAAATAAAATAAAATAAAATATGTAATCACCTATTACATATTTAAGCCGTTTCGGGTTGAGACACTGAGGTCATGGGGTCCGAGTGCTCGCCGCCTTTATAGAGACATTGCTAAACAGGACCAGGCTGGCTATTTTCTGGCCCAAAGAATAAGTACAGCGTGGCAACATTCAAAGTGGCAACACAGCCAGCATTCTGGGAACCTTCCCAGTCGCAGAAGAGGATTTTTTAAACGAAATTTTGTAGTGTAAATATGTTTACTACATAATTATGTAGGTATCTTGTAATTCTTATTGTAAATTAATTCAATATGTATGTATGTCATGCCATGAATCATGAGTTATCAAGACTACATACACGATTAGTACCTAAAACAGATGCAAACACCATCGTAGATTTAATTGTATAGCGTTGGTTACGAAATGTTTGATTTGAATTTGATCATAGTGAGTCATAGCGAGTGAATAAAATTCTATAGTTTTGTAAACCTATATACATATTCACATAAAATACACGTCAAAAATTGACACAACAAACGACTTCAAATTACCGAATTGGGACCAAATAATTGTAGGAATGGGACAAAATTGAAATGGGACCACTTGAGAAGTAGTTTCATAAAATCAAAATCGGTACACCCAGTTTAAAGATATGAGGTAACAAACATAAAAAAACATACAGTCGAATTGAGAACCTCCTCCTTTTTACTACATATTTATTAGCTTCACTTGTATGTTTGTAACCGACTCTTTTGTGTTCGATTTTGCCCTACTTTGAACGATCAGATTTAATTCAAACTTTGCACACCTGTCATATCTTAAAATGCACCTCACGTTTTTTTACAATAATATACATTAATTTCTTATTTACACTATTCTTAATTCAAACTTATTAAAATTTAGTTTCTACTTTTTTGTTGGATTCTCTGTACAAGCGTGTTTTTTTGTTTTTTAAACTATTTTTTTTTTAAATTTAGTTAAAAAGAAAGCCTTCTAAGTTTATGTGCTTATGCCTAGAAGTAATGGTAGTCGGCAAAGAACAAGACAGTAAGTAAATCAAATTACATACATGGTCAGGTTAAAATGGCAGGAAAAGTTAGTATCGCGACACACATCAGATTTTTGAACATAAATCGTGTCTTGTGTGTTATATGTATGTGATATAAAATAAGAAAGTTAGCCAAATGGGTGAAAGTAAGTTTAAATGGGAAATGACTCCCTGATCGCATTTTGATAAGAGACTAGCAGATATAATGTTTGTGAAGCAATTAGGTATGCCTACCTATCCCGATAATTCCGTGGTGGGCGTGAACAGTTAATCTTGACATAACCTCATGTCAAATTAACGATTCACAAGTTTTTAAGAATATAGAGCTTTGGGGATAACAGGTTGCATAGTGTTGATATTTTAACTTCGCCTGTTTGCCCTACATGTTTAATACCTGTCCTATGTACTGTGATATCATTGTCTTTTGACAAACTCTTCAAAGCAGTATATGGTACAAATAAGTCATTGCGTCAATGACATACGATTTACATTTCTGAAGTTTACGAGTAGGTTCAACGTCTCGAAAATGTTTAGGGTAATTATATTGTTCATTAAAAGGGTCTCAGTTGAACCTTAAGGTGGAAAGGCAATAGTCTTAAATTGGCACTAAAGCCACTGAACTTTTATTTACAAAAGGCAGTAATAAATGTCAATCTCTAGCCGTCAATTAAATACTAAGTGTCGTTAAGTGTATACATGACTTCGCTTAATATGTATTTGTGTTCTTAAATGTTATTAACTTTATTTGGTTAATTTTGTTCAATGCGTAATTACCGTAATTTAATACACAGTAACAAAACATTGTCTATTTTTTTGCACAAGATCTGCGGAGTTTGAAACTAGATTTGACTAATTATATTTTATTTACTTATTCATTGTGAAAATTTAACATTATTTTTTAGCTCAGACTGAGCAGAGCTGCTATTTTAGAGGCCCAAACGTTTTTTTTTAAATTTCATCAATTGTACTCCTGTCATCGAGCATACCTACTCATGATTTTGCAGTAATTTTCTGTGGTAAAGGGTTCTACGAAGCCTATTATAGCTATGGCTTAAGTGAACCTCGACAGCAAACAGTGCACTTGTTAAAGGACGGAAGAATATGTCTGGAGCCTTCGGAAAATATACATAGAAAGAAAGAAGGCAACCCAATCCAAACCAAAAAAGAACAGAAATCGCTAGTTTCAAGGTTTTAGGCTAATTGAGTCTTGTTTAGTTGGCAGAACGCTCCTTCTGGCAAGGGAACAGCAACTGATTCGGGTCCGGCTGAAGAGTTTCGTTTTTGTTATTCTCATTTCGTAACCTTGACGAAACGCTAGCTCCCAGGATTATGGATGGTATACCATATTTATGCTTCCTTATGTCTTCTAGCATGAACGACTTTTTTTTGTCGAGGCTTTTGTCCATAATGGGCATGTCAGCCTATGAACGTCTTTGGGAAGACTTTGTTGCCACTTGCCTCCCGAGAAATCTCATCAGATGAGAGATTTTGGTGGTCTGCCTTTTGCGAGAATGTGATGCGAGATAATAGTATTTTAAAAGGTACAAGCTTTCAAATTTAATATTACTTTCCACTGTTGCACTTCGAATTAAAAATGATCAGCTTTTTTTTGGGATGTTGTAATTACAATTTTGGAGGTCTGCTAAGTTAACGTGAGAGACGTCTATCAAAAAGTTAATAGAATCATTATCTTTACTGTCACTACACGATCATGTAAGTGTATACTTGTACCATATACGTTTAAAAATTTTTAAAAATCGTTCTCAAAGGTTTATTTTACCAATAAGTAAAGTTCGTATATTTATTTAAGTATTTTCTATTTTATTAGATACCTAATAATAGTCTTGAGGTCCCGACACAATATTATATACTCTACTTATTAATATAGTCCGAGACGCCCAGGATTATAGTCCAAGACGCCCAGGACTATAGTCCGAGACGCCCAGGACTTTAATTGGCTGTGCCACAGCGAATGGCACGTACGATTTTGTTGCCTTTCATCAAAATTTCATCGCAAGGCAACGGGTTTCAATTTTTTTCAAAATTACAATATAGCTGCTACTTTTTTATATTTAAATTCATTCGGCCATTTTGGATATAACCCATTATAAATGTGCCCGATGACGGCAATAGGCTTGCCCCCTATTACGTGGGACTAAAAATACAGGCAAATTGTGGGTGTGTAATGCACCTCTGCCTACCCCTTCGGGATATAGGCGTGATATGTGATATGTGTCTATTATACTTATTAATAAAGATGCTAGAATTATTTAGCCCTTTTTTAGTCCACGTCTATTGCCGGGCGCCTGAAGTACGCACTGTGAAGGCCACAGGGAATTTTGGCCACCTACGTGGCCCCAATCACGCGGTTGGGTCGGGAGCTATCCCGCATCTTCGGGGTCGGATTTTATCCCGCGTCGGTGAATAAATCTGCGTACAGCACTCCTACGCAACCCTTCTAGCCTGAAGTGATAGTTACAAAGTTGATTTTTTAACAGATGATTTATTTCTATTGCCCTTATATTATAACAACAAATACTAAAAAACTGAATTTAATAAATAGTATAAATGTCTTAGGTCCCATGCAACAAACGTGATTTTTGGACGTTTTGGAACGGAACCTTTGCGAGTCCAACTTGCACATTGTCGGTTTTTTTTATACTTTTCCAATACATCTAACTTTTTTAGCAACGTTTTTTTGAGAATATAATAAATATTTGGGACCAAAATTATAGTGATCTCGTCGCTTTCAAGTACAAATAGTATCTATCTATGTGATTTATTATTACCGATTTATTATTTAATTCTCTATTGATATTGCAGTTTGTCTTTCCCATCATCAACATTCACTATATAAAACAATCACTATTGTGAATGCTACGACACTCTCAAGGCCCTTCCTTTGTGCTATCCATAAAACTGTAATTACCGTGTCCAGTCGTGCAGAAGATAATATGACGTTATTTTTCATTTTCGTAGCCACTGTCGTATTTGGGATTAATTGTAACACCATTATTGACAATTCTTCAAAACTAAATCAGTGTAAGAAGGTTTATAGCAAAGCAGTACTTAAATAAAATTAAATTTGACATAGCAGGTAAGTAAATTAACTGTATTACTATTTTTCTGTACTATGTTTTTCTGTGTTGTTTTTAAACCACAACACCGACCTTGTAGCCTCAAATGTCAATGCTTGGCCTTCAACCTCTGTACTCAAGAATTGTAGCACTGCTATCATGAACCTAAGCATTGAGTTACAAACTTTCATTTAGTTACAATGTTTATTATTGACGGTATAATTTAGAATAATTTGTCAATCGTCAACACGTGTAACACATATCCATATCCAGTGCCAAATGTCGTTGTACGAAGTGAGTTTGGTTGAATGAACACTTCCCAAAAGGATTTTAGTTTGGCAAAACGAGTCGTTGTTCAGAGTCAGGCGCAGTCTGTTCTGTTGGCTCTGCGGTTCAACACTGCGCGTGCGATTGTATTGGATTTTTGTTTGTTTACAACGAATTCTTTAAAAGGTGAGTAATTTTTCTAACGCTTCTATAGAATATAGGCCCTAGTCCATATTATAAGTGTATAATAAATGGTTTACATTAAAGTATTTTTTAAATTAATATTTATAAATAAATGGCATCACCAAGGCAAGGCATCAAAAAAATATGATAAATAAAAAAAATCTGTATCAAACCTAGGTAGGTACCTAGATTCTTTTTATATTGTTTCTTCCTTAACGAGGGAATCCTGAAATAATTACAGTTTAGTAGTGGGTACAATAGATTGTAAAATTAAAAATACGAGGTAAGTTGACGTATTTTTTTTTTTGGATTGGGGTTTAATTTAGGAGTTCCAACTAGCTGTCCCGGCGAACATCGTACCGCATAATTTTTTCTAATGTTCCTCAATTTTTTTTCCTCCATTAGAACCTTCTCCTGATAGTAACGATCACAACAAAAAAAGAATTAGCGAAATCGGTTCAGCTGCTTTCAAAATTTGCGCTTAACAATACTTTCAGCGATTAATTTTTATATTATATAATAAGGAAAACGAGAAAGAAAATTAACAGTAGAAGAAAAACTATTTAAACTTACCAAAAACTATACTATACACAGTAAAATGAAACTATAAATTATGAAAATTTTAAATTAATACTTCCACAATATGTTTTCTGGTTACCATTAAATCTAGAGGTCTAAATTTAGACTAAGTACGTCTTCGCATTCAACTTGTTAGTCAACTCGTAAACAATTCGATTGGGGCCTTATTTCTAACTATGGGGCAGGATATTGTATACGATATGGGTGTTACCGAATATTTATTATACTTCATCTGAATATCTCCTACCTACATCTGTAATGCCTACTTAAAATTTATACAGCAATCATTATCAAAAACTGAATGTGATAAGTCTTCTAGTCTTGTCCACTCTTCGTTCTATGTTCAATCTGTCCTTCTTTGGAACGCCCTTCCTCTAGATATCAGAATGTCCACTAACCGTTATATTTTTAAAAGAAAAGTTCGTCAGCACTATCTTAACCTACTGACAGAGTCGTCTCAGTAACTTCCTGGTAAGTGGTCGTTATTATTTGTGTATGTGTATGTTTACTGTTCAGTAGGTATATAATGTTATGTATGTGTGGTATGCATATGTATGTGGGTATTCTTATAGTTATGTGTATCTATTTCATATTATTATTAATGTTGTGTGTAGTTTATTTGGGTATATATTTATGTAAGTAAGTCTTTTAGTATCTATAATAGTATCTATAATATATCCTTATACGCACCTACTCAGTCGATTCTCTGCATCACCCTAAGGTTGGCTGGTAGAGAATGCCTTTGGCATTAAGTCCGCCTTTGTACATATTCTTGTGCATAAAGATTAAATAAATAAATAAATAAGTATAAAAAGATTAATAAAGCAGCTTATTTTTATCTGTTGTTGTTGTTTTTGTCTGTACGTGTAGGTGTCCGTGGTACAAATGGTTACAGCGTAATATTGTTCATATGAATTCAAATTTTAATTCACTGTTCAATTCTATAGATTGTTAACCAAGGGATGAAAGCTTCCCGTTTCAGCTGCGGGTAACAGTTAATATAACATAACTAGGTATGCAATGCATGCTGCTGTTGCAAAAAACTGAGCGAAATGTTTGAATTTCGAAAATTCTATTCTGCACGTGAAAATTTTACATTGTTTTCAATGGGACCATTGTTTTTTTTGGTGATTATTCCTCGATGGTATGTCCGATTTTCATTTTTTTTTGTACTAAACCACACGTTATCACTGTGGTAAGTTTGAAAGAGATCGGTTCAGGCGTTTAGGAGGAGTATGCGGACAAACGAAATATATGAGTCCGGGACACCGGGTTCCAAGGTCCCAGGAATCCGGTAATACAGGGTGTCCTATAAGTCGGCGTCAAGGCGATAAGAGGCCAAGTCATAAGAGTTACCAGGAAAAATAAAAGAAAAATCCAAGACTCGTATTTAAAAAAAAATATAGCAGTTTAAACAAAAACCGAGAAAATCTGCATCTTGTGATGAACTTTTCACTCCAGTGGCTACAATTGTTGGTTTTAAGAAAGAAAACACTCTTTGTCGAACCAAATATTTTAAACTAATTTGTCCCAGCTTTATCCGACTGTTCTGAAATAAAGCAGGTTCAAAAGTAGGCGCATTTATAAAAGATTCCAAAATGGTAAGTTTTGCTTGCTGAGTTTTTTTTTAATTGGTGTCAATAATTTTTTTTGCAACCACTGCTTGTTTTGATCAAACTTTTAGTGCTCAAACAATATATATATAATAATATATTAATGTTTAAGTTTTTGCTGCCATCGAACTTAGATGGAAAAAATACGCAAAAATTATTTTTTTCAATTTCGGATGCCTAAGTAATTTTCAACCCTGGAGGATCGGGCGCGCTCTTGTATGGGACGCCACCTGTGCCGATACTCTAGCGGCGTCCTACCTCCGGGCTACCAGTAAACGACTCGGGCCCGGCGGCCGATAAGCGGAAACAAATAAAGGCAAGCAAATATAGTAGTCACGGCACTCAATATGAGTTCGTCGCATTTGGTATCGAGACACTAGGCCCATAGGGCCACGGTACGCATCAGCTCTTCACGGAACTCGGCAATTCATTTATTATGGGCACTCTGCCTAAATCTCCCTGCTTTACATAGCTATTTATTTTAGTTTTTAGTTTTAGATAGTAGGTAAAATTTGTAGTTTGTTTAGGTTTTTCAAATTTAATTTTCCTTTTCCTTGTATATATATTCAGTAATTTTCTATTTCCTTATAATTATTAAACCCGCAACACCTGACCTACATTGTGTAGTTGAGAGATATGTTCAAATATATTTAATTAATATTATTTTTTTGTATTTTAACCAGTTCATAAGATAGTGGCATTCATTATCGTAGTGATTAGATACCGGTTAATACAAACATCGATAAATACCTTTAACTCGAAATATGAAAAAAAAAAAAAATATCCACCTTGACTGCAGTGGCGTGGTCGGTAGCGCATCCGCTTTCGACGCGAGTCTCGGGTTCGATTCCCGGTCGGGACAAACTTTGTGTGATAAGTATGTTCCGAAGTCTGGATGTTTTCTATGTACAATATGTTTGTATTTACAAAAAAATGTATTACGTATTTATTTCAGTTTATCACATAACATATCACAATGGCGTTGTGTGAATTGTCCTAACAATTTATAAATTTTTTTTTGTAACCTTATTTTCCTTGTACATTTATTTTGTTGAAATTTGCAGTTGTTTGAGAGTTGAAATTTTCACAGATGATATATTTCTTTTCCGTTATTATTATCCGTTTTTATAGTATTTGTGTTACAAATCCTAAAAAAACAGTATATAATATACACCAACCGTAATTATACACTGTTTTTATAGATAACGGTACTGAGCCTTTCGTGAGCGAGACTCGCCCTTGGCGGTTTTATTCCACGTTTCTTCTTCTCCAAGAGTGAAAACGTACGAGTAATACCCAAATCTGGTGTTACAAGCATCACGGTAACCAATACCTATCACATGAGATGTGCATTTGTTAACTACCCAAGCACGTTAAAAGAAAAAATACTGACAAAGAAATAAACTAGAGTATCAAAGAATTACCTTGAATAGTTCAGTGTCTGTGTAACCTACAAGTTTACAACTGCACACAGTATACACGCGTGTGGACCTTGACAACAGATGCTACGGCTATTAATTCGCAGATCATGTTGATCAACTGAATACTTGTTTAGCAATAAAATATCTACTTCTGTGTGTACCTATATTATAAATGTTATTATTATCACCCACATATCACTTGTTTAGATCCTTATATTAGCTTAGTTTGGGCACAGATTAATAAATAGTTACTACGTAACAGATACATCACTCCCATACAAAAGCGAAAATACCTACTCTATATTATAACCTACAAAATTTTAATAATAATACCTGCTGCACAGAACGAGGAGAATTGTACCTTAAACACACGTTTATAGAGTAGAGACTGTGTTGCCAGCCGTGCGAGTGACGCCATCGTAAGAATGCGCTAGGGTTGTACCTATGGTGATTATTGTAATATAACGAATGTTACGAATCAACCATTTTTTTTATTAGTCCATCCAATATGTTTTAGTTTTAAATAATGATTTGTATTTTTTTATTAATCAATAAATAAAAACGGCAAAAAAATCACGTTTGTTGTATGGGTTGTACCCTAAAATATTAATTTTATTCTGGTTTTTAGTATTTCTTATTATAGCGGCAACATAAATACATTATTTACTATATCACGGTTCAAGGTATACTAATTATCACGGTTCATGAAATACAGCCTGGTGACAGACGGACGGACGGACAGACAGACAGACGGACAGTGAAGTCTTAGTAATAGGGTTCTGTATTTCCCCTTTGGGTACTGAGCCCTAAAAAGAAAATAAATAAAAAATCTATGGATAGTTCATCAAAAATGATATTGAGGTTTCTAATATCATTTTTTTTTCTAAACTGAATAGTTTGCGCGAGAGACCCTTCCAAAGTGGTAAAATGTGTCCCCCCCACCTCTAACTTCTAAAATAAGAGAATGATAAAACAAAAATATATATAGTATATGTTCTACATTACCATGCAAACTTCTACTGAAAATTGATTTGAACGAGATCTAGTAAGTAGTTTTTTTTAATAAGCCATAAATCGTAAAAATTAAAATATTATGTTACTTGCTGCTACGGAACCCTTCATGGGCGAGTCCGACTTGCACTTGGCTGCTTTTTTTGTTAGCCAAGCATAACGTAATCCCGGTGCACGAAAAACAAAATGAAATGTAAGTACTTAAATGAAACTCAAGTTAAAAATGCATTTTGTTATTATTAAAATAGTGCATACCTACTATAATCCGCACAATAATTACGTGGTTTCTGCAATTCGAAGCGTATGCGCGGGAAACGTGCAGTGCGGTGCGATGCGAGCGCTCAGGCGGGCGTTCGGCAGCCCTCTGCCAGTTTGTACTCTTGAAACTACGCCGAGCGGTAGGTATATAGCGCGCGGCCTTGAGCGAGTGACGGAGGCCTGGTTTGGGGCCAGACGACGTTGTGCGAACATGTTCAAAAAAATAGGTAAGTAGTACCTACTTAATTATAATATTATTTATTTACTACCGCAGTTAACATGCATTCTTTTGACCTTCATCATATACACACACTAGACGCACACAGCACAACGAGTGCAATCACTGACGACTGACATGATGTGAACTCACTATAAGCTGTGCTATGGTAGATTCACATCAGTGAAGTTCCGATTCCGACACAGTACTGGCACAGTTCAGTATCAGTGACAAAATATTCTATACTTTTTCTATGAAAGAGACTAGACGAATTACTAATCAATCTAATTCCAAAAGGTGTTTCGGGTGTGTGTGTATATTCTAAACAATCATAGTGCAATCTGTGCAACGAACTAAATAGTCTGCTTGGTTCATATTATAAGAATAGCCTCAGTTGCCTCATATGTGTCAATGTTGCTGAAAATATGTAAGAAACTATATTTTTAATAAGTATTTTTATTACTACATAATGTACAACAGGTCGTAAATTTAGTTTATAATAATTATAGTTACTATCAAGTCACTGCTAGCTGTGATTTACCCGCTGGTGTGTACCTAAGTGTATATGTACCTCTAGGTCATGGTAACTAAATACCTACTCGTTATCAGGCGGGGCCGGTGCTTGTTTTACTAAGTAGGTACACAACATGACGAAAAACAATAAGAACATTAAACAATTGAAGTATTGACTTATTGACCGAGCGAGCGAAGCGTCTCAGTTTCAACTCGAGGACTGGCCGATTTGGTGTTGTTTGTCTGTATGTATGTATGTATGTGTGTCAGTTCCGGTCAACAGGCCACATTTTTCAGCCGATTTTCATGAAATTTGGCACAAGTGTTCTTTGTTGCAAGGCGCAACTTTTAGCGAAGGGTTTTTTCGATTGGAGGGGAAATGGGGGAGAAGTGTCCCAAAAGGATGTTAGGGACCCGAAAATAACGCGAGGTCTACTGTTCGCAGAACTACTAGTAATACCTTTTTTATTAGCCATTTACAAAACCAAAACTGATGTGTATACATCGTCACAAACAATAGGGTGTTATGGCGGACAACTCGATTTTTTTTCATTTGCGAATCGAAATCAATATTTTTTTCTCTATAATCTGGTAAAACAGTTGTAATTTAATACCAAATAGTTTTTGAAATAAAGCAACATAAGTCTTTATTGTCTGTTCATGCACGTCATTTTTAAGACAAGCAATACAGTATCAAGTTAGTGTTGTTGTTGTTTTTGCGAGTTACAACCAATAATTAATTAATTTCGTGGCAAAATATTTAATTGTGAGTATTAATACCCTATAATCTGTTCGGATTAATACAAGTTTGAAGTTTTATTGCAAAGAATACATTCTTGCATGTTTTAATTGTTACACATCTGAGCTATTTGAACTGCTTATAGGGTATCTTCTTTACCCAGTTCCATAAAAGTAGGTACTAATAAAATTAAAACTACTAGTCCTACACTAACTAAATGTACTCAGCCTAAAGAAGGATTAGTACGCAGGCCGTAGAACATTGCAACTTATTGATTAACAGCAGGCTCATTTTTCGTAAGTAGCTTTATTTTGCCGAGTCTCCCACATATATCGATACGAGAAGTTTCAATTCGGGTAGCTAAGGGAGAAAATAGGGGTAAAGTATGTTGACTTGACGATCCCAAAAAAAATATTACCAACAGTGAGATTTTTATTATATGTGAAGAGAATCATTATTGAAATGTTTATTTGTCCGATCAAATATGTGGTATGGTACAATAGTCCCCCGCTCCGAACATGTATGGATTACGATATTTTGTAATGTAAATATTTTTAGTCTATAATTCTTATTGTAAATAAATCTATACCAATTACTACAAATTAAATTCAGTAGCTATAATTTTGGTAAAGTAGTAGGACGAAATAGATACATAAGGTGGGTGTGAAAGGAAAGGCCGGTAAGGGTCGACCTAGGCCCTAGGCGAACATACTTCACCGAAATCGGAGATAATTTGTCGAAGGCCAGGTTAAGAGTACCCGTAACCGAAGAAGTATGAAAATAGTAATAAAAGTGGAAAAAGCGAAAGAAGTACCATAATCGTGCCAAAACACTTCCATAGTTTCTACCTACTACCTCAACAGGAAAAAAACGCGATGTTATGTATGTACTTACTTGAACATGACGCCTTTATCCCCGAAAGAGTAGGCAGAGGTGTTCATTACCCCATATATCGGCAGTCACAGATGGTTCCACATAATTGGGGGCAAGTTTATTGCATTTTCAATATTCTTGCTGGAGCTTTGTTCGTGTGTCAGCAGGTACACCGCGTGCAGCACCGAATACACGATTTAAAAATGACAGTGACAGCATCTGTCTACTCCTTCGGGAATAAAGATGTGGATTTGTGTGACACGAAAAGTGACTAGGTACTACTGCGTCGCAAGAAATACATACACTTGACCAAGTGCGGCGTGAGTGCATAGGGTGACTATACTTTTATGGAGAAAACAGTACAAATTGTACGGCTAAGGTTTATAACTTTTTAAATTTTCATAATTTTTTTTTCATATCATATTTTGACGTGAAGTTCTTGTTGGGGTGTCTGGACAAATAAATATTTCAATAATGTTTATGATTCTCTTCACATATAATAAAAATCTCACTATTGGTAATAATTTTTTTAGGATCTTCTAGTCAACATACTTAGCCCCTATTATCTACCTTAGCTACCCGAATTGAAACTTCTCGTATCGATATATGTGGGAGACTCGGCAAAATAAAGCTACTTACGAAAAATGAGCCTGCTGTTAATCAATAAGTTTCAATGTTCTACGGCCTGCGTACTAGATAATGTATGTTTAAATCAACGTATCATTTTAGCCATTACAACCAGTAGTTCGGAATATACGATTTTTTAAAACGCGATATCTCAAAACACTGTTTTCGACGATAATACCCTATTGATTGTGACGTGTGTTATATTATGTAGGTACCTACTGAAAAATCAGTAACATAAAATAGATGATTAAGAATATACAAGAAAGATTATGAATCATATTATGAATTATATAAACGAATATTATGAACAAATGAATGAATGAATATTTTTTTATTGTTGCAACACAACAACGGCTAGACCTCTCCTGTGGAACATCGGATACGACTGGGTGTTGTGGGGTGCGTTGCCTGAGAGCGTCAGCGTAACTTGTTACGCCGACGATACCTTCGTCACGGCGCGGGGAGCAACGCACCAGGAGGCAACACTCAAGGTCACGACTGGGGTTTCTGAAGTGTGAAAGTTTCGGATACGGCGGCTGGGACTGGACGTGGCACTGAATAAGTCCGAGGCTCTGTGTTTTCACGGACCTCGGCGCGGGCCACCTCCAGGATCCAGCATACATGTAGGGAGCGTTAGCATCGGCATCGAGCCCTCTATGAAGTATCTGGGGCTCGTACTCGATGGCCGGTGGAACTTCGGACCACATTTCCGAAGTTTGGTCCCCAAAGTGACGGGGGCAGCAGCCGCGCTTTCGCGACTGATGCCCAACTTAAAGGGACCCAACGCTTCCTGCAGGAGACTGTACCTGGGGATCGTGCGGAGTATGGCCGTATACGGGGCTCCCGTATGGGCGGCGAGACTGACGGCCAACAACGCTGCTATATTGCACAGATCGTTGAGGACCTTGGCCGTCAGGACAATAAGAGGGTACCGCACGATCTCTCTAGAGGCTGCATGTCTCCTAGCCGCGACCCCTCCATGGGACCTGGAAGCGAGAGCCCTTGCTTCATTGTTTCAATGGCACAAGGAGGCGCTGGAGCGGGACCACAGGCCTGCGTCTCGAGAAATCGAGGCCCAGCGGTCCCATCTCCGCCAGGATCTCATGGAGACATGGAAGGTGCGACTTGAGCAACCTAAGTGGGGAACCACCACCATCGCGGCGGTGAGACCGATCATGAAGGACTGGCTGCAGGGGCAGCACGGCGGCCTCACGTACCGTGCGACACAGATCATCACCGGGCACGGAAACTTTGGAGAGTATCTTGTTTACGTGGTTTCTGCAATTCGAAGCGTATGCGCGGGAAACGTGCAGTGCGGTGCGATGCGAGCGCTCAGGCGGGCGTTCGGCAGCCCTCTGCCAGTTTGTACTCTTGAAACTACGCCGAGCGGTAGGTATATAGCGCGCGGCCTTGAGCGAGTGACGGAGGCCTGGTTTGGAGCCAGACGACGTTGTGCGAACATGTTCAAAAAAATAGGTAAGTAGTACCTACTTAATTATAATATTATTTATTTACTACCGCAGTTAACATACATTCTTTTGACCTTCATCATATACACACACTAGACGCACACAGCACAACGAGTGCAATCACTGACGACTGACATGATGTGAACTCACTATAAGCTGTGCTATGGTAGATTCACATCAGTGAAGTTCCGATTCCGACACAGTACTGGCACAGTTCAGTATCAGTGACAAAATATTCTATACTTTTTCTATGAAAGAGACTAGACGAATTACTAATCAATCTAATTCCAAAAGGTGTTTCGGGTGTGTGTGTATATTCTAAACAATCATAGTGCAATCTGTGCAACGAACTAAATAGTCTGCTTGGTTCATATTATAAGAATAGCCTCAGTTGCCTCATATGTGTCAATGTTGCTGAAAATATGTAAGAAACTATATTTTTAATAAGTATTTTTATTACTACATAATGTACAACAGGTCGTAAATTTAGTTTATAATAATTATAGTTACTATCAAGTCACTGCTAGCTGTGATTTACCCGCTGGTGTGTACCTAAGTGTCTCTAGGTCATGGTAACTAAATACCTACTCGTTATCAGGCGGGGCCGGTGCTTGTTTTACTAAGTAGGTACACAACATGACGAAAAACAATAAGAACATTAAACAATTGAAGTATTGACTTATTGACCGAGCGAGCGAAGCGTCTCAGTTTCAACTCGAGGACTGGCCGATTTGGTGTTGTTTGTCTGTATGTATGTATGTATGTGTGTCAGTTCCGGTCAACAGGCCACATTTTTCAGCCGATTTTCATGAAATTTGGCACAAGTGTTCTTTGTTGCAAGGCGCAACTTTTAGCGAAGGGTTTTTTCGATTGGAGGGGAAATGGGGGAGAAGTGTCCCAAAAGGATGTTAGGGACCCGAAAATAACGCGAGGTCTACTGTTCGCAGAACTACTAGTAATACCTTTTTTATTAGCCATTTACAAAACCAAAACTGATGTGTATACATCGTCACAAACAATAGGGTGTTATGGCGGACAACTCGATTTTTTTTCATTTGCGAATCGAAATCAATATTTTTTTCTCTATAATCTGGTAAAACAGTTGTAATTTAATACCAAATAGTTTTTGAAATAAAGCAACATAAGTCTTTATTGTCTGTTCATGCACGTCATTTTTAAGACAAGCAATACAGTATCAAGTTAGTGTTGTTGTTGTTTTTGCGAGTTACAACCAATAATTAATTAATTTCGTGGCAAAATATTTAATTGTGAGTATTAATACCCTATAATCTGTTCGGATTAATACAAGTTTGAAGTTTTATTGCAAAGAATACATTCTTGCATGTTTTAATTGTTACACATCTGAGCTATTTGAACTGCTTATAGGGTATCTTCTTTACCCAGTTCCATAAAAGTAGGTACTAATAAAATTAAAACTACTAGTCCTACACTAACTAAATGTACTCAGCCTAAAGAAGGATTAGTACGCAGGCCGTAGAACATTGCAACTTATTGATTAACAGCAGGCTCATTTTTCGTAAGTAGCTTTATTTTGCCGAGTCTCCCACATATATCGATACGAGAAGTTTCAATTCGGGTAGCTAAGGGAGAAAATAGGGGTAAAGTATGTTGACTTGACGATCCCAAAAAAAATTTACCAACAGTGAGATTTTTATTATATGTGAAGAGAATCATTATTGAAATGTTTATTTGTCCGATCAAATATGTGGTATGGTACAATAGTCCCCCGCTCCGAACATGTATGGATTACGATATTTTGTAATGTAAATATTTTTAGTCTATAATTATGATTATTTTGTATATTGTAATTCTTATTGTAAATAAATCTATACCAATTATTACAAATTAAATTCAGTAGCTATAATTTTGGTAAAGTAGTAGGACGAAATAGATACATAAGGTGGGTGTGAAAGGAAAGGCCGGTAAGGGTCGACCTAGGCCCTAGGCGAACATACTTCACCGAAATCGGAGATAATTTGTCGAAGGCCAGGTTAAGAGTACCCGTAACCGAAGAAGTATGAAAATAGTAATAAAAGTGGAAAAAGCGAAAGAAGTACCATAATCGTGCCAAAACACTTCCATAGTTTCTACCTACTACCTCAACAGGAAAAAAACGCGATGTTATGTATGTACTTACTTGAACATGACGCCTTTATCCCCGAAAGAGTAGGCAGAGGTGTTCATTACCCCATATATCGGCAGTCACAGATGGTTCCACATAATTGGGGGCAAGTTTATTGCATTTTCAATATTCTTGCTGGAGCTTTGTTCGTGTGTCAGCAGGTACACCGCGTGCAGCGCCTAATACACGATTTAAAAATGACAGTGACAGCATCTGTCTACTCCTTCGGGAATAAAGATGTGGATTTGTGTGACACGAAAAGTGACTAGGTACTACTGCGTCGCAAGAAATACATACACTTGACCAAGTGCGGCGTGAGTGCATAGGGTGACTATACTTTTATGGAGAAAACAGTACAAATTGTACGGCTAAGGTTTATAACTTTTTAAATTTTCATAATTTTTTTTTCATATCATATTTTGACGTGAAGTTCTTGTTGGGGTGTCTGGACAAATAAATATTTCAATAATGTTTATGATTCTCTTCACATATAATAAAAATCTCACTATTGGTAATAATTTTTTTAGGATCTTCTAGTCAACATACTTAGCCCCTATTATCTCCCTTAGCTACCCGAATTGAAACTTCTCGTATCGATATATGTGGGAGACTCGGCAAAATAAAGCTACTTACGAAAAATGAGCCTGCTGTTAATCAATAAGTTTCAATGTTCTACGGCCTGCGTACTAGATAATGTATGTTTAAATCAACGTATCATTTTAGCCATTACAACCAGTAGTTCGGAATATACGATTTTTTAAAACGCGATATCTCAAAACACTGTTTTCGACGATAATACCCTATTGATTGTGACGTGTGTTATATTATGTAGGTACCTACTGAAAAATCAGTAACATAAAATAGATGATTAAGAATATACAAGAAAGATTATGAATCATATTATGAATTATATGAACGAATATTATGAACAAATGAATGAATGAATATTTTTTTATTGTTGCAACACAACAACGGCTAGACCTCTCCTGTGGAACATCGGATACGACTGGGTGTTGTGGGGTGCGTTGCCTGAGAGCGTCAGCGTAACTTGTTACGCCGACGATACCTTCGTCACGGCGCGGGGAGCAACGCACCAGGAGGCAACACTCAAGGTCACGACTGGGGTTTCTGAAGTGTGAAAGTTTCGGATACGGCGGCTGGGACTGGACGTGGCACTGAATAAGTCCGAGGCTCTGTGTTTTCACGGACCTCGGCGCGGGCCACCTCCAGGATCCAGCATACATGTAGGGAGCGTTAGCATCGGCATCGAGCCCTCTATGAAGTATCTGGGGCTCGTACTCGATGGCCGGTGGAACTTCGGACCACATTTCCGAAGTTTGGTCCCCAAAGTGACGGGGGCAGCAGCCGCGCTTTCGCGACTGATGCCCAACTTAAAGGGACCCAACGCTTCCTGCAGGAGACTGTACCTGGGGATCGTGCGGAGTATGGCCGTATACGGGGCTCCCGTATGGGCGGCGAGACTGACGGCCAACAACGCTGCTATATTGCACAGATCGTTGAGGACCTTGGCCGTCAGGACAATAAGAGGGTACCGCACGATCTCTCTAGAGGCTGCATGTCTCCTAGCCGCGACCCCTCCATGGGACCTGGAAGCGAGAGCCCTTGCTTCATTGTTTCAATGGCACAAGGAGGCGCTGGAGCGGGACCACAGGCCTGCGTCTCGAGAAATCGAGGCCCAGCGGTCCCATCTCCGCCAGGATCTCATGGAGACATGGAAGGTGCGACTTGAGCAACCTAAGTGGGGAACCACCACCATCGCGGCGGTGAGACCGATCATGAAGGACTGGCTGCAGGGGCAGCACGGCGGCCTCACGTACCGTGCGACACAGATCATCACCGGGCACGGAAACTTTGGAGAGTATCTGTTTCGCATCGTGAGGTCACACCCGCGTGTCAACACTGCGAGGCTTCCGGCGAAGACACGGCATTCCACACGTTGGTGGAATGCTCAGCGTGGGCAAGTCAGCGCCGGGATCTTGTTGTGGGCCTGGGCGTGGATACTCTCTCGCTGGAGACCATGCTACGAGTCATGGTCTCTAGTGAGATCCAGTGGAACCGCCGTTTCCTTCTGCAAGCAGGTTATGCTCGTGAAGGAGGCGGCCGGAAGGGCGAAGGAGCGTATCCTCCCCGCTGAGTTCCGAAGTCTGCGGCGAGGGCGCCGCATACGTGACTACGCCCAGGACCATCGACCTCCATCATCGGGGCTTCACCCCATGCACGCCTTCTCTCACCGACGCGGGATAAAACCCGACCCTAAAGATGTGGGGTAACACCCGACCACCACGCAGTGGCCACAGAAGTGGCCAAGGTCCGCCGGGTGCCACTGGGAATTCTTTCAGTGTCTACCGGAGTCACTCGGCAATGGACGTAGGTGCGGCCGCAGCCACAAGCCGCGGATTAAAAAAAAAAAGCCCATTTCAAAGAAAACGGATCTGGTTACATAGCAACTGTGTGTATATTTTCCAACCATTTTATTAGAATAAGTAAATGATTTGTCACGTGAATCATTATGTTGCTTTCAATATTACGCTACGGCCAGTAGTGCCTGATCTATGCGTGAACGTCAAGAGATCGCCTTGATTGGTTAGCCTTGTCAAGGTCACGTGTTATTATAAAGTAAACTGCCAAAATAAACACCAAATAATTACCATGGCATCATTGCATCACAAATTAGACACTTTCAATATCAATTTGTTTAGTTATATGTTTTATTATACTGTTATTTAACAGTAATATACTTCCTGAAATTAATTGAAAACAAATTCTTTTGAGTAAGTATAGTACTAGAATTATTTGGTGAAGAATAATACACTCCGATTTATTTTTCAATAGTTTTCACCTTTTCAACAATAAGAAATAAGGTAGGGGAAGACCGGGTAATGGGAGTAAATCTATAAAAGTACACAACCTAGAGCAGTGTAAACACGTCCCTCCCCACGTTCTGTCATCCCCGCTGCAGTTACTAACCGCTTTGGCCAGTAGTCACCACGCGCATCGAAGTGATTACCATGCAAAGACCTTATAATACAACGGACATAGGATCTAGAACAAATCGCAAGAAAATAATGTCCCGAGTCGACCTATACATTATACATAGGCATACATAGATATAAACAAATTTCATATTAAAATTTAAACCTTGATTCAACGGAATAGTGTTCACTTTTGTTTGAACTAATTTATCGCATTACGTAGCTTCTATCTGTCCGCCTGACTAATTCACCTTATGCAGCTTATACTTGAACTACGTGAACATAGAAACAATGGAGTAGGTTTATTTTGTTAAAGTCTTTTAAGGATTCCATGATATGTACCTACGTAGGCGTAATAATTAATGTAAGACTACAATAAATTCCATAATCTTATAAATTGTAATTACTTGTTTATGTTAGACGAAATAAGCTGAAAAACTAATTAACGACTGACAAAGATTTTTTTTTTCGAGTCAGTTTCATAATAAGTAACTGTAGTGTATGAATAACAAAAAGGGAATTAATGAATTTAACTAATTATAATATTATAAATGCCAAACTTCTTGCGGGTGTCAAAGTTCTTCCGCTTTCATTACTATTTTCATAACGCTATGTCGCTACGTCTACTATAAGATAGCCGTGTTTCAAGTGACTGAATTAGTTGCTAAAACTGCGCATCATTAATTTATTTTTATCTTATGGTTAATTTTTGGGATACGAAATTATTGGCTACTAGCTGATCACCGTGACTCCGCCCGCGAGATATAGTTATCTCGGCCCCGATTCCCGTGGGAATACATTACCGAGAATCCAAATAAAAAGAAAATAACAGTACATACACGAAATAAAATGACATGTGTAATTATATTTATGACAAAACAATGATACCCTGTGAAAATTAAAAACATTTTTGGGCTTATCTCCTCCATTCAATCAAGGGATTCTTGTACAAGTTTCATAAAGATCGGACCTCTTTTTGTTATGTCCATAAAATGAGCCGAACAAACAAGATTGTTATTTTTTGGATCAAAATATTCTTCTCGCCGTACTAGGGCAATAATATTTTTCCATTGTGCACAGTGTACTGGATCCCGAGGAAAACTGAAATAGATGTTGGTTCATATAACGAAAAAAAAATCATAAAGAGCCAAGGCGTCTCCACTATAATCTTTGTTCCAAATAGTTTTATCGCTATCGGTAATCCGAATAAATCTGAATGGTCATTTTGTTAGTACATTATTCAGTGAAAATGAAATGGTCTCTTTCTTTTTACTGAGCTTGGGATGAGTTCGAAAGAGATTGCAATATTTACTTTTGTCTTTTAATTTATTATCGACGAAATACTGTATTTTAAGTGAAATAATAAATTGCAAATAATAAAACAAAAGCTTATTTACTGAAAATATGATACACCGTCTTCAATTTGCTTTTTTTTCGTAGTTTTTACACGTTTTTACAATACAGTACGGCATTGTGCAACGTGTTGTCGTTCAGTTGTCAAAATCAAGACTGGCGATTGTTTCTCTTTTAGCGTTTTGTTTCTCTTTTAGTTCGGACACTTTTGAGCGATGATCCGAAATCCATTGTATTTAAAATCATTGTTACCATGTTTTGGTTTTGCGCTCCGCTGATGTATATTAGTCTATTACTGACTCCCATTACCCCTTCTTACCCTACTTATCTACAGTTCAAAGATGTTCATGGTTTGTTAAAGATGTGTTAGGTTTTACTGATTCTTATTATTTTAATATATTTAATTCATTGTCCTTGCAACACCGAAGCGAGAAATAATGTGATGGGGGTAAAGATGGGAGGGTAGATAAATATAAAAACGCACTGTCAATGTCTGCCGACTCCCACCATTGAGACTTTGATAAAAGGGAGTGTTGTAGTAAGATCGGGGCAGTTCCTGTTCAGTTTAGACTACGAATTTACAAGTGTTATTCACAAATTATTACCATAAGTATGTAAAAGGTATATAAGATATATTATAAGACAGTTTGGCTACTTGAAGTGACGGATCGACAAACAGTCGATCCGTGAGGATTGCTTCTGTACTATGTAAGTTAGTGTATTGTTTTATATTGTTACTATGGTTAAATGCTTGTAAGATATTATAATAATATGACCCTACCGAGTTTCTTGCCCTTCTTCTCGGAATGTGGTAATCGAACGGGTGGATTACGAATAAATATATATATATATATATATATAGAGGGAGTTTTATTACAGATGTGTCCAAAAAGACTATCTAAGCACCTACCTACACAAACTAATTTTGATTCACAGCATTAATAATAATATAATTTGATTCTGACATAATCTTTCACGTAAAGAATCAACAGAAATAAAAAAAAGATTATGTAAAATTAACCAACAAAGATTATTCTTAGTCTATCTCCAAAGGAAGCTGATAGCCGAAGGTCAACTCACCCTTTTTTTTTAGTCACAAGATTTTGATAAAACAAAGTCTTATAATGTTGAGATTAAAATAATCGTTCATTAACTTCAGCGGACAGTGTGTACAGTGCCTATAGACGGATAGATCCAGACACAGATATTAATGTTTTTTTTTTTATTAATATTTTTAAATCACACTTTTTCATAAATTAATCAATATTTTCAGATTCAGTTTCTATTGATGTAATAAAGTGTAAATTTAAGATAAGATTATGCATGTAAACTAGGCACTAAAATGGAATTTTTTGTATGACCATGTAGTCAATTCTTATTTCTTACATTTATTTAATTTTTTAATGCTTTAAAAAACACCTTTTTTTTCTATTTTTAATCCTCGACTCTGGGCCGGCCCCACCTACGTCCATTGCTGAGCGCCTCCGGTAAGCACTGAGAGAATAACCAGTAGCGCCCGGCGGACCTTGACCACCTGTGTGGCAGCTGCGTGGTGGTCGGGTGTTACCCCGCATCTTTGGGGTCGGGTTTTGTCCCGCGTCGGTGAGTAAAGGCTTGCTTGGGGTGAAGCCCCACAGCACGCGCACTTATAGCCTGCTTCTGTAAGGACGGTGGGTTGCTAATCCATCGTCCTCAGGCCCCGATCATGGAGGTCGATGGTCCGGGGCGTAGTCATGTCTGCGATGACCTCGCTGCACACTTCGGAACTCAGCGGGGAGGGTACGCTCCTTAAGAAACACCTGCCCCACTATGAATGTTTTGTAACAGAAAGTACAAAAGAATTTATCAGAAAGGTTCTTTGAGCACGTTGAAAATAATCATAATTCACCGAGCCTTTTGTCAACACCGTTGGGGTCGGCCTACCAGTATAACTGCGATTCGGCTGAACTTCGATATTTTACGTGAAGTGACTGCCATCTGACCTCCACAACCCATGGGCGATATAGAAGTTCTGTAGTTAGACCGGGCACGTTAAAAAGTTGAAAATAATATAGGTACCTAATACCTTAACATTTTACTTAATAAAAACGGTTGGTGAAAGGTCAGCCAGCATCTTGTTATTAAATCGCGATGAATCAGAGCCTATTAATTTATTCAACAAAACATTAGATATTAGTTACAAGTGCTTCTATTTTGGTTCTCTGCCTTTTCGCCGAAAATTGTTTGGCCGATTATCGCCGGCCGGTTTACTAACTACATAATATTATGTGGCACTCGCCGGCCGGTTCACTAACTACATAATATTATGTGGCACTCGCCGGCCGGTTTACTAACTACATAATATTATGTGGCACTCGCCGGCCGGTTTACTAACTACATAATATTATGTGGCACTCGCCGGCCGGTTTACTAACTACATAATATTATGTGGCACTCGCCGGCCGGTTTACTAACTACATAATATTATGTGGCACTCGCCGGCCGGTTTACTAACTACATAATATTATGTGGCACTCGCCGGCCGGTTTACTAACTACATAATATTATGTGGCACTCGCCGGCCGGTTTACTAACTACGTAATATTATGTGGTGCTCGCTTCGCTCACTCGGCTCGTGCGTAGGAGGTCACAGTTTTAACCTAATCTAACCTACCCATTTTGTTAAAAGAAGACATTAACCTAATCTAAATAGTTGAATTCCGGGTAGCGGTAATTATTGTATCAATGTACGAAAAGGTACGAAACGTTATTCGTATAATAGTTGTTTGGCCTAGTGAAAGATTTGACAAATGATAAATCGCCCAAACGTTTTGTGTCATTATAATAATCAGCTTAACAAAAATTCTTCCAAATGAAACGTTGTCTAACGTTAAATTTTGTTAACTAAAATTTGGTAATCGTTAGTTGTCAAAGTGAAAAATAGGTGAAACGTTTGGCCGATTATCACTTGCCAACCGCAAGTGATAATCGGCCAAACAATTTTCGGCGAAAAGGCAGGATACCGTTTCGTGTAGGGAAGGTTTATAAGCAAAATTTCTGGCGGTACGAAGTTCGATGGGACCACTAGTTAAACAATAAAAAAACCCGACTGCAAATATCCAGATACAGACATGACGAAACGTTTTTAGGGTTCCGAGATTTGAACTACAGAACCCTAAAAAAGGGAAAGTTGTATTGTGGAATATCTGTGATAGAAAAATTTATGTTCAGAAATAAACAACGTTGCCAAGTAATTTTCATTTTTAAAGAAGTTATTATTTAAACACTTATATAGTAAACTAGCTGTTTACCGCGGCTCCACCTGTACGATTAAATTTTCTCGTTCTCAAATCCCACGGGAAGATATTAATGAGATAAATAGTAGCCTATAGCACTCGGGGATTATGTAGCAACTTAAGTACCTACTACCATTGAAGTAAACTCACTCCTGAAGTCCTGACTCATCACATCACCACGAGACAACGGAAATATTATAATAATATAATATTAAATATTTTGGACAATGTCACATAACGTCACCTAGCCCAAACTAAGCTATAAGCTTGTGCTATGGGATCTAGACCACTGATAAACATACTGATATATTTCTAAATACATACGTCATAATATACATATAAAACACCCAAACACCGAAACAAACATTTGTGGATCACACAAATATTTGATTCGACCCGAGAATCGAACCCGAGACTCCGAAGTCGAAAAGCCGATGCACTACCGACCACGCCACCGAAGCAGTTTATATTAGTAAGCATTTGCGGTTGATAAGTATTGTTATTTTTAAATAAGTTAGTAAAATAAATAATATATGTAATTGGGTAAAAGAAATATTAGGTAAGCAATTACATTGGGTAAAGCAAAGTAATTATAATTACCTATACTACAACTTGTTCATTTTGTATTTGTTCCGAAGTTCACAATGACTCGGTACATCATAAATACTGAGAGTGATCTTGACTTCGGCCTCACACATTTGGTATCCATAAAAGCAAAGTTTGACTTGGGTTTTTGCGGTGCGCGTGACTGGTTGCCTTTTAGGTTACCTCTCAATGGGGTCTCTCTCAATGGGGTCCTAATATCACAGCCTTGGCAGGAAGACTTAGCTCAGCTGCCTATGCGGTTAGAAAGATAAGGTCACTGACTGACGAAAAAACGGCAAGATTAGTTTATTTTAGCCACTTTCATAGCGTTATGTCATATGGTCTGCTGCTGTGGGGCTCAGCTGCCGATATTGAGACAATATTCATATTACAGAAACGAGTTATACGAGCAATCTATAGACTCGGACCCCGTGACTCGCTGAAAGATTTATTTAAAGAAATTAATATTTTAACAGTTGCTTCTCAATGTGTTTACGACAACATCTTATATGTACGGAAGAACATAGATCTCTTCAAAAAAAATTCCGATAACCATAATTTTAATACAAGAAATAAAAATAAACTGGCAATGACAAAAATTAGACTTCATAAAGTTGGTAACTCGTTTGTTGGCAAATGTATAAAAATTTATAATAAAATTCCTCAGGATTTGGTTGACATGCCTCTTAATAAGTTTAAAATAGTAGTTAAAAAATGTTTGATGATGAAAGGCTACAATAATGTAGACGAATATCTTAATGATAAAAATGCATGGTCACCCTAATCTTCTGTTGTTGGCCACTCGTATAATACAATATAAACTAATTGTAACAATGTAAACAAAACAATATTAAAAAAGAAAATGGATAATCTATCTGAGTTTCTTGCTGGTCTCTTCTCAGGAGAACCAACTTACCGAACCAGCGAAAGAATCATTTTCTAATGGTTATTTATGTACTTACTTAATTTAGTATTTTTATAATACTACTTGATAAAATTGTAAAATTTTGACATTCATATGTGCTCTTTATGTGCCTAAACTGAATAAATGAAATTGATTCTTTGATTCTGGCGCTGGCTAAAAATCCAGGCCCAAACGCTCAATTGCAATACCGTACAACGTTTCCTTGTCCTGCACCGTGAACTAGTTTTATTTTATTTTTATATTTTTGGACATTCTCACACAACGTCATCTAGCCCAAATTAAGCTAATATAAGCTTGTGTTATGGGATCTAGACAACTGATACACATACTTATATATTTCTAAATGCATACATATTATACATAGAAAATACCCAAACTCCGAAACAAACATTTGTGGATCACACAAATAATTCGATTCGACCCGGAATCGAACCTGGGACCTCAAGGGCGGCAGTCGTATACTCATACCACTGAGCCACCGAGGCAGTTCAGTGTAACTAGTTCTTCTGTGCGGGAAAAATCAAGCTTTACTTGACATTGGCGAAATCATCGATAAATGAATATCGATGGAGTCACGTTTTTTTTTAAAAAAGAAGAAGAAAGCAAAGTTATAAATGATATAAAAAATTACAAGTTGTATAATATTAATACGCCATCTACAAATTTAATTATATATGGGTAGATTTTACACAATTGACAAGACAGCTACATCAAAATTGCGAGTTTGAGACGAAAATGAAAACAGTGTTGGTACAGACAAACCTTCCGTAATAGTGGCAGTGGTAGTCATCCGACGTCATAAACGTGCTCGAACTGCTCGAAGGAGGGTAGTTGGATACAGAATATTATATTATCAAGCTATACAGTCGGAGTTCGATTTTGCGTGGCAGGTGGCTTTTTAGATTACCTACCTCTGGCGCTCCGCAAAAATTGGGTTTCCCGATACTCTCATACCGAACAACGTTTCTTGTCCTGCACCTGGAGCTAGTTAGGAATAACTAGTTCTTCTGTGCGGGACTATCAACTAATCAAGCATTACCTTGACATTGGCGAAATCATCCACGTTTTTAAAAAAGAAGAAAAAGTACAAGCTATACAGATTATCAGACTACCAACTATAGGTTGCCAAAGTACGCTGGCGCTTGGGGGATAAAAGGTACCCAGGACGTTCTGCAATGGAGGTTGGGCTGTAATTTGTTAAAAAATACATCCTACTAACTTCATCTAAGCCTATTTGACGCCCATTACTGGGTATTTGGCTTCCCAGAAGAGGGGGGACTTCAGGCTTCATTCTAACTAGCTTGCTTGGAATATATTATGTGCTTGCCGTCTCTAACCGTACGTACCTAAACATTTTTTTTATACTATTGGTTGATGGCACATGTTGGAGTGTGGTACACATATTGGACAACGAGTGTTGCGGGGGACACGCGAATGGCAATACAATAGTACCGTAAAGGTCGAAAAGTGACTGCTGAAATGTGGAGGTATTAAACTCCTCTGCTTACCGTGTGTGTGCTTTAGGTAATGATATAATAATAATCCACTTTTCCCAATGTAGTTGGGTCGGCTTTCCAGTCTAACTGCGATTTTTCTGAACTTCGATATTTCACGTGAAACGACTGCCATCTGACCCTCACAACCCATGCGATATAGAAGTTCTGTAGTTAGACCGAGCACGTTGAAACGTTAAAAATAATATAGGTACCTAATACCTAAACATTTCACGACCGGTCACTACCCTTAACGACTGCCATAGATGTTCGTATGACAACCGGGACCGACGGCTTAACGTCGCACGGACGGGTCTCAATGTCTTAAGAAATGGTAACCCATCCTAAGACCGGCCTGACTAGATGTAGCTTAAACTTTTTAAACTTAAACTTAAATGTGCTAACATTGTCGGTTACCACTAGACCACGAGCCCCTCATATATTATCATCATCATTAGCTAATGATATAAGTAAGTTCAAAAAACTTATTGTGACCGCTTGGTTAGTTAACACATTCAACGCGGAAGCCTATTTATGCATCTAGTTATTATGACGCAACGAGATCCAACAGATCTCGTACGACTTAGTCACTTCAAACCCCAATATTTTTATGAAATTTGAATTTTTTTTTTGTTTATTTTTTTTTTTTATATTTAGGTCGACAAATTGATGCCACCCGCCTGATGGTAAGCTGAGGTGACGTCTGGCAATTGAGGGCGACTCTCACAGTACACAGGAATACTATAGAGAGTGGCCCTCAACTGACGACCCAGTAATGTGCCTCTTCACGCTTCGCTTAAAGAACCCAGGGTTATATGTTGGAGGAAACACGTGCGCAGGCAGGGCGTTCCAAGCCACCATCGTTCGGCAGAGAAACGAACGTTTAAAACGCTCGGTTCTCGCGAAGACGGTTTCCACGGTATGAGAGTGACATCTCTGCCCGGCACGCGTTGTTCGGGATCGGAAGGGAGAGGGTTGGATCAGGTTGAAGAGCTCTTCAGAACACTCACCGTGGTAAATACGGTAGAACGCGGCCAAGGGAGCAATTGTTCGGCGCTGGGCTAGCGGCTCAAGGCTTCCCGTTACCTCCGGACAGTCTATAATGCGAACAGCGCGTCGCTGCATAGCGTCGAGTGCGTCCAGCAAATACTTCGCGGAGCCGTCCCAGAGGTGAGAGCAGTATTCAACGCAGGGTCTAATCTGCGTTTTGTACAGCAGACACCTCTGGTGCGGTGTAAAGAATCGCTTTACCTTGTTCAGTATTCCTAGTTTCCGCGAAGCTAGCCCAATACATCTCTCAATGTATTTTGTGTTATTGAGCTCTCGACGAACGTCTATGCCAAGGATGTCTAGATTGTCCTTCATTGGTAATATTGCATTCTGAAGAGTGGGTAGGGGAAGGAAAGGGGATTTTTTCGCTGTAAATGCACACGCCTGTGTTTTGTGGGCATTGAACTCGACCAAGTTCTCGGCACCCCATTGGGAGATACTGTCGAGGTTTCGGTCGAGATCACCCACGAGATGTCGTCTCTCCTCCTCTATCACAGATCACCCCGCCCGCCGTCGGACGAACCGAGTAACTCCCGTGCAATGTACTGTCATCTGCATAGCAATGAATGTTCCCAAGGGAAAACATATCATTGATATGCAGAAGAAAGAGAGTTGGTGACAGTACGGACCCCTGCGGTACCCCGGCATTCACTTGCAAGAAGTGAGAAGCCTGGCCATCGCAGAGGACCCGCACTCGGCGCTCGTTTAAAAAACTGGCAATCCAGCTGCACAGTTGAGGAGGTAGACCATATGCCGGAAGCTTGGAAAGGAGCGAAGCATGCCAGACCCTATCGAAAGCTTTGGCGATGTCCAGGCTAATAGCCAAGGACTCGCCGAACTTTTCCATAGCCTCACCCCATACATGCGTGACGAATGCCAGGAGGTCACCCGTTGATCGTTTTGGCCTGAAGCCATATTGCCAATCATTGATTAGCGAGTGATCCTCCAGGTATCGCATGAGCTGCTTATTGATAAGAAGCTCGAGCACCTTGCACTGAGGTGACAGCTATGGGTCGATAGTTGCCTGGATCGGATCGATCCCCTTTCTTGGGGATCGGGTACAGACGCGTTAATACTGGAGACAACTCAGCAGCACATTTTCGTAGCACCACCGCCGGAATGCCGTCAGGGCCACTGGCTTTCCGCGTGTCGAGTGACCGCAGCACTGCCCGTACATCACATTGCCTGATAACAATATCAGGCATAGTGTGGCCACAGTTGGCGATGGCGGGGGGCTGCAGGCCACGGTCATCGACCCGGGAATTAGCCGCAAAGAGGTCTGCGAGCATGTCCGCCTTCTCTTGGGCTTTGTGAGCCAGTGATCCATCAGGAAAACGCAGTGGTGGCAGCGAGGGTTGGCAAAAATTTGACTGTACGGCTTTGGCCAGTTGCCAGTATCCACGGCTGCCCGTGGGATGGGATGTGAGCTCCTGACCAAGCCGCGCCACGCGCTGGGCATCCGCTCTCTTGAAGGCCCTCTTGCTGAACCTAGTGGCCCTATTGTACGCTGCTTTGAGGCGGTTCACGTTCGGGTCACGTGCCGCCCGAGCCCTGACCCAGGCGCGATATGCCGACTGTTTTTTCTGGACAGCCTCGGCACATTCACGCCCGAACCAGGGGCGAGCTTTGCGGATGCTGGAGACATCAGTGAAAGGGATATAATATTCTATCCCTAGACTGATCTCGCCAGCAACGGCAGCAGCGCTATCCGAAGGCGCCTACAAAGCAGCGCTGGCTCCACGGGACGGACGCCAAGTAATCGCGGAGACCGTCCCAGTCTGCCGACGAGTAGTGCCATAGTCGTCGAGTCATTTGTTCAGCACGAGCAGGCGGTGGCACTTGGAAGCTGGCGTGCACCGCGTATGTGCAGGTAGGGGATGATCAGACCTTTCAGTAGGTTTTTACGGCCACAAGTTATGTCAAAAACAATACTGTAAAATTTACAAAATAAAATAACGAGAACTTTTGGATCTCGTTCCGCACTAGATAGCAAGAAAATGCGAGTACTCTTAGATCTCGTTTTGCAGATATTGCATAATATCGATAAAAAAATAGTGATGGGAAACAATAAGATAAACAACTTATCAAATAATTATTATAATACAATAGTAAGGCATTAGAAACTTATTAACTATTCAGTACAAAACATATCAATGTTTTTCATTAACCCTTAAATTGGTAACGTGATCCGGGTAAGACATTAACTTCAAAATTCTGGCTTCTTAATTATTAGGAAATGCTACCAGTTACCTACATTAATAAGTTGGTAACATTATATTTTATCGCGCGAATAATACATATGGCAGCATTTCACTCAGCTGAGCCAAATGTCAAGATGGCTCCGAAATGGCCGGCTGCGATTGCACCACGGGTAAGTTTATCAATTAATTTACCGATATTTTTTTATGGGATTTATGGTTGTATGGTTTTACATGGGTTGAATATATTATGAATAACACCAATGAGCAGTTATTGTATGGCTAAATTGCGTAACAGTTATTTTATAAGCTTGAATGTTTGTTTGTACTACGGGTATCCTGTTGCTCGTTGGTTGCTAAAGCACTGCAAATGAACTTTGTCATACCCATAGGACGTTGCCAACAGCGTAACATAATTCACCAAAGCCTATTTTGTTTTTTTTTTGTTTTGTGAATTTTCCCATTTATGGGACAGGCTAAAGTCCTGAGACCATACTGCCTAATCTTCAGTCTTATATTGTTTCTATGTTTAGTTATTTGTACAGCATTTGTTTTCTTTTACTTGCTTGGACTTATTGCGGTCATAAAAGATTTTGGCTTTAGTCCCAGTAGAAAATGCTTGTTCTCCTAAAAAATCGAAATTCCTACTATTTCCAGACCAGGAGACAGTGTTCGGTATGAAGCATGGTAATTTTCCAAATTCTACAGTCAAGCAATCCCGCTGTTGGCATTGCAAATCGGGAAAAACCAAAGTGTATTGCATAAAATGTAATATGCATTAATTGTGCTTCACAACTGGTTTTCCTGGAATTTCACGTGAAATGATTAACTTTTTTTTATTTGATTTTGTTTGTGTTTCTGAGCAATAATAGGAACCTTTATATATTTAATAAAGAATAATATTGGAATATTGTGTTTCATTCATATCATGGCAACAACCTACCGGCAGCACATGTTTGAGTGTAAGTATTTTGTATAGAATTTGGATATTGGATATTTTTAAATATTTTTTTAATACTCCTTCCAACATAAATAAAACTGGGGAAAACAAATTAAAACCATTTTTCATAAAAAAACATGTTTGCCAGTTTAAGGGTTAAAACACGGAAGACATCAGAAACCTTTCGCCTATTTTGTCTTTTTATCCGCTTCTTTGCTAGTCATTGTTTTTCGTGCCTTATCTTAGCAACTTACACAACGTCTCTTCTTGGTATTCACTATATATTTGTGTTCAGTGATCACTTCCGGATTATCTTATACCAGGTAAAAAGTTTTTCGAAACCACTTCTTTCCCCTCTAAGGTGCTGTAATAAGATGACATTTGGTCGCTATAATCTTTTATCCCTTTTTGCCGTCATTGTAAAAATCATCGAAAGTTGACACGGCACTATTTATTTTCTTGTTAAGATTCGCACGAGATCGCTACATACGAGATCCTTTAGTTCTCGTTCCGAACTAAATGCAAAATTTTACTGTTTGGTCGCAACAGATCACGTTCGTTTTTATTCATAAACATATTACATCCGATGTACCTAACGTCAAAAAAAATATTTATCTCACTCTATCAGTAAAGAAACATACAGAAATATCATTTGCCGAAACGGGATGGACATAGGATTTCACTTGCGCGATAGTGAAACGTCACAAACGAGAACTGAAAGATCACGCTCCGTCAGTTCGTGTCTTTGTAAGAAGCTTATGAATTGTTATAAATCTGTATTGTATATGACGTACAATGCCACAAGAATCAGTCAATTACATGTTATATAATTATTATACACGACATTATTAGGTACCTACGTTTTTACGTAAGATAATAAAATATTATATAGGTACTACTTATTATTTTATAATTATCTTCGTCTATTTTAGGTATTGTGACATCAATCACGTCGTGTACAGTGGATTACGTTAGATATTAATTTACTGATTTATTAATCACTAGCGGAAGCCCGCAGCTTCGCTCGCTTCACAAATTATGTACACAAAAACTTTCCTTGAGAACCACTCTATCTATTGGTGAAAAGCGTATCAAAATCCGTTGGGTAGTTTTTAAGATCTAAGCATATACATACGGACGGAAGCGACTTTGTTTTATAATATGTAGTGATAGTGATAAGTGACAGCACTCTTTCGAAATCCTTCTTCTGTACATCTGTAATATAGATAATAAAGAGGAATTTTTTTATTAAACACTCACTTCATCGGCTCTAAACTGTGGCATATTTATATTATCTGCTATAATATACAAATGAATCGCTGAATGTGTTACTAAGCGCAAATCTCGAGAGCAGCTGAATCGATTTCGCTAATTCTTTGTTCGTTGTGATCATTACTATCAGGATAAGGTTCTTATGGAGGAAAAAAAAAGTTTAGCGGAACATTAGAAAAAAATATGCGGTACGAAGCTCGCCGGGGCAGCTAGATAATAAAAAAAAATTATAAATATAAATATAGAATCACTCTTTTTAACTTTCATAAGTGTCTATAGGATCTAAATGAATAGAGATATTTTAAATGTTGAAATTTTAAATTTCGAATAGTTAAAATCTGTGCACCGTTATCGGTAGATTGTGTGATGGGAACAACATTGCTTTAAGTACAATACTTTACCTCACAAGCACAAACTACACACTATTGTATAATAGTGGCTTAAACAATAAAATCTATGCAACTTAGATAGATTTTTCTCAACAATTGTTGTTTTGTGTGAAACTTTGTTGCAATTTAGTAATGTTTGAACTACCCGGAAGATCTCTTTAGAAACGAACCATGACCTCTGACCATATTGGAAACTAGATTATACAACAAAAAAAATATGTTGACTAACTATTGGGAACGAGCCTCCGGAAACTTATATCTGGGACTCTTGCACCGTTTGTTTTTCTGTTTTAAGTTTCAATAAATCAAAATAAATTGTAATAGAATAAGCATAAGCAGTCATAAGCAATTTGGTTACAGCATTTTGTATTAGTCCCAGGACTATGTCACATGGAGGGATAATACTTACCCCAAATAAAACAATGGAAAATATGATGTTGAATTTTTAGAATAAGAATTACAATATACAAAATAAACATAATTATAGACTAAAATGATTTACATTACAAAATATCGTTTAAGCAATCTCTCTATAAAGGCGGCGAGCACTCGGACCCCATGACCCCAAACGGCTCAAATATGTAATCACCTGCTAGGTTAGCATATTTACGCCGTTTAAGGCCTTCAGCCGATGCAGCAGCAGCGCCGGCACATCCGATAAAATTTAATAAAATAGATATTTTTTTTAGATAATTGCAATGATTTCGCTAAATAGAAGACATTATAAACGTCGACATATGTTTCACCTACTCACGAGGCATTATCAAGACTGTCTCAAAGAGAACAGCCCAAATATTGTAGTTAGACGATTTTAGTGAAAGGAGAATTTATTTTATTTAAAAAAAGTCAATTTTAGTTGCACGCAATAGATTTGGAAGGAGGTTTTTTTTATATCAGGTCACCAAATTGATGCCGCGCGCCTGGTGGAAAGCTGTTGCGACGTCTGGCGATTGTGGGCGACTCTCATAGTACGCAATATGTACTATTAAGAGTGGCCCTCAACTTGGCGACCTAGTGATGTGCCTCTTCACGCTCCGCTTCAAGAACCCTGGGTTGTAAGTAGGAGGAAAAACGTGTGCGGGCAGGGCATCCTACAGAATCGGTCGTTCGATCGAGCGATCGTTCTACAAAAGAACGATCTCTTGAAACGCTCAGTTCTGGCGAAGATTCTATCTACAGTATACGGGTGGCATCTCTGCCCGGCACGTGTTGTATGGGATCAAAAATAAGAGGGTGGGATTAGGTTAAAGACCTCTTCAGAACACTCCGATATAGCCCGTAGATATATAATTCGAATAGCCCGTCGCTGCATAGCGTCGAGTGCGTCTAGTAAGTACTTCGCGGAGCCGTCCCAAAGGTGAGACTCAGGGTTTTAATCTGCGTCTTATACAGCAGACACCTCTGGTGCGGTGTGAATAATCGTTTTACCTTATTCAGTATTCCTAGTACCCGCGAAGCTAGCCTAATACACCGCTCTATATAGTTTTTCTTATTAATTTCTCGACGAACGTCTGTGCCAAGGATTTCTAGATTGTGCTTCATGGGTAATATTGCATTCTGAACAGAGGGTAAGGGAAGGAAGGGGGATTTTTTTGCCGTAAACGCACACGCCTGTGTTTTGCTGGCATTAAACTCGACCAAGTTCTCAGAACCCCATCGGGATATGTTGACGAGGTTTCAGTCGAGATCTGCCACAAGTTGTCGCCTCTTGTCCTCAATCTCGGAAGATTTGAAAGGAAGGCCATGAAATTTAATATTTCTTGGCATTGTTTTTAAAAATAAAATAAAGTCTTACTGAAAGGTCTATCTACTACATTTAAGATACTTTCCCTCCTTGTCACCTGGTCTTGGGACACACTGTATATAATTCTATTAGTTTGTAAGCCTTCCTAAAATAAATAAATAAAATAAACAATAAAGTATAATACTTTGTATAAATATATATATATATATATATTAATATATATATATATATATATTAATATATATATATATATATATATTAATATATATATATATTTATATGCCAATACAAATTTAACACACAGAAGCCTGTAAAACATTCAGTAATACAAATGGCTCCTACAGGCAACGTTTGGATGGACATAAGTCGACAGAATTGAAAAGCGAATAGCTATTTGAGTATGATTGAAAGATAAATATACAAAAGTACAGAAATGAATCTAAATCCTGGAGAAATAGATCACAATTTCGAGGTTTTTAGCTGTAGTTTTTCACAGCATTCTCCTTGAAAGGGAACGGAAACTCGCGTTAGTTCTAATACACTTTCGTATTTGCGATTAAAATTATGTAAGATATTTCAATAAATAAATCAATAAACACATTTCAATTGTTAAGGTATCAGTCTATATGTTACATAACATTACTTTAAACAGAATGGAGACAGACAGGAATTTAATTTAATGAAAGTGGATTATGTTGGCATATTAATTATAAGTCATAATCTGTGATTCAACTTTCGTAATATATACTAATAATTTAAGATAAGTTATTATATAACCGAGAATATAACTTTTCTTATAAATTTAACGCGTAATCAAATCAAGTATAACACAACTACTAGGGATATAGGGGAATATAATAGCGCCAACATAAACGTACAATCTAGAATTTATATAGAAGCAAAGATAGGATGGTGTCGGTATTGGTCATCGTAGCCCAAGAGCATTTTTTTTTAAGAGCATTTAGGTCATAAAATCATGCCGTTTTTCCCCGAAGGGGTAGGCAGAGGTATGTTATACGTCCAGTCATTGCTAGTAACTTTGTTGGTCCGATGTAAACGGGGACGAGCGTATTGCCGCTTATCGGGAACTTTTATGTTTGTCAGATACTCGTCTGTTGGTCAACTGATACTTAAGACCCCTCCTTCCTTCCTTCCTTCCTTGTACCAATAACAAGCAAAAAGAAAGCTCTGGGTCTCGTCAGATGCAGGTGGCAATCAAGTTACACAGTAGTACCCCTTTATATCGTGTAATAAAAGATATTTCTCCCGATCGCGGATTTACGATTACTGGCGAACTGTGGGTGTAATTACTAAGACTATCCTTTCGGGGTAGAAGGACATAATTTTGTGTTTAAAGTTAATACGAGATAAGCAAAACTTTCACTGCCTCGTTAGGGCAGTGGTATGAGTATGCGAATGCCGTCAAATTTTTGTGTGATCCACAAACTATATTATTTCCGGAGAGTATGGTTGTTGTCTATGTATATTAAAATGTAATGTACCTATTTAAAAATATTATCTGTAAGTAAGCATGTTTATCAGTCGTCCAGATCCTAAATCACAAGCTTATTATTAGCTTAATTTGGGCTAGATGACGTTGTGTGAGAATGTCCAAAAATATTTTCCAGATCCTCTCGTTACTAAATACCTTAGCCATTTGACATGACACACACATACATATGTCACACCTAAATCCCCGAAGAGATAGGCAGAGGCGCATTACACACCCACAATTTGCCAGTATTTTTAGTCACACGTAATAGGGCACAAGCCTATTGCCGTCACCGGGCACTCTAGAAAGTGAGTTATGTCCGAAATGGCCGCATTAATTTAGTAAAATAAGCAGCTATCATAATTTTAAAAACTAAATTTGAAACCCGTTGCCTTGCGTTAAAATGTTGATGAGAGGCAACAAAATCTTACGTGCCAGCCGCTGTGGCACAGCCAATTAAAGTCTTGGGCGTCTCGGACTCATTTGACATGACATGACTAAGTATTCCTACTCATAAAGGTGTACTTCGTGACTAGCTCAGTGGCAGCGTCCTAACTGATAGCGTCTACCATGCGCAGTCACATTTCCTTTTCTCTTAACTTTCACTATGAAGCTGTTATAATTCACCAGTGTACCTTAAACAGATGAAAGTCATTGATAGGTTCAGTCAGCCTTTGTTAAATAATGTTTGAATTTAAACAAACAATTAAACTACTAGTACGGTGTCATGCGCGGTGCTTCGCGCTGCACCACGCCATTGGTTTTGGCCTATAACTTTTGACCCCTTAGGGCTAGGTCAAATTTTCGATTTTTTGGCTTGCCTCCAGATCGAGGGCTATCCATAGAGGGGTCAACCATCATTGAAGCATAAGCAGTTCTCGAGAGTCAAAAGGGGGGACAAAAATTACATTCACCATTTCTATTTAAACTATAACACTACAGTAGAAGTAGTAGGTAGGTTTGTCTGTATATTTCATATACCTAGCTAATTAAAGTAATTAACAAAAACGAGTGTGGCGACACGAGTTGATATAAAACACTAAAATGGTATTTTTGTCAATAGTCAAATTACAGGAAATTTAAATTGCAGCAATCTTGATTAACATAACATAACATAAAAATTCTTTATTTTACACCACATAACAAAACAACATTGAAACAAATTACAGCTTACAAAGGGTGGCCTTATCGCTGACAGCGATTTCTTCCAGGCAACCTTAGGATGGAAAAGGAGAAACAATATAAAACTAGTGGTTCTGTGAACCTTAGACTTCGGGAGCGGCTTTGTTTATTCTTAAATTGTACGTATTTATTTGCATGACTTTTGATTTTATTTATATGGGTTGCTATGGTTACGGATTGCATTCTTGACAGACCGTAGACTTCGGGAGCTTTGTTTAGAACATTTATATTTCAATTTTCTTTATTACTCTTTCATTTTTCATCCAATCCAAAAAATATCATTCATATGTAATTCATTGTAAGCAAGGAGTGTATGTGTAAAGTTTCATGAAAATCGGTTGATAAATACGGCCGCAAACATGATCTGAAGGAACCCGTAGATGTAGACATGTAGAGGTACAGACGAAAGAAATTCTCCCCAGTCTGCAAGTTGAAACAGAGACTTCGGTCGTTTTGCTCCCTCAGTCAATAATAGACTTAAACTTACTATACGGGTAGTGTACACAATAATAAAAAAGTGAGACTTACAGGATTAACATAACATAATATCATACGACAAGCGATAAGTAATGGTCTCTCAACAAAGTCTTGAAGGACGACAGTGACTGCGCATCTCACCTGCAGTGGCAGTGCATTCCACAAACGTGCGGCTTCAACAGTAAAAGAGCTATCATAGAAATTTGTGGAATGCACTGGTATTTGCAACAGCAAATTCTCCGATGACCTCAGACACCTAGAATGTGAGTCACTAAGGAACTTAAAACGTTCTTTAAGATAAGGAGGAGTAGAAGGATTGAACAGTACGTTGTAAAGGAGAGAGAGTATATGAGTGTTACGGCGAAGGCCAATTGGGAGCCACCTGAGCGTCCGGCGAAATTCAGAAACGTGATCATATTTGCGTTATCCAAATATGAAACGAATGCAAAAGTTTTGAAGCCGCTCAAGTTTATTAAGTTGCTCCTCAGTGAGATCCAGATAGCTGACATCCGCATAGTACAGGATAGGGAGTAGCAGAGATTGTGCCAGGGATTGTTTAGTAGCCGTTGGTAAAAAGTTTCGCAATCTTCGCAAGGACCCACCCACTGCAAAAAGTTTGCGGCTAACTTCTTGTAGTTGACCCCCCAGGATAAGGTTCGATCTATGTAAATACCCAGATTTCTGACGTTCATACTCAAGTCAATAGGAGTACCATTAAAAATAATCTGTGGCAACAACTGAGTAAAATCTGTGCGTGATATCATCCAGGAACTACCTATTACAATCCCCTGAGTTTTTGATGGGTTAACTTGCAATCCATAATTGACGCTCCACTGACAAATCTGTTCTAAATCAGAGTTAATTACTGAAATGGCATCTGATATTTCATTCGCTTTAGCCTGTGAGTAAATCTGAAGGTCATCTGCATAAAGGTGATAGGAAGAAGTTATATTATTCAAGATGGAATTTATAAAAATAGAAAAAAAGTAACGGAGAGAGAACGCTACCCTGCGGTACACCAGCTGTGATGGCGCACCAAGAAGAAAGACACTCTTCCACGCGAATACACTGCCGGCGACCAGACAGGTAACTTTGCGAAGTCTGCTAACAAGAATTTGAAAATCTACTGTGTTAAACGCGTTGCTAAAGTCCAGCAAGTAGAGTACGGTGAGTTTACCGGATTCCATTCCGAGCCTGATATCATCGGTAACATTTACCAAGGCAGACACAGTGCTATGGCCAGGTCGGAAACCAGACTGCAACGGGTTTAAGAGGGTATACGTGTTTAGATATGAGCTGAGCTGCAAAAGAACTAGTCGCTCAAGCACTTTTGAAAGGAAAGGTAGGATAGAAATGGGTCTGTACTCAGAAAAGGAAGAAGGATGAGGTTTTTTAGGCAAGGGAAAAATAAGTGCTTCTTTCCAGGCCGATGGAAATCTGCTGGTCGAAAATAAAGCATTTAAAATGTGGGTTAAAACAGGAAGGATTAGGTCGAGTATGGGTATGATCATATTTCGATCAAGACAGTCATTTCCAACGGCTTTTGATGTTGCAGACATTATACTCCTCTTAACATCACATTCGGTGAATTGAGAGAAGATAAAAACTGGATGATTTGGAGTTGGAAGTGATGAAAGATGCCTTAGTGCATTAGCTTTAGTAGTCCCTTCATAGTTATATAGTAATTATTACTTAATTTAATAATTTCTGATGACACTGAAAGGATATTACTTAAGTATTTTTTGCTTTTCACAGATAGATTGTTATATTACTAACAGAAAAAAAAGTTTTAGATCTTTTAATTATTTAGAAGCAATTCCATTCGTAATTGCTGGCGTTACCTTTTTTTTCTTTAACTCCGCGGCCCAAGGCCTAGGGTCTGAAATCTCGCAGCACGCAACCCTTCTTACAGAAGTTCCTTACAGAAGCAAGCAGAAGCGGTCCCTGGCCACTGACTGCGGAACTCAACGGGGAGAGTACCCACCCTCTCGGCCGTGAGTATGACCTGCTCGCAGAAGAACACGACCGCGTTCCACCTACTCCCATTGGAGACCATGGCTTGAAGCATGGTCTCCCATGCGGGCGTCACCTAGTATAAACTATGAGTTTAAATCAATTTAATCAATTAAAACAATATTAATTTTATATTAGAACTCGCCCCACATCGTTCCCAAGGCAAAAATGCGCGAAGTTTTTATATTACATGGGGCACACTAAAAGTTTTGCAATTCTAGCTAATCGGAACTATTTGAATTTCGAATGTTATATTTTTTTAACCGTTGCAATCTTCTTAGTAATAAAAAAAAAACAATTGGCCAGAAATCAGTTGTCAATTGTTTTTTATCACACATCAAAGTTCTACGTATGCAACGAAAATGGAATTAATTTGAAAAGATTTTAGAGCGATGATTTTTTATGATTTTAAAAGTTCTCTCTCTCTCCGCAAGACTGTGCTGCTCGTCTTCAAAATGCTTTTGGGAGAGAAGCACTTTGTTTAAGCACCGTGAGGCGATGGTTTGCTGAATTTGGGAGAGGTTCTTTACATGACGAATTTCGTGAAGGGCGGCTTTCAACTGCCGTCAACGAAAGTAATGTGGCGGTTAATTGAAGAATACCCGCGGATTACCTATGAGACAATTCGAGGACTATTGGGGATTGGTATGAGTCAAATCCAGAAAATTTTACACGAAGAATTGAAAGTTCGTAAACTTTGTTGTCGTTGGATCCGTCATGAACTGACAGCGGAGCAGAAGCGGGCTCGCGTGGAATGGTGCGCACAGATGCTACTGAAGCACGACCACGGACATTCTAATGCTGTTTATGACATTGTCACAGGAGACGAAACGAGGATTTATCGTTTTGAACCCGAAAAAAACAGCAATCTTGGGAATGGGTGTTTGAAAATGAGAACAAGCCAACAAAAGTGAGGCAGGCGAGAAACGTTGGTAAAAAAATGATCGCGTTTTTTTTCTCAGCTACGGGTCCCATCTGTACAATTCCACTTGAAGATCAAAAGTGTGTTAATGCCGAGTGGTATTCTACCATTTGTTTACCCAGGGTGTTAGAAAAAGTTCGCGAAAGACGACCCAAAAGCCGCGTTCTCCTACATTATGATAACGCTTCTTCACACACGGCCGACAAAACAAAGTCATTTTTAGCTTCCGAAAAAGTACAACTCGTCACCCATCCTGCGCATAGCCTTGACCTAGCACCCTTTTTTTTTTTTTTTTTTTTTTTTTTTAATTCCGCGGCCTAAGGCCGCGGCCGCTCTAACGTCCGTTGCCGGGCGTCCCTGGTTACTAGCAGAGGGTATGTCCAGTGGCGCCCGGCGGACTTTGACCACCCCTGTGGTCTCTGCGGGTGTTTGGTCGGGACGAGAATCTCGCGTCATTGGGGTCGGGTTTTATCCCGCGTCAGTGAGTGAATCTGGTTGCGTGCTATGGGGCAAAGGCCCCGCAGCACGCAACCCTTCTAGCCTGCTTCTGTAAGGACGGTGGGTGGCGATCCCGCCGTCCTCAGGCCCCGATCATGGAGGACGATAGTCTTGGGCGTAGTCGCGTAGTCTGGGGCGGCCTGGCCGCCGACTACGGAACTCGGCGGGGAGGGTACGCTCCCTCTCCCTCCCGGTCGCCTCCTTCGCGAGCATGACTTGCTCGCAGAAGGACACGGCCGCGTTCCACCTACTCCCGCTGGATACCATGGCTTGAAGCATGGTCCCCAGCGAGAGGGTATCCACGCCCAGACCCACTAAGAGGTCCCGGCGCTGACTCGCCCACGCTGAGCACTCCACCAGCGTGTGGAGTGCGGTGTCGTCGTCGGAAACCTCGCAGTGTTGACACCGGGGTGTGACCTCACGATGCATGCGAAACAGATAGCTACCGAAGCATCCATGCCCGGCAACCATCTGCGTCGCACGGTACGTGAGGTCACCATGCTGCCTCTGCAGCCAATCGTCCATGATCGGTCTCACCGCCGCGATGAAGATGGCACCTCCCTTGGGTTGCTCAAGTCGCACCCTCCATGACTCCATGAGATCCCGGCGGAGTTGGGACCGCTGGTCCTCGATTTCTCGAGACGCAGGCCTGTGGTCCCGCTCCAGCGCCTCCTTGCGCCATTGGAACAATGACGCAAGGGCTCTCGCTTCCAGGTCCCATGGAGGGGTCCCGGCTAGGAGACATGCAGCCTCTCCGGAGATCGTGCGGTACCCCCGTACGGTTCTGACGGCCAAGGTTCTAAGTGGTCTGTTTAACAGAGTCACGTTCCCCTTGACCGCCAACCTATCCGCCCATACGGGAGCCCCGTATAGGGCCATACTCCGCACGATCCCCAGGTACAGTCTCCTGCAGGAGGCGTTGGGTCCCTTTAGGTTGGGCATCAGTCGCGAAAGCGCGACCGATGCCTGCGTCACCTTGGGGACCAAACTTCGGAAATGTGGTCCGAAGTTCCATCGGCTATCAAGTACGATCCCTAGGTACTTCATCGAGGGCTTAATGCCGATGCTAACGCCTCCCACATTTATGCTGGAACCTTCGGGTGGACCGTTCCGAGGTCTGTGAAAACACAGAACCTCGGACTTGTGCAAGGCCACCTCCAGTCCCAGCTGCCGTATCCGACCCACGACTCGAGCAACACCCGTCGTGACCTTGAGTGCTGCCTCCTGGTACGTTGCACCCCGCGCCGTGACGAGGGTATCGTCGGCGTAGCACGTTACGCCGACACCCGTAGGCAACGCACCCCGCAGCACCCAGTCGTAGCCGATGTTCCACAGAAGCGGCCCCAGGACCGACCCCTGCGGAACACCGCACGACACATCTCGCCGAGCTGGCCCGAGCCAGCTGGAGAAAGCTATGGCCCTCTCCGAGAGATAGGCCCCGACAATACGACGGAGGTAGAGAGGCGTTTCGTGATACACGAGCGCCTCCCTAACGCAGCTCCATGGCAAGGTGTTGAACGCGTTGGCGATGTCAAGAGACACCGCCACCACCACCTTGCCCTGCGAGACTGCTTCCTCCGTCAGGCTCTTCACGCGCATGATCGATGAACTGGTTATCCGCCAGGATAACCAGTTCGCATCGAAGTCCGTTGTTCAAGCATTAAGTCGTCGGTTGACACTGGCCGGGAAAGGGCAGTGTCAGTACCGGGGGTCTCTTCTGGCTTATTCATGATAAGCAGTTTCTCTCTGTGTTGGCCACTCAAGTTCTCGATGTCGACGTTCGGTCACCCAACTTGCCACTGCGTTACCGTGGTCAAGTTGGGGTCCAGGGCGGACGGCGAGGACGTAGTCTAATCTCTTGGGGCCCCGCCCCTGACCTAGCACCCTGTGATTTCTGTATTTTCCCCAAAATCAATGATTTGATAAGAGGTTTCACTTTTATCAACTCCGAAGAGGCAGTGATAGCGTTCAATCAGCCCGTAGAAAACATGCGTTCAGATCTGTGGTCCTCCTGTTTAAAAAAATGGTTCGATCGCATGAAAAAATAAACCGTGTAGCCAGCAAAGCGATCGCCTGTATTTTTTTGGTTTACAACCACGTTTACCCTTATATAATGTGATATAGAAAACTAATACACTCGCGCGAAGCCGCGGGCGTCTGCTAGTTGTACCATAAAGTGGCTGTCACGCCTCAAGTAAATAAAATCAGATTCACAGGGCACCTTCAATTTTCATCAACGCCTTTGTGCGTGTGTTCAGTGTATTTGTAAGGCTCATTTCACACTGTATCAGACAGATCACATTAACGGTAATGTGATCTGTCTGATACAGTGTGAAATGTGAATATGAGGTACTAAGGATTTATACACACTTATTAAAAAAAAATATAAATATTAGGTATACTACCTATTTTATAAATATCTTGTATCAGTGTTATATACCTAGTACCAACTTATACATCTCTGCTTAGTTTCAGACGTAGTGTTCAGGCGTTGTCTTCAATTAATTGTCCTAACACATTTATTTCTTTATTAATCTAACGAGACTAAGCATTTTAACTCACTATTTATCGATATTATGATATTGAAATAATCTCCAGTTGAAATAAAATAGTCTATAGCATGTACACTATTTTATAAGTAGGTACTATAATATTTTTATTATAAATACTTCGTTAAACAACCTCTTCAAAAGTAGGTACCTAGTATTTTTGCTTATAGTAAAGCCGGTAGGTGTTTCTACTAACTATCAATATATAAGATTGAGATGTGAACTCAGATCAACCATCTATAGATAGATGGCGAGTGTTTCCCGTTTTCTTCGTGGCGACTACTAAGCAGCTGTGATATAGGTTGCCCAGTATATGTTTGCGTTCCACTAGGGGTGACACGTTACATTGAAACACGTCACAAACAAGATCTCAGGACAATAACTACAAGCAATAATTAGTATTTTTTTTTGCCACACGACATCTTAAGCTGGGAAGCTGTAGTGACGTTACGTCATCCTCGACTGTTTGACTGTTCAGACGTGCAGAGTGGTTGTTAGTGGTTCAGACCGCTTATCGGCGCTCTATATTTACGTAGTATAGAGATAGTTGCCCAGAGGATGTGAATCTTCAGCTAAAATAATATTAATAATGTTTTTCAAAATATCTCTTTTTTATTAAATTTATGGCCCTTTTTTAAACCCAAACCCGCAGATTTACGCACAGAGATAATATCAATTTTATCTGACCTTTAAGTTGTAAAACATAAAGAGAAATAACATCTGTCTGCCAGACTGCATTATTGTAATCTGAATACTGTGTCGATGTAACTGTTATTGGACACCTTATTCTTTATATTTTAAGGTTAAGGTATTCGGTTATTTATATCGCTGAATATGAATACAATGAATCAAGGGTTAAGACTGAGTTCAATTTATTTATACCTTAAAGTTGTGTAGGAGTAATTTAATTTTGGTGCTTTTGGTCTGTGATTTAATGTCAATATCTTAGACTATGGATTGAGTTTCATTATTGGATTTATAGATCAGCTAGCGAACGTCCGTGACTTAACCTGCGCAGTATACTTCACCCTTTTCCGTTTTCCATAGCCGCCATTATTTAAAGCTTTCCGTGGTCGAACGTTTTCATCATATTTTTGTTAGAAGTTTTCGCAAGTCACAAAACCAGGATTTTAAGATTCATGCTCCGTTCTTGTAATACTTTTATTAGGTAGGTATATGTCTGGTTAGCTAGCCTAAGTAACGTTGTATAAAGTACGTTTGATATACCGAGCAGGTACTACTCAGTTGTATGGTTCAAGTAGGTAGGTACTTAAGTTTTTTTTTATCCAAGCCAACATAAAAATTAAAAAGTAAATATTATTGTTAAATCAATGTTTTTACCAGGTTATAGGCACAATATTCAATCATAAAACAAACAAAGCTAGCCTTGAGTAGGCGTCATAACACCGAACTTATACTTAATAGTACACATAGTAGGTTTTTCTATCAGTAGTGTGTTCAAGGTAAGGTTATGTTGGCAACGTTGATTCTTTAAAAATTGTGAACATTATAATGTGTACTATACATTACTAGGTACTCGCCGGAACGCGGGCGGTTACATCGAAATAATAAAGACGGAGCTGGCGGAATCTTAACCTAACCCTACGTAACCTAAGCTAAAAAAGAAAAATCACTTTTCAACAACACATTTTAGCACTGTCAAAGGCATGTTTCTTTAATGCTTAATAAATCAAAAACTATAAGAGCTACATACACCAAAAACTATACAGCAAACCACAAGCTTATGTTATATCTTTATGCCAAATTTCAAGTTGGTAGGTTAAGAGATGCGCCCGCTATCGTGTCGCATACATTCTAGATTGAGCCCATCGTTGTCCGCAACTCCGCGAACTCCGTCTTAATAAGAATTTGAGTTTTTATACGTAGGTCACACTATAAGTTTTGCGTAACTTATAAAAACAACATGTTAAAACCAAAATATTATGTTTATTGCTTTTCAAAATACTCTCCTTTACATTTTAAACAATTTTCATGCGATCGGACCATTTTTTAAAACAGGAGGACCACAGATCTGAAGGCATGTTTTCTACCTGCTGATTGAACGCTATCACTGCCTCTTCGGAGTTGGTAAAAGTGAAACCTCTCATCAAATCTTTGATTTTGGGGAAAATACAGAAATCACAGGGTGCTAGGTCGGGGCTATGCGCAGGATGGGTAACGAGTAGTACTTTTTCGGAAGCTAAAAATGACTTTGTTTTGTTGGCCGTGTGTGAAGAAGCGTTGTCATGATGTAGGAGATTGCGGCTTTTGGGTCGTCTTTCGCGAACTTTTTCTAACACCCTGGGTAAAAAAATAGTAGAATACCACTCGGCATTAACACTCTTTTGATCTTCAAGTGGATCTTCAAGGGGTACAGATGGGACCCGTAGCTGAGAAAAAAAACGCGATAATTTTTTTACCAACGTTTCTCGCCTGCCTCACTTTTGTTGGCTTGTTCTCATTTTCAAACACCCATTCACAAGATTGCTGTTTTTTTTCTGGTTCAAAACAATAAATCCACGTTTCGTCTCCTGTGACAATGTCATAAACAGCATTAGAATGTCCGTGGTCGTACTTCAGTAGCATCTGTTAGCACCATTCCACGCGAGCCGGCTTCTGCTCCGCTGTCAGTTCTTGAGGGATCCAACGACAACAAAGTTTACGAACTTTCAATTCTTCGTGTAAAATTTTCTAGATTTGATATCCCAATCCAAATCTCATACCAATCCCCAATAGTCCTCAAATTTTCTCATAGGTAATCCGCGGGTTTTCTTCAATAACCCCTTTACACATTATTTTCGTTGACGGCAGTTGAAGGCCGCCCTTCACGAAATTCGTCATGTACAGAAACTCGACCTCTCTCAAATTCAGTAAACCCTCGCCTCACGGTGCTCAAACAATGTGCTTCTCTCCCAAAAGCATTTTGAAGACGAGCGGCACAGTCTTGCCGAGAGAGCGAACTTTTAGAATCATAAAAAATCATCGCTCTAAAATCTTTTCGACTTCATTCCATTTTCGTTGCATACGTAGAACTTTGATGTGTGATAAAAACAATTGACAAATGATTTCCCGCCAAGTGTTTTTACTAAGAAGGTTGCAACGTTTAAAAAAATATAACATTCGAAATTCAAATAGTTCCGATTAGCTAGAAGTGCAAAACTTTTAGTGTGCCCCATGCATTCTTGCAACAAATTTCGTTCACCTATTGCTTGGTAGATGGTCACAAGATATGGATTATCAAGAATCATCCCGTTCAGTAGAATACCGTTCCATTTCCGTTCGGTAGTTGTTATAGTTTACCATAGAGAACGTTTCGACCGGTACCAAATTCGTTGCCATAGAGCAACTTGTTACTCAGTAAGGTAGTAATGCCAATTCGCCGGTTAGCGGTTTCGTGGAGTTGCTAACTTTGTTAACTCTAAATATACGTAATTTGATCTTTATTACAGTCAAATTTACAAGAAAACTGTTAAAATATTTGGTTTCATTCATTAGAAATGAAATATATTGAAAAATACCCGAATCCCTAGTCCTACATCGACCATTTTTTTTCAATTTAACATTATTACTTGCGTAAGAATCCTCTGTGATCTATTTAACGAATAAAAAATATCCCAAAAAACAATGGAGTATATGATGTTGGATTTTATTTTTTATATATATAATTGCACTAATTTCGCTAAATGGAAGACATTATAAACGTCGACATATGTTTCACCTACTCACGAGGCATTCTCAAGACTGTCTCTTAAGCATCTATCAGATGAATCGTAACACTTAAAAATAATGAGTAGAAGGCTGTCGTCCTCGACACGGCACGCGGCATCGTTAGGTTTCTCAGTCTGTGACCTTTGGTAGTTTGAGCCCTGCTCCGCTACTGGTGGTGGTCTGACATGGATTTTTTATAATATTATATGTAACTTTTTAATAAATATTGTAAAAAAAATATCTTAAGAAAATAATTGGAATAAATGGAATAATAATGAGTATAATATACAAACCGATGGTAATTAATTCATGATAGGGCTCCAATGGACTTTATGAACATCTCGAGGGTCCAAGTCATCCTCACCTGGTTGTGGTGCACCCTTTGACAGACAGGCGAGGCTCTGGCAAAATACACAAAGTGCCCAGAAACGACAATAGGCTCGCTACCTACAACACAGAATTTAGGGAATAGTACTTACATACAGAACTTGCACTCCGACGTTAATTAAAGCACATACTTTTGTTAACAGAGAACATAATTCGAACGTTAGGGTTGACAGGAAAGTACCAGCATAATTTGACCAATATTTATGACATTAATGCCTACAACGTGTGTCACCTTTAAGTGAACTATCAATGTAATACTACGATTAGTGAGAAGTACCATAGACACACAGATCTCAAACCTATATCCCTGAAGGGGTAGGCAGAGGTGCATTACACACCCACAATTTGCCAGTATTTTTAGTCCCACGTAATAGGGGGCAAGCCTATTGCCGTCACCGGGCACACATATTATGGGTTATGTCCAAAATATATTGTAATTTTGAAAAAAAATTATACTTGTTGCCTTGCGATGAAATGTTGATTAAAGGCAACAAAATCTTACATGCCAGTACCATAGATATCTAACTAGTATATCTATGGTAAGTACCTATGTAAGTAATTATAAAAGTTCAGGGCGGCATCGGTAGCCACGGTTTCACGATTGATGCCCAAAATAAGGGGACCCAACGCTCCCCGCAGCAGACTGTACCTGGGGATCGTGAAGAGCATGGAGTAAGTAGTAGCCGGGGTGATATTAGGGTACTGCACGGTTCTTGTAGAGGCAGACTGTCTCATCTTAACTAGACTCACCTTGAGTCATCGTTTTAATGTCACAAAGGAGGCACTGGTCCAATTCCCCGTATGTGTGAAACTATTAACTGTCTGTTATGTGTAATAAATAAATTAAGGTAAAACAACTAATGATGAACATTTTCCGTAGAAGAATATGCCATCTCCACACTACAGTGTGGACTTGGAGCTAGGGGAACCCCCGCCGGAGGTGCTGGAGTACTCGCGTCAACACTGCGGTGAAGATCCCAACACACGTCTCCGAGCCATAGATGAACTCAGAGACTTGGTCTATGGTACGTTCAGTATTTGGTTAAGCTAAATCCATTTAGGTTAAGTGAGTCAGTTTCTTCAAGCGGAGCGTGAAGGAGTATACCACTGGTCAGCCATTCTAAGTGTCACTCACGGTTGTGTTGTGTGTGCTGAGAGTGGCCTTCAATCGCAAATTTCCATTCTGGACATACCTATATTAATGTGTGTATCACATGTATGATAGATAATATACTAGGTATGCAATGCATGCTGCTAATTGCAAATGTTGAGCGGAGCAAATGTTTTTATTACATATCAGAATCAGAATCGAACACTTAAATTAATTAATCGATTAAAAAAAAAAATCCATTTTCATTGTTGACGCACGTGTTTCCATGGCAACCATTTAATCATCTGCTTTTTCGGTGATGTCCAGGATATTTTCGGTGATTATTCCTCCGTGTTCAGCTCTATTTTCATAATTTCAGATATATGCACTCCCGGGTATGATGTCGACTAGCATGCCAAATTTAGTCAAAATCGGTCGAGACGTTTCGGAGGAGTAGACGCACAAACGATTTACACTTGTTGCCTAAGATTGAGCTCCGCTTAGCTTCGCTCAATCACTACATATCCCCAAGGGGGTAGGCAGATAGGCATACCCACCCACAATTTGCCGGTATTGGTCCTACGTAATAGGAGGCAAGCCTATTGCCGTTACCTGGGAGTTTGTTTCCCAGAGCCTCGTCTTTTTGTTAGCAGGTGCTCCGCGCGCCGTTGAGGTTGACTTGGGCTCTGGAGATATTAGTAGGGCGTCTTAGCACCTATCGATGTTACATACCCTTAATATTTTAGTTAAGAAAAAGACACAAAATCTATTATTATTAACACAGACTAGAATAGAATAGAATAAAACTTTATTGTACACCAATACAACATACATAATAAAATATCCAAGTTTAAATATGTACAAATGGCGGCCTGATCACTAAAAAGTGATTTCTTACAGGCAACAGAGTAGTTTTTCTTCTATTTATTAACCTCTCATCATAAAAGATGAAAACTCTACAGAAACCGTTTAATACGTCTTTCTCAAACTCAATTCTGTACTTTTATTTTCGTTTTCTTATTACTTGAAAGGTGAAATTCTTTAAGACAATATCTTGGAGCAATGACCTGCAGGTTTTCATAAACTTGCTAGGAAGGGTCCACACAGTTTACCAAGAATCCTATCATAATATTTTTATCGTACCTACGGTGATCCCTTCTCTATAACTGGCCTTTGTAGGTAATAATTCTTATAATATTTGTCAGGTCACTGCCTTATTCCAAAATTTTGGTACGTCAACATTTTTGTTTTAAATTGATTGGGTACTCCCATAGCCCTAGATAACCCTAGAGTTACATCAAACATCAATCAATCAGTGTTCGTCCTGAAACCTATATAGGTATATATGTATCTGAAAGTAATGAAACTGAGAACCTTGGGTACGCATGGGTACACATGGTACCCAAGTGAAGGCATTATCACAGACTGAACTGTGGAGAACAGCTAGTAAATATTGTTGTTTAAAATATTAATGTTGTCAATATTTTATCGCATATCGTCGATGGGGATTTTAAGAAAAAATTTCATTATTTTATTTCAGAACGCGGAGAATGTAATCCTGACCGCATGGATGATGAGTTTTTGATCAAATTCTTGCGAGCACGCAAGTTTGTACCTCAACGGGCACACAGATTGGTAAGTTCACATAACTTGGAGTTGGTGATGTCTATTATGCACCTATTTAAATCGGGATTGCCATGACCCACTAAGTAAAATACTTATCATTTCTGGTAACTGGATTTAGACGGTCTGTATTACATAAATTTTATGTAAAACTTCATGAAACTTGGCGATTTTAAGAAAAAAATTTAAAATTCACGAAAATTACAATTATAATTGTTAATTAATTAATTATGAATCCCAGATTTTAAGGCAATTTTACAGGTATATGTAATTTTTTTGCATTTAAAATTACAGAATTGTTAACAGTGTTGTTGGATTAAAGAAATGATTCAAATGGTACCTTTTATAATGGTTTAAAATCCATAGCAGTGGATTGTGCATTACCAAAATTACACACCATATTCTACTAATTTAATTGCATGACTCATGACGATTTCTATATCTCTTATTATATCTACATCTACTTATCTCTTTGGCGTAGGTATTCATCATAGGTCACACAGGTGCTTTTCAAAATACTCTCCTTTACATTTTAAACATTTTTTCATGCGATCGAACCATTTTTTAAAACAGGAGGACCACAGATCTGAAGGCATGTTTTCTACGTGCTGATTGAACGCTATCACTGCCTCTTCGGAGTTGGTAAAAGTGAAACCTCTCATCAAATCTTTGATTTTGGGGAAAATACAGAAATCACAGGGTGCTAGGTCGGGGCTATGCGCAGGATGGGTGACGAGTTGTACTTTTTCTCCCGAAAAAGTACAACGCGGCCAACAATACAAAGTCATTTTTAGCTCCCGCTAAAAATGACTTTGTTTTGTTGACCGTGTGTGAAGAAGCGTTGTCATGATATAGGAAAACGCGGTTTTTGGGTTATCTTTCGCGAACTTTTTCCAACACCCTGGGTAAACAAATGGTAGAATACCACTCGGCATTAACACTCTTTTGATCTTCAAGTGGAATTGTACAGATGGGACCCGTAGCTGAGAAAAAAAACCAACGTTTCTCGCCTGCCTCACTTTTGTTGGCTTGTTCTCATTTTCCAAACACCCATTCACAAGATTGCTGTTTTTTTTTCGGGTTGAAAACAATAAATCCACGTTTCGTCTCCTGTGACAATGTCATAAACAGCATTAGAATGTCCGTGGTCGTACTTCAGTAGCATCTGTGAGCACCATTCCACGCGAACCCGCTTCTGCTCCGTTGTCAGTTCATGAGGCATCCAACGACAACAAAGTTTCCGAACTTTCAATTCTTCGTGTAAAATTTTATGGATTTGACTCATACCAATCCTCAACAGTACTCGAGTTGTCTCATAGGTAATCCGCGGGTTTTCTTCAATTAACCGCTTAACAGTAGCCACATTATTTTCGTTGACGGCAGTTGAAGGCCGCCCTTCACGAAATTCGTCATGTAAAGAAACTCGACCTCTCTGAAATTCAGTATACCATCGCCTCACGGTGCTCAAACAAGGTGCTTCTCTCCCAAAAGCATTTTGAAGACGAGCGGCACATTCTTGCGGAGAGAGAGAACTTTTAAAATCATAAAAAATCATCGCTCTAAAATATTTTCGACTTAATTCCATTTTCGTTGTATACGTAGAACTTTGATGTGTGATAAAAAACAATTGACAAAAGATTTCCCGCTAATTGATTTTTTTTATTACTAAGAAGGTTGCAACGTTTAAAAAATATAACATTCGAAATTCAAATAGTTCCGATTAGCTAGAAGTGCAAAACTTTTAGTGTGCCCCATGTATACGTGAAACGTCCTTGTCTATCACATACAGAATGACATCAATTAAACAATGGCGTAGTTCTAGCATGGTTCTAGCACAGTCAAGGTGAACGTGTACCTTTGCATTAATGTCTTCAATGCATATTAGGAAAGTCATAGAAATATAGGTCTTTATACATTGGAGTATCTTGGCGTATAACCTATTTATTTAGGTATATCATATTATTTATTTTTCTTTGGTGGCTTTAACTTTCACAAGTGTTTTCAAGTAGGTAGCCGATTATAGGGTGCTATTTTTTTTCTCGATCTCCGATTTGATCGCAGTACGTCCTTCTCAAAATCAATATCAATCAATATCTCAAAGTCAAAATCAATTTAACTGCCTCGGTGGCGCAGTGGTATGAGTATGCGACTGCCGTCCTCAGGGACCTCAGGCTCCCAGGTTCGATTCCGGGTCGAATCAAATATTTGTGTGATCCACAAATATGTGTTTCGGAGTTTGGGTGTCTTCTATGTATAATATTTATATATTTAGAAATATATAAGTATGTTTATCAGTCGTCTAGATCCCATAGCACGAGCTTATAGCTTAGTTTTTGCTAGACGACGTTGTGTGAGAATGTCCAAAATATTTATTTATTTATTTATTCATCAGCAATTTAGGTACCATTATTATTAATCTAGTTTTAATTAACATTGAGGTCAGAGGTTAAAGTATGTGTCTTCTGAATAGGCTTTGTAAATTAGTTGCACTTTGAAAGATAATAAAATAGGCTTGAAATTAGTTACGTGTTCACTTAATTGTCACCTTATGACTTTGGCAGACGTACATTGATGAACGTCTGCGAAAATATTGGTTTCGTAGTAGTTAAGTATATTATTCTTTTGGCACAGTGTGTAGTGTAGGTACTCACTTTCGATGCCAGAGTCTCGGGTTTAATTTCCGTGCGTATTTCCTATGTATAATGAGATGTAATTACAAAAAAAAATTAAGTATTTAAGTGTATCGGTTTCTCTAGTACTCATATCATAAGTACTACTTTATTTGAAACCAGATGGGGTTGTATTTAATAAATATCCTGACATATTTATTTATTCTAAAAATCATGAACAATTACGAACGGGAGAATTGATAGACTCCCTAATTGCGATCACGTTTCTAGTTCACGTGACAATACTACATTTGCGCAGTATGCTAACCTTGATTACTGTCAAATACATGTTCCCATCTCACTCTTAAGCGTTACTCTCCACAGTGTTGTAAATAAATCGATCAACATCAATCATTTCACAAAAAAAAATTATCACGGTAAATACTGTCCTCTTTTTCCTCTCATCTAAATTATTTATCTCCATAGTACTAGCTGATATCCGTTACTCAACCCTCGTGGTAAAGTATTCTGTTCCTCATCCCATGGAAACACAATTACCAGGATAAGAAGGGTTAACGCAGAGTACATATAGTAGTAGGTAAATATAGTAAATTTACAGAATCGGTTTAGTGGTTTATATATCTAATTATATCATGTATTTATTAGTCTGTAAGCCTTCTTCAAAAGGGTAAAAATAAAATAAGATTTATTACACTTTGTGCACCCAGGTGATAAAACCTGGGTGAACAAATTCCATATTTTTGGGTACTATGATCAATAATGTGAAAGATTACGCGCTATAAACAAGTTTCTACTTTGAGATTTTTCAATCAGCTTTTAATTTTTGATACGATACAAGGCATAGTAGTTAAAAGTACCTTACTATTCAAATAATGATGAAAGGTAAATATGAACCTTAAACTCAGTCTCCAAGCTGGATTTTGAGGTAACATCGATAGGTCCAAGATCCACTGAGATATTAGAACCTGAAGCCAACATTACCTACAAGTGGTGCACGTGCCGATATATGGACAAAACTTCGGCAGACATAGAACAAAAACCTTCATTGTTGGTACATTATGTACCTAATTATATAAGGCGGGATAACTTCATCGAATGCAAATAAGCACCCAATACACAATTTAAAACGTAGTTGTAGACCGGTTGATGTTACGATATCGTAACATCATGGAAACTTTTTGTTTCTGATAATTAAAGATAATATACATTTTTATTTTCAGATGGTAAACTATTTTCAATTCAGAGAAGACTATCCGGAGTTGGTCGAGAACGTATTTCCTTTAGATCTAAGGAACATAGGCGAGTCAAACGTCATAGCAGTACCACCGTACAAGGACCAGGACGGACGGAGACTTTTGTTTTACAGAATTGGTGAGATATTATACTGTTTTGTTTTATTACTCAATATCTACTCATCATGGTGTGCCTCGGATGGCACATAAACCCGCCGGTCTCGGTTGCCATACGCTATAGCAGTCGTTACGGGTAGTTGGAGCCCTAAAAATTCAATGGTCTAACTAGAACTTCTATATCGCAAATGGGTGGTGGAGGTCAAATGGCAGTTGCTTCACGGCAAATATCGTAGTTCAGCCGCATCGCCGTTAGACTGAAAAGCGGACGTCAACTGGGTTAGGGGAAGGCTCAGTGGATGATGTGGATTCTACATCGAAAGGTTTCATGACAACTGTGTTGGGTAGATTTTGTAAAGAAGAACGGTATATGCACACTAAAACGACTCTACTATTTACTTACCAAAATGAATAAAAATGATCATCAGAATATTGATCCTTACAACTAAGAACTACAATACTTCATTAAATACAACTAGTTATCCCGGCGAACTTTGTATCGCCTCAAATATAAAAGAAAAAAATAAATTATATTTCATGCAAATGTATGTATTATTAATTATAATTGAAAAACGCGACTGACGGACAGACAGACAAATTGTCGTATTAAATAAATAGATAGATTTGGTGATTATTTATTATTTTTGGTAGTAGAAAGTGTAAGTTGAACATAAGCACAGAATAGTCAGTTAATGAAACTATTCAGCGGATGAATATATTTTATCATCAATGCTAACTTTTTAAATTAAATATTCTTGGGCTGGACTCGAACCAGCAACTGTTTCATTTCCTCGAGGTATCTTCTTCTTCTATCAACTGACCAAAACTATAGTTTTGTGATTCATTGTAACATGATTCAGCGGATGGATTCTCAGTTACTACAATAGTTGCAAAAACAAGGGCGCAGACAGGATTTGAATCTGCATATTTTTCTCTTACAAGGACTATCTTTGTAACAAATCAAATCTTTTATTGTGTTAATCCTAATCCTACGCCTTATCACATCTCATTACGTGACCAACAAAGTGATTGGTAAAAACAAAATGTAACCGTCTCTACCCACGAGATTTTCATGTGTAACATGTGTGTTGGTGTGGGCGTACAAGTATTAAGCGTCTCTACCCCACGAGATTTTCATGTGTGTCGGTGTGTATATTTCTATATGCTATATGTGTGTTAATGTGTGCCTATATTTCTATGTGCTCAGGTTGTTGGGATCCAAAAGTAATACCAATAGAAGATCTATTTAAGGGTACAATACTAGCTTTGGAGCTTGGTTTGTTGGAGCAGTGTGTTCAGATACTCGGAGGCGTCGCCATATTTGATTTGGAAGATATAGGAGTTACACACGCATTGCAAATAACTCCTTCAGTGGCTGCGAAGATGGTCAAGTTGTTATCGGTATGTTTTAATTAAATGTATGTGTCTTTTTTATCACCATTGACTGAAAAGGACGCTAATGAAGTGTCGTCGTGGCTAAGGGGTTGGACTTTTAGGTAGTGGGCCCTAGAACATTGAAACTTATTGATTAACAGCAAGCTCATTTTTTGTAAGTAGCTTTATTTTACCGAATCCTACACCTATTTCTAAAAATAAAATCTCAAATCAGGTAGCTATCAGAGTAATCCATTTAAAATATCGGAACAAAATTGTAAAGTTGCATTAATTCGTATAGAGCTGCAATGCTAAAAATTCCTATCGATCCGACTTGTGCTAAAAACGTTATTCAAGGATACAGTTTAAAAATATTCGGTTTTTTGGAATTTTCTCGTAAACAGTAAATTATATCCAAAAACAGTTTTGTCCAATATTGTATATAATAAAATAACTTACAAAAATGACCTTACAACTTTTTTCCTTAATCAATAAGTTTCAATGTTCTACGGCCCACGTACACACAAATAAAATGCTTTTCGTATGTAAGTTTTATTATAACATCTCTAGACTAAATCTCTTAAACTATTTTGTCATTTTGATTCATATGATTGTTCGAAGTGTTGTAGGTAACAACATACTACATAGAATCACGTCTTCATACCCAAAGGTCATTTCGCCAGTCACTTTGTAGTCAACAAAGTGACTGGCGAAATGTGGGTATGTATTTATATCATTATAAAAAAAAAGTTATGATTTTAATCTTAAACTAATACTAACAAAGCAATGGTAAGTAAAGTGTTTTAAAAAAATGTTTTAAACCTTTTTTTTTTTTTTTTTTTCTTTTATTTTGTTGAGGCTTTTGTCCATAATGGACATGTCAGCCAAACCTTTTAAATTTGTAATAGCATTGTTTTCCGCAGAATTAAAAAAGACAACAAAACGTCGACAATTGTTTCGCCTCTAAACAAGGCATTATCAAGACTGTCTCAGAGAGAACAGCAAAATTTGTGGTTAGAACATATTTGCTTATAAGTAAGCGTGTGCAAATTTCATTATCGCGATGTAGGATTTTTCACAATAACTAACGTGGGTAGAAACCTCAGATCATGCTAACTAAGTTCCAAAAATAGGTATTCACCAATACAAGACTTTATCTTCATAATTTTTATTAAGTTGTGTAGAAATGCCACATGACACATACAAACCAACAACCAACTAATGTGTCTGTCTGTTCACAAACAGATTAAGTAAGGGAGACGTGTGAAAATCTATTTGTTCATTGAGTAAGGTCCGCATCTCTTCTAACTATTTCTAGCCTTTCCCAAACACTCAGCTTGAACCCTTTCTCACATAAGCGTAAAACTCTAAAGGTGTTACTATTGTTCAAGGAATGACCAGTGTCAAGGAGGTGCTTCGCGAAGAGGGACTTCTCAGGACAACCGTTGCGGAACGCCGCCATATGTTCCTTGTATCTGATCTCAAAGGACCTGCCAGTCTGCCCTACATACTGCATATTACAGCCATCGCAACTCAACAAATAAACACCCGATCTGTGTGAAACCGACACCGCGTTCGCAGCTTTTAGAACACAGAACACCTCGAGGGAGCTGTGTAATGGCAAGGACTCGGTGTCGGTTTCACACAGATCGGGTGTTTATTTGTTGAGTTGCGATGGCTGTAATATGCAGTATGTAGGGCAGACTGGCAGGTCCTTTGAGATCAGATACAAGGAAAATATGGCGGCGTTCCGCAACGGTTGTCCTGAGAAGTCCCTCTTCGCGAAGCACCTCCTTGACACTGGTCATTCCTTGAACAATAGTAACACCTTTAGAGTTTTACGCTTATGTGAGAAAGGGCTCAAGCTAACCTAACCTAACCTAACCTAACCTAACCACAAATTTTGCTGTTCTCTCTGAGACAGTCTTGATAATGCCTCGTTTAGAGGCGAAACAATTGTCGACGTTTTGTTGTCTTTTTTAATTCTGCGGAAAACAATGCTATTACAAATTTAAAAGGTTTAAAACATTTTACTTACCATTGCTTTGTCATGGATTTTCGCCAAGTAACGCCTGTTTCTATCCAATATTTAAGATCAGTGAGCATCACTATCCAGGCCAAACTATACATAAAATTGATCAAACTCCACAGAACAGCAAGTCAAAATCGATTCAATCAAGAGTGCAAGCGTTTTGGGGTGTTTCCGAAGTACATTTGCCTGAAAACAAACAATAACTAAGCGTCGGCTAGGAATTCTATTTTAAAAGCAAAAACAGTGTGGCTGAACTCTGAAATAAAGAGTTTGTTTAGAGTGAGAGACAGTTTGAAGTGGCATCTAAAGGTTCTACACTCTGAGTTGTCATTCAGTTTACACAGAATAGAATTTGATTTGTTGGATCGGAAAGCACGAGATTTAGCTTCAAAATTTATACACAATTTTTTTTTAATTCAATCAAAAAAATTTTTTTATCTAAGGGTGGGTAGAGGCGAGCTTCTTGACCGAAGGGAGCAGGTGTTTTGTAATCATACATTTTACCCCAGATTCAGGAACCTTTCTAATATTCATCTCAACAACAGCGAGGTGTCCCTTTTAAATAAAGGCTTAAAATATTCCATACCTAAATCAATTAATAATAAAAAATCTTTAGAACCTTTGACAGTGGATGCGGAGGCGGCAATCATTAGAAATAAGGGTGACATAATGTTAAAGGCATTGGTGGCACAAAAATATCCAATATTTAATACTAACAAGTTCAAAATATGGCAACAATTTGCCATATATTTTAGAGTTTTCGAAAGTTTCTTTGTAAAATCTAAAAAAAAGAGAGTTTGGAGTTTCCAACTATTACCGTTCTCGATTTGACCCCGTTTTGACCTTGACCTGGAGATCAGAGGTCAAAGGTCAAGTTCATTTAAGAGGTCTTTGACCATGCTGAGTCGATTGGCGTTTAAACTGAGTCTCTAGCTCTTACCGTTCTTGAGTTGAAAGTTGTTCACGGACGGACGGACGGACGGACATTACTGTTGTATAAGAGATTTTCGTTTTGAAAACTCTAAAAGGAAGTTTAGATATTTCTTTGTTACGCCATTAGCTCCGAAAGTTTATGGTGTTACGGAGACAACCCCGTACAATCTACTTGTTATTAAAGATTGTTAACAAATATTCTTCTCTCTTTTTCCAGACAAGCTTCCCATTGTGCACGTACGCCATCCACGTCATAAATCATTCCTGGATGTTTGACAAGATTTACAACATCTTCAAACCTCTGTTGAACGCTCAAATGCGCAACAAGATCTTTTTCCACCGAGACGACTTTACTTCACTTCACAAACACGTTAGTCCAAATCACCTCCCCGAAAGATACGGAGGTATTTGGCCTGATTACTCTTACACTATATGGTTGCAATCGCTGAGGAAGAATTATGATGTAGCAAAAGCTGTTATAAGTCATGGATATAAATTTCGAGAGGAAGAAGTTGATGAAAATGTTGTACGACAGTTGAAGGCGAATGGTATCCAGTTATATTAAAGATTAATGTTAATCTCTGCGAGGCCTACTGAAGTTCCATCGGATTTCTCGAGTAAATGAATCCCACCCGTACGTAAGATACGTGCTATTGTATTGGAATTGTGGGTAACAGATAAGGGTTAATCTTATTACTAATCCTACGCTATTCTGTTAATAAAATAAGTTTAAAATATTTTTAATATTAATTTAAATGATATTTAGAGGCAGGCATAGAACAATGTTGAGTCAATAGAACAATAAAGGCACGGTCAAACTCATCCTTCACATACGACGACGTATACCGACGTATATACGCATTATGATGACATCTGAACTGGATCTGGCCTATACAATTTGTATGGTAACAAACACTGGTCTCACCACGCTGTCTTACGCGTCACCGCACCAGATCCGCGTGTTCCCATGCTATCCCACGCGTACGACTCTGTCACGCACGTTTAAAGTGTCATAGCGCGTAGATAACGTAAACGTCAGACGTCGTAAGACGTAGGACCAGTGTGTCGCTGTTTCCCACGTCGCGTGGCATCCGTCGTATGTGAACGACCAGTGTGCTTTAAGCTTAAACCAACAACAAATTCATGCTAATGCATCCCACATGTTTTAAAATAGTGAAAAAACAAACTAAGGATAACAAATCAGAGATTCTGAGTCTGATTTTTTTTCCAAATCTTTATTTATTTGTTGTTCAGATATGATTTGATACTTTAGACAGATATTACACTACATTCTAGCCCTACATAGTTAGTTCCCATGGGTATTCCCAGGAACGAGTAGGTTCCTCCCCGTGGCTGAACTTTTTAAAGGCTTTACAATAAACGTAAGTCTTGATTTGAAACAGCATCAGTTTAGTATTAGGGGATTCCAGACCAACTAAGCAACCAGGACCACGGCCGAGGGATTTATATTGTATAATAAAATACTAGTCTTATATCGACGAACGATGTTATTCATGTAATTAATTTAGTTTTAAACCTGACCTAGGTTTAAAAACAACCTACCTGGTCAAATTATAGTCCAAAAACTAATATTATGCCTGCAGATATATTATTTGTATAACATAGATTAGTTAATTACAAGTTAATGTAAGGTAAGTTATTATAAAAAAATGAACAAAATTCGTCAAAAAACCTGTGATAAAATAAACTGTGCATAGGTATGCACAAACATTTATGTATATTTTTGATCGAGTGTAGGGAATTTATTTGATAATTTAAATACCTGTAATGAAAATATGGTTTGTATTCAACTGAGCAATTTTTTTTCTGTAGAGTCGGTAATTTTAAGGAATTGTTTTTATTCTCTTTTGTCTTATTTAACCGTCTTAGTAAAGATCTTTAACTATTAAAGGTTTTTTTTTAATTCCGCGAGACCGCGGCCGCTCCCATGTCCATTGCTGCGGGCGTCTCTGGTACACACCAGAAGGTATTTCCAGTGGCGCCCGTTGGACTTTGGCCACCTGTGTGGCCTCTTCGGGGGTTTGGTCGGAATGTTCGGTTTATCCCGCGTCGTTGAGTGACCTGTTGCCCTGTGATGAAATTTTTATTAAAGGCAACAAAATCTTACGTGCCAGCCGCTATGACACAGGCAATTAAAGTCTTGGGCGTCTCGAACTATACTCGGATGCAAAGTAAATTTCCGCTCTACGTACTTATGATAAATAAAAAATGTTCCACTCTACGTATGTTTGTCAACACTGTAAGTACTTAGGTAATTAATTTCATGTGTAAGTAAGTACGTAGTTTATTTTATTAGTTACGATATTCTTATTTATAATATGATGCCTAAATTTAACCGGTATATTATACTACTTACTTTCTTAATTTTTTATTTAACACTAGCTGATCGCCGCAGCGTTCCCGGTTCACATTACCGGGATAAAAATAGCCTATATTACTCAGGGCGAATGTAGCTTTCCAATGGTGAAAAAATAATTAAATCGGCTCAGTAGTTTTTGAGTTTATTCATTACAAACATACACACAAATATACAAATCTTTCCTCTTTATAATAGTAGTATAGATGGAATGCCGATTTGTAATTCTAAATAAGGCTTTTAATAAAAGCTTATGAACGTGTATGAGATGATTAAGTCTGTCTGTCTGTCTGTCATAAAAATCTTAGAGGCACAAACTAGCCTCATCGTCAAGTGGTGCACCTGCTGACTCTGAATGAAACTCTGGCAACGACAATAGGCTCGTACCCTATTACGTGGGGCAAACTAGGTAACTGGCGAAATTAGGTGTTTAATATGCCGTTGTCTGGACTTTTGGGAAATAGGCGTGATTATTATATACCTACAGAATAAAATTGCTGACTAACGAAATAAACTTTCAACGATTTCTTCTGATTCGTTGATTTCAAATACATAGAAATGTACCCGTTGATTGTATTTATGTACCTATATTTAGAAAACTCAATCGTCGAATCGTGTCTGTCTAAATGTCAAGAGCAAACCAGGAGATATTGATACACCACCCACACGCTATAGGTAGTCTTAGGGTGAGATTTATAATGTGCGTTAGGTCCACGGGTGTACATCACAGAATTGAACTGCTCTTGTACACAAAGATGGTACCTGCAGTGTACCTCAGAGTACCGTTAATGAAATCCTGTGTACTTCTTTTGATAAAAAGATATATAGTACACAATATATTGTACACCCGCCATCCTAAAGTTAGGACTGCGGCTGTGCATTTTTCCCATCAGGAGATGCGTATTTTACATATGTTTTTTTTGTAAATATGTGTACCTACAGTATACCTCAGTGAGCCCTTGATCAAATTCAATTTACCTTCTCGGATAAAATGTTATATAATTAAGTATGTACACCCGCCATTCTAAGGTTAGAACTGCGGGTGTAAATTTTTCTTTCGGCAACAGATGCATATTTAACTCTTTTGTTTTTTTTATTATGCGTACCTACTGTGTACCTGCATATAAAAATATATAATTAATGTTTACAAATACGAGTAAAAAACGTCAAAAGACAACGAGCTACCTCAAGGAAGGGTAAAATAAATAAATATTTTTTTAAATAAATAAATACATACATACACTCTATGTATGTATATTATCTTTATATATATAATTCTACTGTACGTGTGTATGTCACTGAACTCCTCCTAAACGGCTGGACCGATGTTGATGAAATTTTTTGTGTGTGTTCAAGGGGATTTGAGAATGGTTTAGATTCACATTTTGGTTCTTATTTTTTTGCAGGACAAAGTCTGTCGGGTCCGCTAGTATATATATATATATACAACGTGTTTCATATTAGTGTGGTCATATCTCAAGGTTGCATTGGGTAGGGCCCAAATAATATATTGCGCGGGGTCTTTAATTAATTTAATAAAATATTGACTTATAATGACGTAGTCGATAAATTTTCCTTTTTATCGATAGCTCATTGAAATGAAGCCCTAAGACTGCACTACAAAATAAACATATGATTAGAATGAACTCTAGATTTGACCTCAAGTAGGTTTGCCAAACAGTGAAATAGATTCGGACATTCTCGTTGTTACTCAAAATTTTAACCAACAGATAAAGTTACTTTATCAATAGTTATCATACAAAATAGTTTCGGAATCACAACTTGGGGTCAAAATAAAGAGTGCCTACTCAAAGTTATTTTTGAAGTTTTTCTATGAATTTATGTATCACGTGATTGTCGTGAATGTCACAACTCACACGTAATTTGTTGTCAACCTACTCAAATACCAGGAGCAACGCATTTGCTGTCGAAGAAAAGAGAAGAAACATTTATGTTCTTGTCTTCCTTAAATTTACACTTTTTATAAATTGGTTCCGCACAGATATTTAAAATACAACTGCTGTTTGTGTAGAAGTTTATGTAGCTGTTGAGAACGCTGGTGGGTATAGTAGTATGTAGGTATTCAGTTTCGGGATAGAGAGATCGTGGATGCCAGTCACTGCACTACCATATCGTGAACTCTCTTTCGACTCATTTACCATGAAGTAAATGATCTGCAAGGTGTTTGGTTATTTTTGACCGACTTTAAAAAAGAGTAGGTACTTAGGTTCTCGATTCGTCATGATAATGTGATGCATAAAAGTTCATAAAACATTATCGCTAAAAGTGGCAACTTGTATGGTTGAACGAGGATATCAGAAAAAGTAGGAGGTGTTGGTGTCAGTTCGAGAAAATTTAATACGTCCACACTTTGGCAGAAATTCGATGACCTCACTAAAACTAATTAAGAACTTGTAATAATAATCCTGAGAGGAAGGTAGGACAGGTCAAATAAATAATACACGCGTACAGGTATTTGACATTAAGATGGAAAATTCCTGTATCCATTCAACAGGTTTGGATGAAAGTAATACAATATTCGTGTACCTATTTTGAAAGTTATAAGTTAACCTATAACTAAATAAATATAGTGGGCTTGTGGTCTAGTTGTAACCGACAATGTTAACACATTGCAAAGGTTAAGCACCATCTAGTCAGGCCGGTATTAGGATGGGTGACCATTTTTTAAGACATCCTGGCCTCGGACAGCACGTTAAGCTGTCGGTCCCGGTTGTCATACGAACATCTATCGGTAGTTGGAGCCCTAAATAAAAAATCCGACTGGTCTAACTACAGAACTTCATCGCCCATGGGTTGTGGAGGTCAGATGCCAGTGGCTTCCCGGAAAATATCGAAGTTCAGCCGAATTGCAGTTGGACTGGAAAGCTGACCCCAACTGCGTTGGGACAAGGCTCTGTGGATAATAAGTTTACCTATAACGCTAACCTTGACAAATACCGCGGTCTGATTATAATATGAAGCAAACATTGGATGATATCGGTACGGTCATTATACGGTCATACATTTAAAAGATCCACCACGAAACTTTTCAAAACTAAAATTGTAATTCTTGATTAAAAACCTAAGGCTCTATATTAGTTACATGTTTATTTAAAAATTACTTTTACTACTCCTCATCTGTTTATCATTAGAACTATTTATAGTTTCATAGGAATTTTCTTCAGATATTTTGAGTAAATTTGCAGATCGACTATCTTGTACACGAGCACAACGTGGGAATTTAAAATTCGATATAAGTTTAGATTCAGTTTCTTCTACAGGTTTAGGTTCAGTTTCTTCTTCGGTATCCGGACGCATGTACTTCCTAAACATATGCTTTAATCGAGTGAAATAACCATCTCGATTCGACTTTGGAAACGGCAAAACTTGTTGCATTGAGAGTGACGAAGCCTCAACGACTGGGGGTTTCCTTTCTTGATTGTTTGAATCGTTCAGTGAAATACAACTACGTGCACCGGTACTTGGTCTTCTTAAATTACAACAACTCTGTGTAGCCTCTCGATCGTTTGATTTGTGCCTTTTTTCTTCCAGCCGTTTTCGTAGAAAATGTACACTTGCTGTATAGAACAACAGTTCATCATCGGGTTTCGATAATGCCACATCCAGAGAATTACAAACCTCACTTTCATGACTATTGGAGCCTAGTATACTTCGTCGTTGCATCCCTTAGTGATATAATTAATTAATCGTACTTTTGAACACATTGTCAATGATACATTAGAAAAACTTATGCAATATAAAATCCCAAAATGAGCACAAAAAATATTATACAACAGTAATAATTTTACTAACCAATTAATTTACAACGAAAACATTGACTTAACCAACTGACATTGTCACTGCACGAAATAAAAAGTTTGTAGGTTTGATTGTTTGTCGATGGTAGTCCTTGGAACAGGCTAAAAATATTTCAAATCTTATACAAGAAGAGAAAACAGTATTATAATATTACTAGCGGACAACCGTGGCTTCGTCCGCTTGACAATTATATAGGTATTAAAAACCTTCCTCGAGAACCACTTTATACATTGGTGAATACCGCATCAAAATCTTTTGCGTAGTTTTAAAGATCTAAGCATAGATATGACACAGGCGCCTTGTTTTATACTAGTCCTTCCTAGTTTAAGTTTCGGAACCCTTATGATTGCCCCTTACCCCATATGATGAACTTTGAAGCAAAATTATAACGGACCAGATAACTTTCTTAGTTTAGGAGTTATAGAGCATATGATGAGAGGTAGCTACGGAATCCTATATTATGCCACTTGACCGGTTTTTATACTACATGGGGCACACTAAAAGTTTTGCACTTCTAGCTAATCGGAACTATTTGAATTTCGAATGTTATATTTTTTTAAACGTTGCAACCTTCTTAGTAATAAAAAAAAACAATTGACGGGAAATCATTTGTCAATTATTTTTTATCACACATCAAAGTTGTACGTATGCAACGAAAATGGAATTAAGTCGAAAAGATTTTAGAGCGATGATTTTTATGATTTTAAAAGATCTCTCTCTCTCCGCAACACTGTTCCACTCGTCTTCAAAATGCTTTTGGGAGAGAAGCACCTTGTTTGAGCACCGTGAGTCAATGGTTTGCTGAATTTGAGAGAGGTCGAGTTTCTTTACATGACGAATTTCGTGAAGGGTGGCCTTCAACTGCCGTCAACGAAAATACTGTGGCTACTGTTAAGCGGTTAATTGAAGAAAAGCCGCGGATTACCTATGAGACAATTCGAGGACTATTGGGGATTGGTATGAGTCAAATCCAGAAAATTTTACACGCAGAATTGAAAGTTCGGAAAATTTGTTGTCGTTGGATCTCTCATGAACTGACAGCGGAGCAGAAGCGGGCTCGCGTGGAATGGTGCTCACAGATGCTACTGAAGTACGACCACGGACATTCTAATGCTGTTTATGACATTGTCACAGGAGACGAAACGTGGATTTATTATTTTGAACCCGAAAAAAAACAGCAATCTTGTGAATGGGTGTTTGAAAATGAGAACAAGCCAACAAAAGTGAGGCAGGCGAGAAACGTTGGGAAAAAAATGATTGCGTTTTTTTTCTCAGCTACGGGTACCATCTTAACAATTCCACTTGAAGATCAAAAGAGTGTTAATGCCGAGTGGTATTCTATCATTTGCTTACCCAGGGTGTTAGAAAAAGTTCACGAAAGACGACCCAAAAGCCGCGTTTTCCTACATCATGACAACGCTTCTTTACACACGGCCAACAAAAGAAAGTATTTTTAGCTTCCGAAAAAGTACAACTCGTCACCCATCCTGCGCATAGCCCCGACCTAGCACCCTGTGATTTCTGTATTTTCCCCAAAATCAATGATTTGATGAGAGGTTTCACTTTTACCAACTCCGAAGAGGCGCGGGAGCGTTCAATCAGCACGTAGAAAACATGGCTTCAGATCTGTGGTCCTCCTGTTCAAAAAAATGGTTCGATCGCATGAAAAAATGTTTAAAATGTAAAGGTATTTTGAAAAGCAATAATAATATAGTGTGACCTACGTATATCACACCGTCACACGTCATTGTACTCGTACTTTGATTCTATGTGCTACAGATTGATCCATTTTTAACCTTCTTTTCAAATCGACAGTATGATTTTTTAAAGTTTTGTGATCTTTCAACTTTGGACTGGATAAACTGATTTTGTAAATTCTTTTTTAATTGAAACCTGGGTTCTTTTTAGTTGGAGCTTTTGCTATTATTCCATTTTAATTTGATCCCATTCAGACAATTATTTGACCCAATTTCGACAATTTCATGCCGTTTTTTTTATTACTAGTACGGTTTCTTGCGATGTCCCCTTAGGGCTAGGTCAAATTTTCGATTTTTTGGCTTGCCTCCAGATCGAGGGCTATCCATAGAGGGGTCAACCATCATTGGAGCATAAGCAGTTCTCGAGAGCTAAGGGGGGGACAAAAATTACATTCCCCATTTGTATATATAGATAGATAGGTACCTACTGGTACATAGGTACTGGTTGAGGTTCACAGCTCCGTCTGTATTATATAGTTTTATCATTGTCAATTCCCATGGGAATGAGCTCCTAAACTTATGTATTTGTTAACCCTCTATGCTAAAACGGTTGAACAAATTGAGATACGGTATAGAGTAGAGGTAGTAGACAGTCTGGAATAACTTTTAGGTTAATTGGTACATAATTATAATGGTTTCGTACATCAATATTAGGTATCATAATTATAAAATAATTTAATTATAAATTAAAAATCCGACCGGTCTAACTACAGTACTTCTTTATCGCCCATGGGTTGTGGAGGTCAGAGGTCAGATATACGCAGGAATAAATACACAAGTAACCACCTAATTAACTTCAAAAAATATGCTTAAATATATCCTACGACAAACAACACACCGGAACTTCAGACTAAACAAATTTGATCGATGGATCTATTTTAGAAATAGATAGGATTAAATGGAGCAAAATTCAATCGACAAGGCGAAACCCGCGGCGATTTCGAAGTTCTGTAGTTAGACCGGTCGGATTTTTGATTAAGGGCTCCAAGTACCCCTAACGGCTGCCATAGATGTTCGTATGACAACCGGGACCGACGGCTTAACGTGCTTTCCGAGGCACGGAGGAGTCACAGTGTCTTAAGAAATGGTCACCCATCGTAACACCGGCCCGACTAGATGTTGCTTAACCTTTGCAATGTGTTAACATTGTCGGTTACCACTAGACTACGAGCGCTTCAACAGATAGGTTAAGTACCTTTACATAAACAGAATATTAAACTTTCAACTTTGTACTCGTAGCAAGCATTGCATTAAGCTGGATTACAAGATACAACGACACGGCGTTAAAGTATGTCAATTGGGGTACAGGAGCGATGACTTTGGGGAAATTTGTACCAATATGCATTGTGAAAAGTTTATTTAAGCCCTTTGCTATAAACTCCGTTTAACTCGAGTGAACGAACTGCCGAAGCCCTTTTGTTAATCCGAAAATAATATTGACAAATCGAAATTCCTTACGTTTGGGATTTTAGTAGAACTGTTTGATTAGAGTTTGACTATTGTTGTGTCGAAGCTGGAAGTCAGTCACCCGTCTATTTTACTAGAATAAATCTATTGAAATAAAATAAATTATGCTTACAATAGCTTAGTTTAAATTTCTGTTTAATAAAGCGTATTCTATTGTATTCCCTTGGAATATATAGATTACTAGCTGATAGCCGCAGCTTTCCAATGGTGAAAAATTTTTGAAATCGGCACAGTAGTTTTTGAGTTTATTCATTACAAACATACACACAAAAATACAAATCTTTCCTCTTTATAATAGTAGTATAGATAGCATTCCTGGCCGTGCATGGGTCCTGGCCCTCGAAGAACTCGGGCCTCGACTGATGGGGCTCTTTAGAGCATGCCTCGAAAGGGGCCAGTTTCCCAAGGTGTGGAGGACGGGGAAACTGGTCCTGATCCGTAAGGCGGGGCGGCCGGTGGACGCACCGTCCGGATACCGGCCGATCGTGTTGCTCGACGAGGTATGTAAGCTCTTTGAGCGAATTATCGCGGAACGCCTCGTCGAGCATCTCACGAGTGTGGGGCCAGACCTGGCGGATAACCAGTTCGGTTTCCGTCGGGGACGCTCCACCGTGAGTGCGATCATGCGCGTGAAGAGCCTGACGGAGGAAGCAGTCTCGCAGGGCAAGGTGGTGGTGGCGGTGTCTCTTGACATCGCCAACGCGTTCAACACCTTGCCATGGAGCTGCGTTAGGGAGGCGCTCGTGTATCACGAAACGCCTCTCTATCTCCGTCGTATTGTCGGAGCCTATCTCTCGGAGAGGGCCATAGCTTTCCCCAGCTGGCTCGGGCCAGCTTGGCGAGATGTGTCGTGCGGTGTTCCACAGGGGTCGGTTCTGGGGCCGCTTCTGTGGAACATCGGCTACGACTGGGTGCTGCGGGGTGCGTTGCCTAGGGGCGTCGGCGTAACGTGCTACGCCGACGATACCCTCGTCACGGCGCGGGGTGCAACGTACCAGGAGGCAGCACTCAAGGTCACGACGGGTGTTGCTCGAGTCGTGGGTCGGATACGGCAGCTGGGACTGGAGGTGGCCTTGCACAAGCCCGAGGTTCTGTGTTTTCACAGACCTCGGAACGGTCCACCCGAAGGTTCCAGCATAAATGTTGGAGGCGTTAGCATCGGCATCAAGCCCTCGATGAAGTACCTAGGGATCGTACTTGATAGCCGATGGAACTTCGGACCACATTTCCGAAGTTTGGTCCCCAAGGTGACGCAGGCATCGGTCGCGCTTTCGCGACTGATGCCCAACCTAAAGGGACCCAACGTTTCCTGCAGGAGACTGTACCTGGGGATCGTGCGGAGTATGGCCCTATACGGGGCTCCCGTATGGGCGGATAGGTCAAGGGGAACGTGACTCTGTTAAACAGACCACTTCGAACCTTGGCCGTCAGAACCATACGGGGGTACCGCACGATCTCCGGAGAGGATGCATGTCTCCTAGCCGGGACCCCTCCATGGGACCTGGAAGCGAGAGCCCTTGCGTCATTGTTCTAATGGCGCAAGGAGGCGCTGGAGCGGGACCACAGGCCTGCGTCTCGAGAAATCGAGGACCAGCGGTCCCAACTCCGCCAGGATCTCACGGAGTCATGGAGGGTGCGACTTGAGCAACCCAAGTGGGGTACCACCATCATCGCGGCGGTGAGACCGATCATGGACGATTGGCTGCAGAGGCAGCATGGTGACCTCACGTATCGTGCGACGCAGATCGTTGCCGGGCATGGATGCTTCGGTAGCTATCTGTTTCGCATGCATCGTGAGGTCACACCCCGGTGTCAACACTGCGAGGTTTCCGACGACGACACCGCACTCCACACGTTGGTGGAGTGCTCAGCGTGGGCGAGCCAGCGCCGGGACCTCGTAGTGGGTCTGGGCGTGGATACCCTCTCGCTGGAGACCATGCTTCAAGCCATGGTCTCCAGCCGGAGTAGGTGGAACGCGGCCGTGTCCTTCTGCGAGCAAGTCATGCTCGCGAAGGAGGCGGCCGGAAGGGAGAGGGAGCGTACCCTCACCGCCGAGTTCCGTAGTCGGCGGCCAGGGCGCCCCAGACTATGCGACTACGCCCAAGACTATCGACCTCCATGATCGGGGCCTGAGGACGGCGGGATCGCCATCCGCCGTCCTTACAGAAGCAGGCTAGAAGGGTTGCGTGCTGCGGGGCCTTTGCCCCATAGCACGCAACCAGATTCACTCACTGACGCGGGATAAAACCCTTCCCCTAACGACGCGGGATTCTCGTCCCGACCCAACACCCGAAGAGACCACAGAGGTGGTCAAAGTCCGCCGGGCGCCACTGGACATACCCTCTGCTAGTAACCAGAGACGCCCGGCAACGGACGTTAGAGCGGCCGCGGCCTTGACCGCGGAATTAAAAAAAAAAAAAAAAAAAAAAAAAAGTAGTATAGATATTATAATCAAAGTGTATTCCATATCTGAACAGTTCTCTGACGTATTGGTTTATACATTTTAAGTTAGCAGGTATAATGTATTTACATACATAACATCACCGAAATCTCTTTCCCAGTGGGGAAGGCAGAGACTACGGATTTCCACCGGTTACGATCCTGACGTACCTCTTTCGCTTCTTCAACTTTCATTAATGTCTTCATACATGCTCGCCGGTTACTGGTACTTATAACCTGGTCTTCATTTAAGACATCTGCTATTTGATCGCAGTGTGTTCGCCTTGGTCGACCCTTACAAGCTTGTCCATTCACAATTGCTTCGTATATCTGTTGTATATATCGGATGATAGGAGACTGACAAAACAGATATATGAATCCTCTCCTCCCTACATGTCAGAACCACCTAAACATCCCTTTTTCCACCTTGGTTACTACATCTTCTGACATATCACAACGCTGTCGTAATGTATTTAAGATATATTTATTTAAGATATATTTGCATCTAAAAGGCGAATAAATACAATAGGTGTTCACTATAACAGGCAAAGCTCCTGATCTCAGATCGTCTCATTTTTCTTAGAAGATCTCATAAAGGGAAAATTGTAGAGTCAGTATAGTCATTAGGTTGTAAATTCTACCAAAACATCAGGTGAGTGAGTAGAACATTATTGAAATCACTTCAGGTGAAAGGTACCTAATGTACATGAGAGTGGCCATGAAGCAATAAGAACAGAGTAGATACGAGTATCATAGTTTAGGGTTCAATAAAATTCACTTTGTAAGAGAGAAATTCATTTGAATTTTTATAAAAGAAACGTGATTTGATATGAGAGTCATGTACTACTTATATTGATTTACAAACTCGCGAGGAGACTTCGCGGAAAGATTTAAAATCAATGACCAAGATACATACATAATGCATTTTGGTTGAGATTCAGGAAAGATAATTTTCCCGTAAACCGTTAAACAGATTTGTATGAAAATTAACACATAAACAGCTAATTTTCTCCTTAAGCACATAATTATGATAAGTAGCAACTTTTTATTCCCATACAATTCATATCTGCGAGGGAGTTGAACGAGAAAAGTTCATGATATCTCATATAAAAGAAACACTGTATCTATATATAAAATGTATGTATATAAAAGATATGGAATTTATATTGAGATGGAACCTATATTGACAGATTATAAAAATGTGTGTGTGTGTGTAATAAAAATGTACTGACATGAATCAATTTTTTTTACTCGTCTGTCTATATGTCCAGCTAATCTCTGGAACGGCTGGACTAATTTTAAAGAGACTTTCATTGGCAGTTTGATGTTTTGGAGCAACTTAGCAATATTATTATAAATTATTGAGTTTTGTATGTAAGTACCACTTTATATATAATTTTATGTTACGAGTTTGTAAGCAAGGATAATTTGGGTCCTGAAAATGTTTTGTGGGCAAAATGTGGGTTTGTAATGCACCTCTGCCCAGCCCGTCAGGAATAAGTATGCGTAATTATTATGAACCTTTGTATTTCCAAAGTAAAATATACACTTGGTACCTCAAAATATAATTTGCTCACCAGTATATCGAATTATGGAACCTTCCACGAACGTGATCACTTACTAAAAGCTACACTTAACAAAATGTGTAGGTAATGTTTGTTCAAAAGGATTATGTACCAGGTGAATTACCTATTTTTGTCAGAAGTAGCGAAAGGAGGCACTTCAAATTGCGTTAAGTTCATCGCCCTGTTGTAGGTTGGTATATGATCTGCGATCTTTGACCCGACGTCACTTGTGATTGTGACCCTGTTTCTGTTTTGATCTAAATGAAGATTTGATAAGGATTTTTGGAAGGTTTTTTATTAGGCTTAACAATTGTTGTCGGTTGAATGTAAGCCTTGCATGCTGTAGTCTTTCAGATTCTCAATCTCACCTAGTCTTCTTCTTTTTTTAAAAACGTGGCTCCATCGATGTTCATCGATGATTTCGCCAAACTAGTTACTCTGAACTAGTTCGCGGTGCGGGACAAGGAAACGTTGTTTGGTATTACAATTAAGCGTTTGGGCCTGGATTTTTGCTGAGCGCCAGAGGTAAGCTAAAAGGCAACCAGCCACGCGCTCCGCAAAAACCCAAGTCCAATCTCACCTCACCTGATTCTCAATTAACCAGATTTTGTTAGTTTATCCCTACCTATGACAAACAATAATATGTATCTAATATTATTGCATAGATACTTACCTACATAATTTAGCACCATAGACATCTTCCCGAACTATGCTGCTACAATTATCAGTCTTTTTTAGGATTCCGTACTCAAAGGGTAAAACGGGAACCCTATTACTGAGACTTCGCTGTCCGTCCGTCCGTCTGTCTTGCGCTGTATCTCATGAACCGTGATAGTTAGAATGTTGAAATTTTCACAGATGATGTATTTCTGTTGCCTCTATAACAACAAATTATACTAAAAATATAATAAACATTTAAGGGGGCTCCCATACAACAAACGTTTTTTTTTCTTTTTGGTCCGGAACCCTTTGTGCGCGAGACCGACTCGCGCTTGCCCAGTTTTTTTAGAGTCTCGTGAATTCTTATTTATTTGTAGGTCTAAGTAGCAGTATTCTCAGGACAGATGCCCTTAAGAACTGAGCAGCCTAACACAGTAGGTATTTAGGTATAGGTGCCTGCTGAATAATGGCAGCCTTGTGTGGAAAATTCCCGTAGACGCAACTAATATTGGGAATTAGTGGCGTTTTCGGGAACTTTCCACACATAGCCTTATCCATTATTCAGCAGGTAGACCGTAGAATAAACAAAATGGTAACCGAAAAGTGGGTGTAAAAAATTCTTCGATCTATCCCTTTGGGAAATATGTATAACTTTATAAATATTTTCTTGTAGTTACGAAACATCTTCGGAGAACTCAAGGGACTGTTTCGTAGTTATTAATATTACATTAAATTGTTAAAGGAAAATTGTAATATAAAGTCATTGCTCCCAACGACGGTATAATTACCGTTGAATTCTCTAAAGGGAATTAGGTTTTTTTTTTTTTCTTTTTTTTTTTTTATATTTGGTTCGCCAAATTGACGCCGCCCGCCTGGTGGTAAGTCGTGACGACGTCTAGCGATTGTGGGCCACTCTCACAGCACACATTACTATTGAGAGTGGCCCTCAACTTGACGACCTACTGATGTGCCTCTTCACGCTCCGCTTAAAGAACCCAGGATTATATGTGGGAGGAAACACGTGCACAGGCAGGGCGTTCCAGGCCACTATCGTTCGGCAGAGAAACGAACGTTTAAAACATTCGGTTCTCGCGAACATGCTATCCACTGTGTGGGGGTGGCATCTCTGCCCGGCACGAGTCGTTCGGGATCGGAAGGAAGAGGGTGGGATCAGATTGAAGAGCTCTTCAGAACACTCGCCGTGGTAAATACGGTAGAATGCGGCCAAGGAAGCAATTGTTCGGCGCTGAGCTAGCGGCTCAAGGCTTCCCGTTACCTCCGGACAACCAATAATACGGATAGCCCGTCGCTGCATAGCGTCGAGAGCGTCCAGCAGATACTTCGCGGAGCCGTCCCAGAGGTGAGAGCAGTATTCGACGCAGGGTCTAATCTGCGTCTTGTACAGCAGACACCTCTGGTCCGGTGTAAAGAATCTCTTTACCTTATTCAGTATTCCTAGTTTCCGCGAAGCTAGCCCTATACATCTTTCGATGTAGTTTTTATTATTGAGCTCTCGACGAACGTCTATGCCAAGGATATCAAGGTTGTCCTTCATTGGTAATAATGCATTCTGAAGAGAGGGTAGGGGAAGGAAAGGGGATTTCTTCGCAGTAAATGCACACGCCTGTGTTTTGCGGGCATTGAACTCGACCAGGTTCTCGGTACCCCATTGAGAGATACTGTCGAGGTTACGGTCGAGATCAGCCACGAGTCGTCGTCTCTCCTCCTCAATCTCAGATCGCCCCGCCGTCGGACGAACCGAGTAACTCCCGTGCAGTGTGCTGTCATCTGCATAGCAATGAATGTTCCCGAGGGATAGCATATCATTGATATGCAGAAGAAAGAGAGTTGGTGATAGTACGGACCCCTGCGGTACCCCGGCATTCACTTGCAAGAAGCGAGAAGCCTGGCCATCGCAGAGGACCCGCACTCGGCGCTCGTTTAAAAAGCTGGCAATCCAGCTGCACAGTTGAGGAGGTAGACCATATGCCGGAAGCTTGGAAAGGAGCGAAGCATGCCAGACCCTATCGAAGGCTTTGGCGATGTCCAGGCTAATAGCCAAGGACTCGCCGTGCCTTTCCATAGCCCCACCCCAGACATGCGTTACGAATGCCAGAAGATCACCCGTTGATCGCTTTGGCCTGAAGCCGTATTGTCGATCATTGATTAGCGAGTGATCCTCTAGGAATTGCATGAGCTGCTTATTTATAAGGAGCTCAAGCACCTTGCAAATGACTGAGGTGACAGCTATGGGTCGATAGTTGCCTGGATCGGACCGATCCCCTTTCTTGGGGATCGGTTGTACGTTCGCCTCCTTCCAGACCTCCGGCACGAGCCCTGAAGAGTATGACAGGCGGTACAGACGCGTTAATACTGGAGACAACTCAGCTGCACATTTTCGTAGCACCACCGCCGGAATGCCGTCAGGGCCACTGGCTTTCCGCGTGTCGAGTGACCGCAGCACTGCCCGTACATCACATTGCCTGATAACAATATCAGGCATTGTGTGGCCACAGTTGGCGATGGCGGGGGGCTGCAGGCCACGGTCGTCGACCCGGGAATTAGCCGCAAAGAGGTCTGCGAGCATATCCGCTTTCTCTTGGGCTTTGTGAGCCAGTGTTCCATCTGGGTAACGCAGCGGTGGCAGCGAGGGCTGACAAAAGTTAGATTGCACGGCTTTGGCCAGTTGCCAGAATCCACGGCTGCCCGTGGGATGGGAAGTGAGCTCCTGACCAAGCCGCGCGACGCGCTGGGCATCCGCTCTCTTAAAGGCCCTCTTACTCGACTTTGTGGCCCGGTTGTACGCTGCTTTGAGGTGGCCCACGTTTGGGTCGCGCACAGCCCGGGCCCTGATCCAGGCGCGATATGCCGACTGTTTTTGTCGAACAGCTTTGGCACAATCTCGCCCGAACCAGGGACGGGCTCTGCGGATACTGGCGACATCAGTGAAAGGGATGTAATAATCCATCCCTAAACTGATCTCGCCAGCAATAGCAGAAGCACTATCCGAAGGAGCCTTTCCTACAAAGCAGCGCTGGCTCCAGGGGACGGACGCAAAATAATCGCGTAGACCGTCCCAATCCGCTGACGAGTAGTGCCATAGTCGTCGTGACGTTTGCACAGGACGTGCAGGAGGTGACACCTTCATGCCAGCGTGAACAACACAGTGGTCGGAACTACCCAGTGGGGCTCCTACCGAAACACTGTACTGGGCTGGGCGACTCGTCAGCAGTAGATCCAGCAGAGCGGGCGCGTGATCTGACCTGTCTGGTATCCGGGTGATCCCGCATACCATCTGGGTCAGACCGTGGGAGAGAGCGAACGCATGGGCGGCTCTACCCGCATGATCAGTCTTGAGGGACCCCAGCCATTCAATGTGATGGCCATTGAAGTCCCCCAGAAACACTAGGTCAGCGTTCGGGAACCGCACCTGCGCTTCATCAGCCGTCTCGCTGAGGTACTGGAAGAGCTTTGTTGTCTCAGAATCCCCTGTGTGGGATCGGTAGACGCACACGTAGATCTGGCTCATAGAGCCATGGTCTACGTGCAGCCAAAGGACGGAATTGGAGGGGTTCTCTAGGCAGCGCAACCGGCGGCAGCAAACATCCGCCCTAACGAACACGCACACCCCGGCTTTGTCTCGAAATTGTTCCTCGATGACATAGCCGGGGTAACACAGGTAAGACGTGTCGTCAGGGCGGCGTATTTGTGTCTCCGTGAGGAACATCACAGCGGGCCGTGCCGTCTCAAGGTGGTGGTGGACGGTATCGAGGTTCGCATGGAGTCCACGGACGTTAGTGAACTCCACCTCGAAATGTGAAGTTGTGGGGTTTCCTAGGGCCGCTGTGTAACGTTTATTTCTTTTTTGTTGCACTGCCATTGTAGATTTTGAAGAAGAAGCATGAAGACAGGGCGACATTTGGTGCAGCAGTAAGTGACAAAGCGCAGGGGCTAGCTTTGTCTAGAACCGTGTGGTTAGGTCGGAGCCGACCCGCCGGACGGAAGGGCTCCCAAACCCCCCTGATGCAAGGCCGCCGCTACCCCACACCGGTTACCACCCGGAGCGGCGATCCCACATCAGGATTATGCGCAACATGTGGGGCAGCCTCCTGGGGTGGTTGGCCCCAGGCGGGCCCCATGACTGTGTTGCGGGCGGCCGCGGCAACGCCGTTGCTAAGGGTCTCCCTGGCCGGCGAATCGACCCACACCACCCACACTAGACTCCGTTTCGCCCCCACTGGTCCCATGCCTGCTGCACCATACATCGCCCCGGGCCCGGCGGTGCAGCTGCTGAACCCCTAACGCAACCCAGCCTGGGCTGGGTTACTTGGGGGGCTTTAGCACAGCTGCACGGTGGTACCCCCCCGGACCAACACTGTTGTACCACCTGGTACCCACGTAGGGGCCGAAGCCACTCCATAGGTACCGTAAATTAACGAGCCTCGTCCGTTTATCAGCAGGTGCGCCACTAGCAGGTGAGGTCGCTGGGGCCCTATAGATGTTGGTAGAGCCCCTTTGCACCCCTATGTAGGTAACAGAAAATTTAAGAAAATGTGCCTTGAGAAAATTATTCAACATAATAGTAATAACACGAATTCGCATGTTTCTCGTAGATGCTTTCGGACAGTTTCCCTATCCTAAATATTTACTACATAATATTCTAATCGGAGCCGAAATTTTCTTTATTACCTACATTAGGTATATCTCCATATCGACTGCTTCGGTGGCGTGGTCAGTAGTGCATCGGTTTTCAACTCGAGTATCGGGTTAGATTCCCGGGTCGAATCAAATATTTGTCATCCACAAATGTTTGTTCCGGAGTTTGGTTGTTTTCTATGTATAATATGTGTGTATTTAGACATATATAAGTACGTTTATCAGTTGTCTAGATCCCATAGCACAAGCATATAGCTTAGTTAGATATTGTTATTTAATAATTATAAAAAAATAATATTATATATTTATGTTTTCAGATGATTATTAAAACTTCACACGTGCCAGTTCAGTTCAAAATCAATCGACTGAAACTTGTTCCTAATGAAAGGTAAATTATATAGAACTATCTCTACTTTTCCGTCCTAAAGTCCCGTCATCGAGGTAACAAATCTTAAATTTTCACTTTATTTTTTGAATTATTATACTAAATACATACATAATATACATAGAAACTACCCAAATTTAGAAACAAACATTTGTCGATCACACAATTATTTGATTCGACCCCGAGAATCGAAGATAGGACTCGGGAATCGAACCCGAGACTCCGGAGTCGAAAGCCGATGCACTACCGACCACGCCACCGAAGCAGTTTTGGCTCCCAATACTTAAAAGTTTTATTCAAAATTTCTCTACGCCACCTGGTGTCCCCGATTTCAGACGGCTTTTTTAACTTTTTGACAGTCTATGTAATATCAGTATTCATTCACCTTTCCCTAATACTTAGTTTTTGTCTGTTGGTTACGCATTCACCGCTCTTCGATCAGGACAAATTTGGAAAAAATGTAGAATTTTTGGCAGACTAGACAAATTAATACAAAACGCTCGCGCACGCGCACGCGATAAAAAATTTTAAATGTCAATATTATTGACCGAGCCTAGCTCCGGGCATCTCTACCCAGTACGCTTGGGCAGGTTAGGTATTCGTAGGGTCACAGTAGTCAGTCTGCCAGCAATACTATTGTCTGTCCATAGCACCGAAGAATTTAGTCACAAAAATATTGTCAAATACACAGATTCATTCTGAGGCGATGCACTGCCGATGCCATAAATGCCTGGAGGATGTCTTTCCCAACACTGAACTGCCCGCACGCCTAGGCACACAGATACTATAGGAGTCACCACTCTGTCACTAATTGACACTTCTGTCAATATTCCAGAGCGCGTGGAAAGGCAGGAAAATAGTTACCTATGGTCATAGTAGCCATTCTACGGAGATAGAGATGAGGGCATCAACTAGTAAGTAATGAATAATAATGTTCAAAGAAGTATGTATAACAAATAATATCTGTGACTTAATTATAAATTGGTATTCAAAGTTTCCATTATCGAAACATCGATCAGAAATTGGACGCGACAAAATTTATTCCAGGTCGGAAATTTTCCTATCGGCTGCTGTTTATGCGAAAAGTTTCCGTCGTACGTGTTCGCGCCACTTCGTCGCCTCTAAAAATGAATATTTTGCACTTCTTGGAAACTTAACAATAAAACGGCAACTAAAATTTGTATGCAGAAATAAATTTAATATTTTCGGTTATAAACAGATTAGTGGTGTAATAAGCTCAATATGGTCGGTTTAACTACATACCCACTGTTCCTTCATGTGAATAGACCCGCGTGCTAAAGTTTAAGCGTGTTAAAGCTAAGTCTACATTGCCAGGATAAAAAATACGTTGCTTTTCTGAAAATTTTCAGTAGTTCCAACATACATTTTACATATCTATCCTATCACTTACATTACTGTTCATATCCATTATAATTATAATAAGAATAAAGAAGTAAATAGAGATGGTTTCGTACCTACATTTACTTTTACTATTAACAAATTAGTTTGTTTTCCATTCGATTCTATTTAATTACGTTTAATCAACAGGATATCTACAAGGCTACAAGGATATTATTTTTGTGAAAATTTTCCGTGTCATCGATATAACGACTGATAAAATTCGGACGCCATCGGATGCTCAATTGACAATTAATTTACGATTTTTACATGGCACCTTTTCTGTAATTCACTTTTTGAACTATGTGAAGCAGCTGAACCCGACGAGGTTTTACCAGAAACAGAAGGAACTGGCTATGGAAAGAGAAGAGTGACAAGATAGACAAGAACTTCGTTTTAAGAAGTAGATGAGAAACTTATAAAATATTTTAGACGATATGGAATGAGTTGACTCAAAAATATCTTTGACATTAATCTTTGGTAAGTTGGATTGTATGGTTTATTTTTTGGGTTGGCCGCCTCAATGTCTATTACCGGGTAAACTGGGTACCTCGTAAGTATAGCCCCAGATGCTGGCGGACTTTGGCCACCTATGATGCAGCGTTAGTCAGGTTGGGTCGGGTGTTATCCCGCATCTTTGGGGTCGGGGTATATCCCGCTTCGGTCTGTATGGTATTATTTCCTCTTAGTGCTTGTTATAATAAATATTAATCCGTCTCTTTTGTATTGAAGCCGTACGTCATCACTTTCTGCACGAGAGTTGTACGTCAATAATTTGGATTGAAATAGACGATTTGATGAAAACCAAAATATTGGCATTGATCTTTATTACGTACTTACCTTATTACTTTATAGTAGTTTATTTTGGGGTTACCTCAAGTAATAAAATACTTCTGATTGATCTTCGCGGTTCAAACATTTTTTTTATGATGGCAACTCAAGAAATAATAATCATAAGGTAGTTTTGTGTGTCATAAATAGCTTAAATGGCGCCGACTAACGTCGGTGTAATGTGATTTGATGCGGCGACATTCAACATCCGGGAGTTGATAACAGTCTAGTATACTCACATGCACGTGTTTTTTACGTACGTTGGTAGAAAAATATACCGTCACATAATAAATTTTATTTACTGACGTCAATATTTTTGAAAAATCTCAGTGATAAATTGATTGTTTTATTTATTTTTATTTTGGAAGTCAACTTTTATATTTATTTTCTCACAATTCCAGTAAAAAGTCCTAAATACCTAAAAGTTTCAATTAGTGTACGACGTCAATATCAACGTAAATGTCGATGCTTTTGTCCGTAATGGGCACAATGTCAGCCTCCTCATACCCTAAACAGCTTACAATACACAATTTCTGAACAAACAAACTTAACAATTGTCATATATTAGAAAAAAAACGCTTGTACTTTCCACTTATTTTTATTTAATTTCTTCTTACGAGTTTCGCCTCACGGCATCATCAGAGGCCTTATGAAAATTCCTTAGTAAGATGTAATTTTAATAAGGTCTCTGATGATGCCGTGAGGCGAAACTGGTAAGAAGAAATTAAATAGACAGTATAAATAGTCCTAACAATTTTTTTAGAAGAGTATATATTTATCTATGTATATATTATAGCACCCATAGTTTATGTAGGTTTATTTATTTACTTGCACTGCACACACTTAGCCTTTTCACTCTTACTTCTCCTCTCAGGCCTGCTGGAAGAGATTCCTTTAGGAATACGTAGTGCCCTTGTACTATGCTCACTTAATTCTTTTGTACTCCTGTTTCTTGTTTTTTGTTTGTGTATATGTACAAAAATTATAAATAAAAATTTTGGTAACACATAGTGTCTAGCTTTAATTTACTTGGAGTCGAGAAAAGTACAAAACTAAAGACACAAATGTAGTCCACCAAAGCGATTGCCTCAAGTTTTTCACTAAGACCAAGTTTTGAATGATGGGGTGTCAACACAAAACTCTAGAATGTTAAAAATCACAAAATTACGCTCAGGTACTTTGTTAGTTCACAAAGAAATTTCTATAATAAACTATGAACTACTGTTAACAATAACATACAGTTCAACAATCGCTTTTCGAAAGTGTATAATATAGAACGCGTATAATAAAATGTTCACAAATGCTGTAACATTGATTCTAAATACTTTACTTCATAATGAGTACACAAAGGTATTGTTCAGCATTAACAATCGAAATTTCATTAACCAGCTCACTTCAGCAGTTTCAGTAGCTCAAAATAGAATGAAAATATTATTGTATTAGGTATACTCAATGTTGCCCACATTTACCTTGAGGGACTTTCTGAGAACAAACAATAAGCTTTATATTCCCAAAAGAATAGGTAAAGTGTAAGCACAATAAATTTTGATAACAACAGAAATTTTGCTAATGTTTATTTATGACCTACTACCGTTAGTAGCCGATTGCTATGAAGATGACTGGGGTACTTTTAAGCATGTATGTAGAATATTTCTTGGTTCTTGTACCTAATAGGGTAACCTCTAGGTGTACTAACTTGCCATTGAGTGCCTAGCGGCAGACACAGACATTATTGTTGTTATAAAACTAATATTTGAAACCTACAGACTGTAAGCAATTGAGAAGGCATTTAAATTAAGCTCTATCTCAAGTTTGCCCTTAACAATTTAAATTTCTGTAGTAAGAGGCACAAACGTAATTAAAATTCAATCACTCCCTGTCAGACACCAGGAGTTCATTGACCCGGCTCCCTTTAATTTCCTTAATTTTGCAATGTACATAGTACGTACCTCTGTTTTCCCCCGAATGCCTCCTGGCAACTGCCCAGAGTTAGAGGGTTAAGGGCCATACAATAAAACCTACTCATATAACATAACATAACATCACGCCTTTTTCCCCGAAGGGGTAGGCAGAGGTGTGCAAACACACCCACATCTCGCCAGCTATGTTAGGTCCCATGTAATAGGGGGCGAGCCTATTGCCATTTACCGGGCACAAGGTCCAGACTCTGGGATAATTATCTGGATAAAATTCTAAAGAGAATTATACATTATCCACCAGACCCGGGAATCGAACCCGAGACCTCGAGTGTGGCAGTCCGTACATAGTACCATTGTGCCACCGAGGTAGTAAACCTACTCATAATGTACAAATTATACTCACAAATGGGAAAAAAATCATGAAAACCTTTGAATAAATTGTAGAAACAGACAAAAATATATGAAATTTTGGATTAAGCTAAGTTGTCAAATTTTAAATAGTTTTCAAATTATGATGGGGTTAAAAGTAGCTGCAAGCTGCAGTCGTGCGTGTAGATATACACAGTTCGTGGACAGTTATTTTTTCTTTAAACTTGGCCGTGCGTCTCAATAAGAAAATCATTAACTATTGAAATCCATCATAATCCCTACAACGGCGATCAGCTACCTCTGACTTATTTTGATAAGTTACACGCTTGTAACATCCGCGAAAACTTCAAAATGAAGACGCCTGATAATCTAAATAATGCAATGCCCGAACCTACTTGAAGCGGAGGTAAATATAGGTAAATAGTGTGTTACGTTTAGAGAAAAATAATTGAGTTTTTAGGACATTATATATTATGCCCTCATTTTGCCACTACCTATTTTTATCGTGTACTATATTAGCTTATTGTGGCTATTGTGGCTAACTGGGCATGTTTCAGTATACCATTGTGTACACATAACTAAATATATGTAGTAGTAAGTATTTGTTGCATTATGCACGCTTTTTGATTTTGACACGAGACCAATGTACATTCGTTCACATTTAGTCGTAAGAAAATTTGTAAATTAGTCAATTATTGAAAAAGAGTGACCGAGAGTTTTATTGCCAGGTTCTTTCTCTCGGTTCTACTTATTGCTTTGCGAATCTGGTAGTAGGTACATGTAAATATAGAAGCAATGACATTTTTTTATTTTAAGAAAGTATTTACTGACGTTTGTAAGAGCCATTTAGTGACCTATACAAAAAAATAAATCATTTCATTTCATTTCGTATACGGTATAGGTACTGCAGAAGGTACAGGCAAAGTCTAAAGTCTAGTTTGTAAATAATTTATTTAAGAACATTTTGCCTAGTCTTGCGTATGTACTGCCTGCATATCGTTTCCTGACATCAAAGACTTTAAATTTATTTTGTTTACTAAACTAACAGAGAAGTGTTTCGTCATCTGCTTAGACTGAAATAACTTGAAATAGTCATGGCTAGTGTTTATCAACCTTCATTCCGGCCTAGAGATATCAATGATAGTGATTAGTCTATTATTGATATATTACGCATTAAAATTAGATACTAATATAAAGAAGTAACTGTATTGTGTGACCTTAAATGAGTAAACATCAACAGTGCAACTGGATGATTGAAAAAAATTTCAAGTACTTAGTTCGTGAGACTGAGGTCAATGGTTGCTCGAATTAAATAAATAATCGATCAATACTATAGTAGAATTGTGGCCAGTATATTGGCGCTGGCATTATAGTGTTCTGATGGTGTAGTATAGACGACGTATAAGTAGTTACGTATGTACCTAGGTGGGTAAAAGTTAGGTATGGTTACTGGTGCAAAATAAAACTTTTTTTGACAGATACTTACAAAACAATGGTCCTAAGTAAAATGTTTTAAGAAAACTGTTCTCTCTGAGACAGTCTTGATAATGCCTCGTTTAGAGGCGAAACAATTGTCGACGTTTTGTTGTCTTTGAATTCTGCGAAAAATTAATGCTATTATATAATTTTTAAAAAGTTTTTTTCTTAAAACATTTTACTTACCATTGTTTTGTCATGGATTTTCGCCAAGTAACGCCTGTTTCTATCCAATATTTGAGATACTTACAAGATAAATGTTCCATTATGAATGTTTTCGATGGACTCTCAATGTGTCCCAACATATGAGATAGTTATTTACAAATAGGCCTCTTAAAGTAAAGAATAGGTACTGAAAATACCAAGTGCGTGTGGGGCCATGCATAGAATAGGGTTCCGCAGTTACCCATAATAGCCTCTGTAACTCCTGAACTAACAGAGTTATATAATCCGCTATGGTTTTCCTTCAAAGTTCAGTACATGGACTACTATGATGAATTTTTTCAGGTTCTTCACGTCAGTCGTTTAGATTTTAGAGGAGGGGGCCGGGGGAGGACGTCGTGTTTTTTTGCGAAATCATGATCTTCAAAGCTAAATATCTCGCGAACGGATACTTAAATCAAAAAATCATCTTAGCAACCTCTCAATGGTTTTAAAGGACCTATCTAATGATACCCCACAATATGGGAAAGACGCGAGAAAAAATATCATTTCTATTTGAGTAAAGTAAGTAAAAAAATTAAACGAGATACGCCCAAAAAAACAAATTTGGCACTTTGTCGGCGTAGTAAATATACATATCAATGCAAAGTGTCATGTTTCTAGCACTAACCGTCTGGGAGGAAATACTAGCACAGCCAGCCCGCCAATCCACTTAATGACATTTTTCTACATATTAATATTTTCCTACATAATTGTCAATTTATCAAAAACCAGCATAAAGGTTTTATGTACCTAACAATACCACAGAATAGGGAATAGTATGACAATACTACCTATATAAATACAATAAAACATAAGAAAGACTGTTTACAAAATTATCAAAAATAAAAATGTGGGTAATATGGTAAAAAGATTAATAAAAAACAAAAACTAGTTTTTTGTCTCTCTTAGTTATTTTGAGCCTCCTTCTTTAATATGTTTGTTAATACTTTTGTATATTTATATACCTACTTATTTTGATATTAGTTTTATACAAGGACAAATTCGGGCTAATTAGATCTGTGTTTCTAGTAATTGCCTGTTTATCTGTCCATATAGTTTCAATATAACGCTAGTTAGGACTAATAATGATGTTGCTCTATATTTGCATGCCATTTATTGTATTAAATGCCACCTGCAGCTGTCTTGTCTTGTTAATATGTTCATTATAATTCTCTCTAGTGAAGTTCATTGGCCTAACCGATTTAATAAGACATTATTCTTATTCTGAAAACCATAGACCTCCAATCTATAGACTACAATGCTGACTGTATACAGTTGCGATTTTGTTTTGGTTTTGTCTCGGTTATTTTTGCAAACACAGTGCAACAGTGCCGAAATATCGGAAACTCAAACCAACGTTACATGGTAAATATCCCGATAATTCTACGAGTAATAGGTACTTAGTAAAATTAAATAAGTTTATATGAAAATACGTCCAATTGTCGATATCAGTGAGAACGAAGTGAGCATTTTCAGTACAACTCTTCGTGTCTATGTATTGAAAGTGTTTGCTGAGAACTGCTAGTTTTTACTTCCCTAAATACCCCAATCACACTACAACTTGGCAGGTTAAACCTATAAAATGTAGTAGAATTGATAATTTTGTTTTTATTAATGATGATGACAGTTTCATTTTAAGTTGGCTCAATTATTTAAAAGGGTCGGTTTTCCAGTTCAACTGTGATTCGGCCGAACTTAGAAATTTTCCGTAAAGCGACTGCCATCTGACCTCCACAACCCATGGGCGATATCGAAGTTCTGTAGTTAGACCGCGTGTTCAAATCTACTCTTCACAATAATACCGTATCTACAGAAAAGGCTAAAGCATTGTTCACTGAACTTCTTCATACGAGAGGAGAACACCCTGACGCTTTTTAGGGTTCCGTACACAAAGGGTAAAACGGAAACCTTATTACTATGACTACGCTGTCCGTCCGTCGCTCACCAGGCTGTATCTCATGAACCGTGATAGTTGATGATGTATTTCTGTTGCCTCTATAACAACAAATACTAAAAACAGAATATAATAAATATTTAGGGGGGGCTCCCATTCAACAAACGTTTTTTTTTTTTGCTGTTTTGGTCCGGAACCCTTTGTCGCGAGTTCGTCTCGCACTAGACAAGAACTCCCTAACGTTTTTTTGATTGATCCGACTTGTTAGATGGCGATAATTTTATTACTGAAAATGTGTTTTCTGCGGCTGAGTTGCTACGAGTATTAACTTGCAGCATATAAACATAGCATCTGTTTCAATCCATTCATGTTGTGTGAATGGTACCTATAACATACACAGCGCAATGACCTAGACCAATATCAATGTTCTGAATTCTTAGAACAGAACATTAATCTCCTCGCTGTCAATGCTATGTCCGTCTTCACTATTTTTATAGTGAAGGTGATTGTAACTTTGATGCCACATTTCAGTACTTTATTAGATAATAATGGTCTTCCTGGTTTAACTATTGTATCAGTATGATATTTGGTTTGTGAATTTAAACGATTAAAAGCCTATTGGTCAGACCTTGATTTTGTTTGGTTCATAAAATATACGTCAAAAATTGACACAATAACCGACTTCAAATTACCGAAATGGGACCAAATAATTGTCTGAATGGGACCAAATTGAAATGGGACCACTTGAGAACCGACGGAAACCCGAACGGGGTGTTATAAGTTGTTTGACGTGTGTGTGTGTGTGTGTGTGTGTGTGTGTGTGTGTGTGTTTGTAAGTCTGTCTGTGGCATCGTAACTCCCAAACGGATGAACCGATTTTGATTCTGTTTCTTTTGTTTGAAAGATGGGTTAGGGGAGAGTGTTCTTAGCTATGTTTTATAAAAGTCAGTTAAGCCATTTCAAAGATATGAGGGGTGAAAGTGGTGATGAAAAATTTAATGTGTTCAAATATACCCGTGTTGGGTATCAAATGAAAGGTCATAACTTATACATCACTTTTTTGTGAGTCGGGGGTTTTTTAAATTTTTAATTTAATTTTGACTTGTTTACATTACACTTTGCTGTTGGCACTAAATACCACTGTATGCTACCTAATTATTTATACACGAAAACATGACTTTGCATAGTAAATTACCTACGCTTAATGGAACTTACTTATGCAATCTAAAACAGACTAATCGGATCCTTATTAGTTTGATTTACAGACTACGTAGGTACTACGCAACTAAATCGGTATATGGGTACCTTTTTGTTTTTTTTTCTAAGTCTGCGCAAGCGCGGCCGCTCTTACGTCCAAGTGTTGCTCGGCGGACTTTGGTCACCTGTGTGGCCTCTTCGGGGGTTTGGTCGGGATGAGGATCCCGCGTTGTTGGGGTAGGGTTTCATCACGCGTCGGTGAGTACATGGGTACCTAATCTATTCTGTAAAGGAAATTTACTAAATCATAACACTTTTTTGTATATTTAAATCAAACTCAACCTTCGCAATAGCATGTAAAATGTAAATAAAGTTGTATCTTGAGGTACGTTACTATCTAAGCCTTCAATACATATTACATATATAAATGATTGTACTTTTCACAAAGATACATAAACATTCCACGTCTCTATAATTAAAACTGTTGTATAATTTCAAATGTACTGGAGAAGGCCATTGGAAACATGTAAATAATGAAATGTAAAGTAACATGAGGAATATTTTATTTACATTTCGGCAAGTCGGAAGTAAGTTCTCTTCCGTTCTTGAAAACGGCCAAGGTTAATAAAACAACATCAAAAATGTTACTGAAAAGATGGTTACTTCATGTAACCTTTTGTTCTTTTTCATCTCTAGTTTTAATACACAGTGTAACCTGTAGCAGGCCTATGTCACTCGCCTAAGAATCGCAAAAATACGTGACGTCAGCGACAACTTGAAGTTGTAAGTCAGTAAGGGTTGTCTCTTGTTTGTGATTCGGCATTGACCATAGATTAGATATTGAGGCATTAACGTCATAATTATATGTCAAATTATGCTGGTACTTTCCTGTCAACCCTAACGTTCGAATTATGTTCTCTGTAAACAAAAGAATGTGCTTTTTAACTAGCTAATTAACGTCGGAGTGCAAGTTCTGTATGTAAGTAATATTCCCTATTCTGTGCCTGTAGTATAACTACAATCAGTGTGTTAGGTTTTTAGAATACATACATAGTTACATATTGTCACGCCTCCTTTTCATGGGGGTAGGCAGAGACTATGGAATTCCACTTGCTACGATCCTGGCATACTTCTTTCGCTTCTTCAACTTTCATAACTATCTTCATGCACGCTCTCCGGTTATGGGTACTCTTGGCTTTTGGTCAAAACATCTCCGATTTGGTCGAAGTACGTTCGCCTAGGTCGACCCTTACCTGCCTGTCCATTCACGCCTGCCTTATGTACCTGTTTCGTCAATCTTCTTTCATCCATCCTTTCTACGTGCCCAAACCATCTAAGCATCCTTAGAATGTCATTGGGAAAAGTGGTTGTTTGTACTCAATACACCGTAGGATACTTTTTATAACGGCAATGTATTTTTCTGAGAATTGAGGACAAGAAAACTATTTGTATCTACGGAATATATATCTATTAAAAAATCGCTGTTCGTTTGTCTCGCTAACACTCGGGAACGGCTATACTGATTGGGCTAATTTTGGTCTTAAAGTATTCGTATCAACTCAGGGAAGGTTTAAAAGGTTAATTTTATGAGGTGCGAACTTCGCCGGGATCACTTTTAATTATATAAAATCTAAAACGCATTGTTACTAAATTTTAGTTTTTCTTCTATGGTAATTGTTAATTTAGAATAATGTATTGTTTATTATCATGTTTATATTATGAGAGTACTGATCGTGGTGAGCGTTTAAGCAAATATTACCGTTACAGGTGGTGCAGCGGAGGATGCTGTTCTCTATAGCTTTGGCCGATGTGGTAATTTGCACATTTGATGAATTATGACGTTGCTGTACTATAAAAGCATTTTTAGTTGAATCATATTTTATCACTGCATATTATAAAACAAACTACTGCATCGAATTTCATGCTGCTTTCACTAATGGATAGAGTGGTTCTTGAAGAAGGTTTTAGTATATAATTTGTCACAGGGAAAAGACGTTTGCGTACGCTAGTATTACATAAAGCAAGAAATATTATACGAATGGGCGTTTTCACATTGCACGATATCGTGACAATATGGTGGCGATATAATGACTATATCGTCACGATAATTTACATTCTTACCTTAAAGTTACTGCTGCTACTTACGATATCGTCACGATATCGTGTGTCGTTATCGTGCAATGTGAAAACGCCCAATGAAGTGTAGAGTTTGCATGATTAAAACCCACCCATTGAGATTTGGTTTTAAGTCGTGCAATATTTCATCTCGTTTCAAAACATGTTGTGATCGACCGTTGGGATTGTAATTCTCCTTCAATCGAAGTCGTTAACATCGAAGATGTAAACATGTTTTTTTTTGTAAATATATATGGCCTAATCATGTCGAACACTGAATAAATATCAGTGAACTTTCAATTGCTTATTAAGCATGTACATGCTTGAAATATTTTCCTTGGGATTTCGATCAGTCAGCTTTGTAAAACTTTTTGATCTAAGCCAGGTTTTAAAGGTTATGGACCTCCGGTGATTCAGTTATTATTTTTAATATTCACAGGCACATCACTGAAGTTAACAAAGGTGCTTACTTTATACATCTTTGAATACATTTCTTGAGATACAATTACATACGTGATCCACTAATACAAACGCTATCATACATATTATAAAACAAAGTCGCTTCCATGCGTATGTAAGTACGCTTATATCTTTAAAACTACGCAACGGATTTTGATGCGGTTTTCACCATTGGATAGGGTGGTTCTCGAGGAAGGTTTTTGTGTATAAAATTTATCAATCGGGCGGAAGTCGCGGGCGTCCGCTAGTAATTTTATAAAAGGCTTTCGAAAGAAGTGTGGCTATAAGTTAGCTATTTAAATAGCTATATACATATATTATAACATTAATATCAAGTTAATTAGCATTGACACCCCGGGCACAGTTATGTATGGGGAGTAGTATAAGTTCCCCGGTTAGGAGCTATTCCCCAAGGCTATTGAGTGACATAGAATAACAGTCCGCTACGGCGGAAATCAGCCTGTAGCATGCTTTCCATAGTCAACTCAAACTGACAGGCCGATTTCCACCGGGCGGCGCGGGGAGTGGCGGCTAACTGTTAGACTGTGGTGCCCTTAGCATTAGAGTTTTCGCGGACAAGTCCAACTACTTACCCACTAAACCGCAAGGAAAAATACGACACTGCCTTTTGTCTTATTGCTCAAAGACCCGAGTATTCTCTCGCAAGTCTTAAATTGCGCGGACACGCGGGCAATTTTTATAGACATAGATATTACACGAGCAATATTATTGTAGCCGCAAATTGAGGCAATAAATGGAGCTCAATTGCTCCAGATTGATCCAATTCTGTGTTACGGAGCAATATTGCTCCACTAACTATCGTGTAAAAGCAGCTTATGATTAGTGTTGACTAAACGTCACCGCCGTCAAATATGGAAATGCGCCAAATTCCTTTCATTCACTATCGTACAGTACATCATCATACACGTGTATGATAGCAGTGGTGTTTCATCAAACATGCTTATGTAACTTAAATGTCACGTGATAATTTAGAATCTATACAGATAAATAAAATTGAAGTGTGTGTGTGTAATTTCAAATTTACAGCTATTTACTAAATGCATAATGTATATACGATACTTACATAAAAAATGCAATTTAAAACTTTTTGTCTGTCTGTCTGTCTGTTTGTCTATTTGTTTCCACTAATCTCTGCAACGGCTGAACTAATTTTAACCAGACTTTCACAGGCAGATAGCTGATGTAATACATACATACATACATAACATCACGCCTTTTTCCCCGAAGGGGTAGGCAGAGGTGTGCAAACACACCCACATCTCGCCAGCTATGTTAGGTCCCATGTAATAGGGGGCGAGCCTATTGCCATTTACCGGGCACAAGTTCCAGACTCTGGGATAATTATCTGGGTAAAATTCTAAAGAGAATTATACATTATCCACCAGACCCGGGAATCGAACCCGAGACCTCGAGTGTGGCAGTCCGTACATAGTACCATTGTGCCACCGAGGTAGTCGTGGTAGTAGTAGTGGTACACCTGATGTAATAAGGTATAATATAGCCTACTTTTTATCCCGGAAATGTGTTCCCGCGGGATTTGGGAACCAAAAAGCCATATCACGGGGCGTCCGCTAGTCTATACTACTATTTTGTGTGTATCGTGGTCCCTAGAGTTACTAACGTCGGCCTTTTCCTCCTGGCCAAACTGTTTTGCCAAACTGGTTTGGTCACGAGGAATTAAGTTTCCTGGTGGCCAAACTCAATATAATCTACCTCCTGTATAACACAAACCCCTTCGTACCGTATGCACCATTTAACTGCACCATTAATGGTGCAGATGAGACTAATTAGTTTCATTTGCACCATTATTATTGATACTACTACTTCACAATACTTTCCTTGTCCCCGTATTTTATGACTTTATATTATGGTCAGTCTCTCTATTCTTGAAGGCTCTTATGTTGTTATGTATTCCTGGTACATTTGAGGTTTGTGTCTTTTGTAATGGACAATCATTTTCATCTGTACATCGTGCACCTGTTGACACATTTCTTTATTTTTCGAGGCAAAAAAATGTATCATGCGCTTAATAGGGCAGTATGGATATATCTTACCAGAGCCGCTTGGGTCCCTTAACTCTCTGTTATAAGATACACAAACAACAAAATTACTAGGAGTACAGAACTACAAAAGAGCACTCGCCAACTCTTATCTCGCTCAGTTTGGTTTATTCAAGATGTGTTCGAAGAAGTTTTGTTCAGAAACTGTTCACCTTTGATCGTGCTTAAAAAATGTCATATAGATTCTTCTGTTTTATGCTTTGATGAGGTAGACAGAGCTGTTTATTGTACCCATATTTCGTTAGTCACATTAATGGTGAGGCCATCTTTTATTATAGATGACACGCACCTTGAATAAAATACTAGGACTACAGAACTACATAAGCACTCTCGAAATCTCATTCGAATCTCGATCCGTTTAGTTTATTTAAATGTGTCAACAGGTGCATCGAGTACAGATGAAAATTATTGTCCATTATAAAAGACACAAACCTCAAATGTACCAGGAATACATAACAACATAAGAGCCTTCAAGATTTTAAATTCAAAGTTTAGTTCTATATTCTTTTAGTAAATTAAAGGTGGTCCAGTCAACCGGACCACCGAAGCGGACCACGGGTAAAGACAGTTTTCTTTTCATTGGCGAATTGAGAATGTCTGTTTCATCTACTATATCCATTAAAAAGTTTTAATATTTATTATAACTGATGTCTGTTTTCTCTAATTAACGTTTGATATACGGTGTGGAAATTTGTTCCAAACATCTCAAATAAATCACAGTTTGGCCACCAGGAAACTTAATTCCTCGTGGCCAAACCAGTTTGGCAAATCAGTTTGACCAGGAGGAAAAAGCCCTAACGTATATAGGGATAGAACGTCAAAAAAACGCATTCCGTAAATACTGAGTAGTAAATTTAAGACTAAATTAAAAACTCATCTCTTGGAATCCTTGTGAGCAACATCGTAATAGTATGGAAATTAACCTACGCCTATCTTGTGTTTTATTATATTGTAGATACCTATCTACTTTGAGCGCGTTCGGCTGGCGTGGCCGCGTGTAGAGCTATGGATACCTACCCACTCGTAAGGGCTACATGAGTGGCGGCTTACCATGTACCTATATAATAATGTGTAACTAATAATGTTTGTACCAATGTATTTTACCTCTCCCTTAGTGATGAATGATAATATATACTTACTGTTCTAATGAATAATATCTTGGTAGGTACTAAATAATAGGGCTGTTTTTTGTATAAAGACTTGTGGATGATGCATCTGCCAGCTAAAGTCCTGCTGGGGTTGGTTTAAGAGTACAGGCGGACAAAAAGACGGACGGACACAATTAAGCTAATGTAGTATAATATTGTTAATTGAATTTTAGTAATTACTTGTTAATATTTAGAATTGTATTAATTTTTTGTAACAACACGTGCCCACAGACAAACACTGAAAACAGTTTTGTGGGACATAGTATTAAATTATAAGAACTAATATGGACCTACTTATTACATAAATAAATAAAATAAAAATGTAACATAGGCTTAGTTTTATCCCGGTAATGTGTTCCCACGGGAACCGGGAACGAGTAAACTAAATCACGCGGGCGGAGCTGCGGCGATCAGCTAGTCATACATAAAACGAGACGCAAGAAACATTCAATCTATATCGTAGGTACATACCTGATAACATACAAATAAAGCACTATGTTAAATCAGTTAAATTTATTACGCATTCTCGTGTTGAGATTATATCTTACGCGTTTATTACTATTGTGCGACTTTGGTATTGTGAGCACGTTGCCACCAGTTGGCATAAGACTAACATTTCTGAAAATCCAATCTTAAACTTTTTCTGTAAAATTTACAAAATTAGTCTTGATTATTGCCGGTTCCAGAAAGTGTCAGTCCCGGTTGTTACCTACACATATGTATGGCAGTCGTTAGGGTTAGTTGGAGCCCTAAAAGCAAAAATACGACCAGTCTAACTACAGAACCTCAATATCACCGGGGTGTGAAGGTTAGATGGCAGTCGCTTCACGAAAAATATCGAAGTTCAGCCGAATCGCAGTTAGACTGGAAACCGGTCCAAACTGCGTTGGGAAAAGGCACAGTGGATGATTCACGGTTCAAGAAAATCATTGTGTGTCATATGATTGACATACATTGACGTTAATTCGCTGGTCGGAAATTATTACAAACTTCAATTAAGATATTCACTGATGACTAAAGAAAATAAATGTTGTTGAGGGAAAACATATCGTGCCAATCATAATAATGATTCATAAAACTGAGCACACGTGGGTAAAATATTCATCTTTCTCTAATACCTTGGTAAGTATATAACAAAAATTTCATAGCAGCAAACATATAAATATTGTATGAAAATTTCTCAACAGTTACTGGAGTCTTGCTTACATAATTATAATTATATAAAATACCTATAAAGTTGCGCGCTAGTTCCTCGTTTTACCTTACTAACACCCGCGGCTTGACCCGTTTTACGAATTACATATAACCTTTCTCGAGAACCACTCTATCCATTAGTGAAAACCGCATCAAAATCCATAGCGTGGTTTTAAATATTTAACTATACATAGGGACGGCCAATTTATAATCTTCTGATCATATTTCTGATCAAGTAGTCATTATTGTTACCAACCTAGTGCCACAGTTAAACAATTCACTCTAGTGGGTCTATGGCTTAACCAATGTAAACCAGCTGGGACCAACTTTTAAGGTGTCAGGTCCATTACATAAAGCAAGGTGACGTAAGTAGGTAACGTTTGGTCACCCATCCATAGGCCAGCGACAGTATGGTTTGCAGTGGAGTGAGAATATGATGATGAATCTATTTTCACAACTCTTGACTACAAATAAGTAAGTACCCTACTAGTAAGCTTTTTTTTTACGAGTACGTCCATTGCCGAGGTGAGGTGTTACCCCGCATCTTTAGGGTCGGGTTTTATCCCGCGTCAGTGAGTGAAGGCGAGCATGGGGTGAACGGCGCTGACTCGCCCACGCTGAGCATTCCACCAACGTGTGGAATGCCGTGTCTTCGCCGGAAGCCTCGCAGTGTTGACACGCGGGTGTGACCTCACGATGCACATAGATCACAGATACTTACCGAAGTTTCCGTGCCCGGTGATGATATGTGTCGCACGGTACGTGAGGTCGCCGTGCTACCTCTGCAGCCACTCCTCCATGATCGGTCTCACCGCCGCGATGGTGGTGGTTCCCCACTTTGGTTACTCAAGTCACACCTTCCATGTCTCCATGAGATCCTGGTGGAGTTGGGACCGCTGGTCCTCGATTTCTCGAGACGCAGGCCTGTGGTCCCACTCCAGCGCCTCCTTGTGCCATTGAAACAATGACGCAAGGGCTCTCGCTTCCAGGTCCCATGGAGGTGTCGCGGCTAGGAGACATGCAGACTCTAGGGAGATCGTGCGGTACCCCCTTATTGTTCTGACGGCCAAGGTCCTCAATGATCTGTGTAAAATAGCAGCGTTATTGGCCGTCAGTATCGCCGCCCATACGGGAGCCCCGTACACGGCCATGCTCCGCACGATTCCCAGGTACAGTCTCCTGCAGGAAGCGTTGGGTCCCTTTAAGTTAGGCATCAGTCGCGAGAGCGCGGCTGCACACGTGAGATGCTTGATGAGGCGATCCGCGATAATTGGCTCAAAGAGCTTACACACCTCATCAAGCAACACGATCGGCCGGTAGCCGGACGGTGAGTCCACCGACCGCCCCGGTTTCCGAATCAGGACCAATTTTCCCGTCCTCCACACCTTGGGAAACATGCCCCTTTCGAGGCATGCGCTGAAGAGCCCCCTTAGTCGGGGCCCGAGTTCCTCGAGGGCCAGGACCAATGCACGGCCCGGAATACCGTAGGGTCCAGGGCTCGGTGATTTTCCGACCACTGAGAAAAAGTACCACCGCTCCTAACTCACCCTCTCTGACTTCGGGTACGTCGTCTTCGCTGCTGCTATCCGAGTTGGGCGTCTGAGAGGGAGCCATGCGCAGAGGGATGTGCTCCTCCGCGCTCGTCGGAAACAGAGAGCCCAAGACCCCCTCCAGCCGATCCGGCTGGAGACTCTGGGTCAGTGGGAGCGCCCTCAGTCGGAGTATACCTCTGAGCTGTAGGTACGGGCACCCCCATGGGTTCCGCTCCAGGGTCTCCAGGAGGTCCTCGCTGGCTGCCGTCTTAGCCCGCGTGATCGCTTCCTGGAGGGTGCCCTTAGCCTCTCTGTAGGATGCATATAGCTCCGCCTCCCGGGCTGCCGCGTCATCTGGTCGACGATGCCTCCGGCGAAACCTGGTGTACTAGCGGCGGGCGGCGACGCATGCTGCATGTAGCTGTGCAATCTCCGTCGACCACCAGTACACCTGCTTCCTGGCCAGCCCGGGTGTAACCCTAGGCATAACCACTCCGCCTCGGCATCCACGTCGACAGGCCTGTCTGGCGTCGGAAGCCAGGCCTGCACGATGGATGCCTCCAGGAGAGCCTCCCGGTCTAAACTCTTAAGCGCCCAACGCGGTTCCGGGGGATTTTTTTTTTTTTTTTTTTTTTTTTATATTTGGTTCGCCAAATTGACGCCGCCCGCCTGGTGGTAAGTCGTGACGACGTCTAGCGATTGTGGGCCACTCTCACAGCACACATTACTATTGAGAGTGGCCCTCAACTTGACGACCTACTGATGTGCCTCTTCACGCTCCGCTTAAAGAACCCAGGATTATATGTGGGAGGAAACACGTGCACAGGCAGGGCGTTCCAGGCCACTATCGTTCGGCAGAGAAACGAACGTTTAAAACGTTCGGTTCTCGCGAACATGCTATCCACTGTGTGGGGGTGGCATCTCTGCCCGGCACGAGTCGTTCGGGATCGGAAGGAAGAGGGTGGGATCAGATTGAAGAGCTCTTCAGAACACTCGCCGTGGTAAATACGGTAGAATGCGGCCAAGGAAGCTATTGTTCGGCGCTGAGCTAGCGGCTCAAGGCTTCCCGTTACCTCCGGACAACCAATAATACGGATAGCCCGTCGCTGCATAGCGTCGAGAGCGTCCAGCAGATACTTCGCGGAGCCGTCCCAGAGGTGAGAGCAGTAAGCACGGATTCTGTACCGGCTCTGGACGTGTGCTTAGGTGGGACGACGACCTCAAACCGTATGTAACGAAGGTCCGAATGCGTCTCCACTCCACGCACCAGCCCATAATACGGCGGGCGAGAGCAGGGGTCGCGAACGTTAAGTCCACGACCGAGCTGACCCCCGACCGCCAAAAGGTGGTGACATTCCCCGGTTGAGGAGCTCTAAACCACGTGTATTGGCCCAGTCCTCAAGTAGCCTCCCCCTGCCATTGGTTTCCCAGGAGCCCCACGCCGTAGACCAGGCGTTAAAGTCTCCCAGGAGAAGGACAGGGCGAGGACGGCACGCAGTGAAGACGACATCGAGCTCAGTGAGCCATAGCTAATACTGAGCGTCGTTAATGTTGTTCGGCGAGATGTATACGGCCACGACTGCCTCCTACTAGTAAGCTTAACCCTACAGATCAAGTAGGTATAGTCGGTTCGGTCATTGCGCTAATTCAATTAAAGAGTCGGATCAATGACACTTAAGACGTCATAAGACCTATAAGAGGTTATAATATACCTACTTGCATTCCATATTTACGTAAACTGGTAATAAAAAAAATTAAGTATCTCGTAAATAAATAATGCGTATGCATTAAGAGATGTGATAACTAATATAATAAGTTACGTTGAAAATATGGTCATAAAAGTTCTTTTAGTGTTAACAAGCCCAAAATAAACTTCTTTTCTGTTTGTCGTACCTTTAGCAGCATTTTAGACGTCATTACAGTTATTTATAATTATTGACCTATTATTGTATATTTATTGAATAAATTTGGCTTAATTTGCTTAATTTGGGCTAGACGACGTCGTGTGAGATTGTCCAAAAAAATTGTATCAATTCGTTTTTATCGTTCCTCCGATATTTCGTTTCGTTGAAAAACTTTTTACCGAAGCTACATTTATTTGAAGCAACATTTGATTGGAAGTATTATGTTCTGGATACGAGAAAAACATCTTGTTTATGATACAAAAACCTAAACAATATGTGTCAGATTACCTCTAGGTGCTTAAAAATACTCTGCTCTAAATCAAGGTGTTATTAACCATAGCGACCGCATTAGTATTCAAACCTGACCTATCCAAGTCGGATTTTACTGAATCAGGGTATTAACCAAAGCGACCACTTTAGCCTGCTAACCTTCCGCCGAGCGCCACTAGAATTTCTCTGTGTGCTCATCAGAGGTCTCTGTGTGCTCATCCAAAAAAAGTCTTGTAACCTTCTAAATCCAAGTTAGGTTACTCTGAATTCGGGGAATTTACTATAGTGGGGGTCACTAGAGTAGGTCACTTAGAGTTCTTTAACTTTCTGTGAAATAATGGGAAGTAAAACATTTGTGAAACGAAAAAAGATAAAAAAAGGCTTCGGCGAATAGCAAAAAGTATGCATATATCAAAAAAGAGGTCGGTCAGTAGTTTTCGGTAAAATTTTATTCGAGCAAAAACATTTTCGATATCGGTCCCCGTTGATATTTGTGTATGTGTGTTATTTGTGCAACTAGGAGTAACATTAAAACATTATAATGAATGACAAACAAAAACTAAAAATCCGTAGAGCTTTAAAATTCCTCGTAGTAATGCCCTATTTTTAAGAACGACATTTTGGAAATAAAGTCATTGAAATGAAACAATTTGTCATATCCAAGCGAGTCAGCAATGAATTCTTTAGTCTCCGAATTCCAGTGATGTTCAATGAAACACAAGTAAGATAATATCAAAACAGTTGTGTTAGCGTAGTATTTCTCAGAGTTATGAATGAAGCTGCTGACTGGAGGACAAGGTTTTGTTTGATGAATCGAGGTTAAAACAACTGTATAAACCAACATTTATATTATAAACAAGAATTATAGTTCATTATTTGTGCAACATTATAACTTGTGAACATCCTACATCAAACGTCCCGTTGTTCTGTCAGTTATGTGCGTTTTAAACATTAATAAAACAGAAACCTTTGCCACAATTTAGCACATTTTATTGTTCCAAAGTCCTTCATTCATTTTTATTTCAAATTTCAGCATGATGACGTTAGTTAACTGCTTAAAAATGTTAACATGATCTAACTAATATTAAAAAAGTTAAAGTTTCAATGTTTTTTTATTGCTAAACTCCCGAAATATACTTAGTCCCTACCTTTGAATATCTACAACATGACTTAAAAAGTTCCTGCCATATTATGAAGTATCTCTCCTTAGTATGTGGTTCCTACACTAGTACGAGTATCATGTATAGGCACATAGGCATAGTTTAGGCACAGAATAGGGAATAGTTAGTACGTACAATTATTTTCGGCACAGCGCAGCCACACATCTGCTAATCTATACTAGGAGGATCTATAGCGAATGAGAGCGAATAGGCTCCGTAAGTAACGATCCGATTTGGAAAATAATTTCACTGATGTATAGCTACATCATCCTTGAGTAATATATGCTAGTTTTTATCCCGGTAATGTGTTCCCTCGTGAACCGGGATCGAGAAAACTATATCACGCGGGCGGAGCCGCGGCGATCTTCTAGTATTCAATACAGTCAATCCGATACGATGTGCAATGGTAACCATCATTGGCAACCGTCATCCCTAAACAAGACTCTTATAACTTTGTGGAGCAGCTTACAAAATCGTAACTAGGTAAGGTAGGTATCTACTTTTTAAAAAACTATCCATTTTGTCCAGTTGGTGCGATTCCAACAAATTGATACGCTGTGCTCTTGACAAGACATGGAAAGAATATCAAAATCAGTCTGTAAATAAGAATAAAATATTCCTAATGATTGATTAGATTTTTTATACAATTGGCTGACCTTTTTTTTTAATCCGCACCTACGTCCATTGCCAAGCGCCTCAGCTCCGGTACGCACTGAGACAATTTCCAGTGGCGCCCGGCGGACGATTGGCTGACGTGGAAAACGTTGAAACGAAATAAATGAAGGACTTAAAACTATAATAAATATTATGAATAAGCAAGATCTATTTAGAAGTCTTAAAAGAAGTTTTATTAAAAAGAATCAGTGTGACTAATGAAATATACTATTGAAGGTTTATTAATCTAAAGTTGACCTTAACTATTATTATTTTATGAACACGAATAGGATAATCTTCCAGTAGGCAGGCACTTGAAAGTAATTCTATAACCTTTAGTAGTACCAAATATTTGGTTTATAAATACGATATTATCTGACTTGTACAAAATCTCAGTTATGCCATTATTAGTTATTCAACACGAATGTGTATAAAGCTGTCTAATATTTATGGTACGCTCCCTCTCCCTGTGCGGAATCCCCTTATTGTTTTGACGGCCAAGGTCTGCAGTGGTCTGTTTTGGATTTGAGAGTATGTTAGGATATCATTTTAACCCTGAGAGATACCATTTTTTCAATTTAGATATGACAATTATTAAAATGATAGTAATCTTTTCAAGAATAGCCTTAAGTTTTAAAATGAAATTCAGGAAGGGTGTTCGTAGCTTCCTCTTGCATAAACCGTTGGATGAAGATTAATAAGGATACTAGCGTTTCCTGGATTGATGACTATTGCCTAGATCATTGGGAACGTGAAAACTGTTCCAAATAAACTAATTCTAAAACTTAACTTACTAAAATGTTTAAGACAGACATGACAATGACGTGGAGGATTTTTTAAACATATTTTGTCCTTCAATATGTTTTTTTTTAATAAACAGTGGCACACAAAGGTAGGATAGCACGGCCCTACGGTTGCTAACCAGTCAAAAGATTACAGAGATATTGCTAAACAGTATTTATTATTATTATTTGTTTGGCGGCCGGGTGCCACTTCACTGTGAATTTATTACCTCGTAAAAAGCTGGGCGCTGATCATCCGTATCATACACTGCTATAATGCATTATACATATCCATGAATGAATGTATGAAATTAGTTTTACTATTATGTTATGAACACGTGTTATTTAACTGTGAAAGTTAGATAAAGTAAAGATAAAGATAAAGTAGGGATAAACCTATACAACGCACAGTTAGGGCTAGCAGTAATGCAACATTTACTCATAGATATTATATAATCCGATGCATTTTGTACTGTGTTATGTAAATTTTTATTAATGTGATCTCAAAAACAATAGTTTGTCTACCGAGTGGTCTAAAATGTGAATACATACAAAATAAATGTTTGATTTTGGGGCTATAATGTACCGTTATTGGTGTTTAAGACATTTGAACTATCAATTGCAAGAAACTACCGTTTTTGACCACTGTACATTTCTATATTTTTTAAACGTAAATCTACACTGTGGGTTCGAAAAAAGTTGCAAATCATGCGGTCATAAAATAGTACGTTAGAAGAATGAAACAAACCCTTACTTCCAACTACTTTATTTTATTTTTATATTCCGCGGTCCAAGGCCGCGGCCGTTCCTACGTCCATTGCCGAGCGTCTCTGGTACGCACATGGAGGTATTTCTAGTGACGCCGGGCGAACTTTGGCCATCTGTGTGGCCTCTTCGGGGGTTTGGTCGGGATGAAAATTACGCGTCGTTGGGGTCGGGTTTGATCCGCGTCGGTGAGTGAATCTGGTTGCGTGCTGCGGGGCTGAAGGCCTGGCAGCGCCTTCGCGAGCACGACTTGCTCGCAGAAGGACACGGCCGCGTTCCACTACTTCCAATTACCTAAGTATAAACTTACAAAAATAGTGTTTAGCAATAATTTTTAACAAATGTCCCTGGATTATTATTATCACCGCAAACTATTCACCTAAGTACCTTATTGTTTTTGTTGACTTAAAGTAACCGAAATACAAAATCCACGGAATAAACTCGCACTCTTTTTCGAATGGGTTCATTTTGTTGCAACCGAAATTAATCTGTTACTCATAGTGGGCTATTAATAAAAATATATTCTTAGCCTCATTTGCAAGTTTGTCAGTTTATAAAAATATTTGGTTCACGTCCGAGAAAAGATGGAAAACAGCAAACATAAACTAATGACAATTCATCAAAGTAGAAGAAAATGGTTATTATGGTGAATTATGGTGAGGTGTATATGGGTTTATGATTTCTCCAGAATTTACGGGTTTTCGCCGACAATATTATTATTGTTTAGTTTATGACCTATTACGTAATTTTGTCTTTGAATTCTAACTAGTTCGTCATATATATTTCTGTATTTCAAAGCAATGAGTTGCTTAAACTATTCTTAAAATATTCAGATAAAAATTATAAATAAATCACCAAAACTAAAAGTCATCGCCAGGAGTCGACTCGAACCTACGGCCATTCCCTAACAAGGGGAATGCTCTGACCACTGAGCTACGATGACCAATACCAATGCAATCTTTGCTTCATATTATTATTTCCAGATCGCGCTATCAAGTCCTGTCGATGACATTTCAGTTCTTGTGAATTAATTATAATTTCTATCTGAATAATTATAGGCAAGCGGCAAACCCCCGAAAAAGTGCGCAGAAATGAAAATTACTGACTAATCACTACAAATGTGATTGCGCCTATACAAGTTTGTACTTTTTGTAAACCTTGGACCAAAAGGAATCAATTGATAAGAAAACTAAATTTGTGCTATTAATTGTTATGAACAAATCAATTTGTAAACTGATAAAAAGTTGGTTTTTATATTGGAAAATGATTTCTAAGATCTAGATCTAGATCTAGATATTGTAATACAATAGCCACTTGCCTGGATAATATATACAGCGATATGTTGCCAGAAAGTAAAAGTATTATAAAAAAGCTAGATTCAGACCATTGTGGGCAAATAGCATCTTTTAAAATCACTAAAGAAAAAGTTATAAAACGTAAAATATTATGTAGACCAATAACTGGTGACCGCTTGGAACGTATGAGGGTTGGACTTTGCAATAAAATTCCATTCTTAGACACTGGCTTAGATCCAAATGTAATGTATAAATTATTTTTTGATTCTTTTTACAACGAGTTCAACTCCATATTCAAGTCTAAGGAGGTCATGATTAGTGATAGTCCTACTTTCAGTGAATGGGCCACTGAGGGTATACACAAAAGTAGACAAAAACTTTATGAACTATACTCAGAAAGACAGCTTAATAGATCAGTTGAATTTCTAGATTATGTTAAAACTTATTCAAAAAAGTTTAAAGCAGATTGTTTAGCAGCTAAATCAAAATATATAAGTGATAAAATTCTCAATAGTGCAGACAAAGTTAAATCTACTTGGAAAATTATAAACGCGGAAAGAGGTCAACAAAAATTAAATGATAATCATTTTAAACTTAATATAAATGGTAAAATAACTACATCAGACTTCGAGGTCGCTAACGAATTTGAAAATTTTTTCTCCCGAATTCCTGTAGATTTGACAAAAACCCTAGGCTCTTCAACCCCCATTGCTGAATCTTTGTTAAAAGCAAACGTTCCTTGTTGTAACGTTATATTTAAATTCAGTAAAGTTAACATAAACACTATCTTAAAAACTTTTAAATCTTTAAATATCAAGAAAACAGCTGACCTCTGGGGCATCTCTGTGTATTTAGTAAATTCTTTTATTGAAATGGTTGCTCCTGAACTAGTAATAATATTTAATAATTGTGTTGATAGTGGTGTGTTCCCTGATTTAATGAAATCTAGTAAATTAATTCCCCTGTTTAAATCGGGTAGTACTTCAGATCCGTCCAATTTCCGTCCCATTTCTGTACTACCTACATTTAGTAAAATTTTTGAAAAAATTATGCTTAATCAAATGCAAAATCACTTTAACGTTAATAAACTATTACATACAAAACAATTCGGTTTCACTCGTGGTCGGTCCACCACTGATGCCGGTATTAAATTATTAGAGTGTATATACAGGGCCTGGGATGAGTCATATGATGCTTATGGTGTATTCTGTGACTTATCTAAGGCCTTCGATTGCGTTCAGCACCAGACTTTAATTAAGAAACTTGATCATTACGGAATCCGGGGGACGGCCTTGAATTTCGTCAATTCTTACTTAAGTGATAGGGTCCAGAAAGTAGTGATCAATGGTAAACAGTCACCTGGTTCTCCTGTAGCAATGGGGGTACCGCAGGGTTCAATTTTGGGACCTTTTCTTTTTCTAGTATATATTAATGATCTCCCTCACCTCATAAGAGACGACCACGAGGTAGTTTTGTTTGCTGATGACACTTCTTTAATATTTAAAGTTAAACGTGGACAGCGCGAACTTGACGATGTAAACATTGCCCTCTCTAGGATAGTCCACTGGTTTTGTGCTAATAATTTATTATTAAATGAAAATAAAACTAAATGTGTAAGATTCACCTTACCTAATGTAAGACTTGTTAAAACCAGTGTTAAGGTTAGGGATGATATAATAGAATTGGTCGATGACACTGTCTTTCTGGGTATAACGTTAGACTCCAAATTGCAATGGGGGCCTCATATCGGGAAAATTTCGGCCAGGCTTAGTTCAGCAGCCTATGCTGTCAAAAAGATCCGACAACTTACAGACATTAAAACGGCGCGTCTTGTCTACTTCAGCTACTTCCACAGTATCATGACATATGGCATACTACTGTGGGGTAACGCTGCCGATATTGAATGCATCTTTGTGTTGCAGAAGAGGGCTATCCGGACTATCTATGGAATGGGGTCTCGGGAGTCATTAAGAGATAAGTTTAAGCATATTAACATCCTTACAGTGTATTCACAGTATATTTATGAAATTTTATTGTATACCCACAAGAACAAAAGTAAATTTGTGAAAAATAGTGATAATCATAATCTAAACTTAAGAAATAAGGATAAACTGGCTGTTCCTAAATTTAGGCTTCATAAAGTGAGTAATTCTTTTGCGGGGAACTTTATTCGAATGTACAATACATTGCCAACCGAAATAGCAAATTTATCTGTCAATAAATTTAAAAAACTAATAAAAAGTAAATTGTGCCATAAAGCTTATTATAGTATTAATGATTTCTTAGATGACAAGGCGGCCTGGTTGTAACAATGTAACGAATTGCTCCTTTCTAAATAACTCTGTATTAGATTTAAGATGAAATATTTTGAAAAAAGCCGAGCTGAGTTTCTTGAGGGCTCTTCTCAGTCTCGTTGCATTTTGGAACCCTCGGTAGAGTCACACCAACTTCTGACGAATCTAAATAATTTTCTGAAAATTTCAAAGATAATAAACGTTATTTTATTTTATTTTATTTTTATTTTATTTTATTTTAAGGGTAAAACGGGCAAAATAAGACACTTTTACAATTGTGGTTTTTTCGAAAAAAATCGTTTTAAAGAAGTTACAACCATTTTAAAGCGCAAAAATGGTAAATTCAAAATTTTTTATCTCGGCGAGTGTTGATCGAATTCAAAAAAATCCAGCGGCAGAATACTTCTCAGATCTTAAGCTTCAACTGACTATTTTTCAAAATGAGAAAATATACATTTTTCACATCGTAAAATAGCGTAGCGTTTTTCAGAGTTAAGATACACTATTATACGCATGTAGTCTTTTTTAGTTTGTGGGCACGAGTATTCGAGAAACTATTAATTTCGGAGCGCTGTAAAACCCTTATAAATAAATAAATATTGAAATGTTTTTATTGAAAATTATTCCTCGAAAACTCATCTACAAACATGTTTTGATGAATTTTACTGTAAAATGATCAGAAAAACAAATATAACCCCTTAAAGGACATTCGTAATGTTTAATTCTACGACAAAAAGTTGTAAGACAAAGTTGTAGAGAATTTAATTTGCGACAAAAATGGGGTCACAATTTTTTTGTGCGATGAATAGTTTGACTGGTAGAGCGCGATAACGATTTGCAACCCTTTTTCAAGATGGCGGAAAACCCATAAGGGTTGGGACCCCACAAACTTGGATTTAGCTTTACACTACCTACTCCCCTTTTTGCACACCAAAATGTAACTATTCAATGGACTAAAACACGAAAGTTTGTAGCAGGTGAAGTCAACCTTACCCACCGGCGGTTCAGCGGAGGCTCACGAGACAATTGGATGGTATCCCAGGGCGCCAGTTCACATATGAACGGTGTGTGTGATGATTGGAGAATTCAATAAGGTACCACAGTTAGAGGGTTCACAGAGAGTATAATTTATAAGCTTACAATATTGAACAATATATATTGAATTTGGTTGTACAGTTAACACAAAAAGGGTAGGTATGTAGCTGCTAGCCTACTTCTTAAATCTTAGATTATAGGTACAGTAATTATTTTAAACTTGACCTTTATATTATGACGCTAGTTCTTGAAACTGGAGTAGACAGAATTGTGGATGAAGAACACAGGATTAGATGGTGAGCAAAATACTTAGCTTAATTATTATGGTTCACGCGGTCAGCTGGGATTGTCAGGGGGCGCACGTGCTATGGTCCTGTGAGCCCAAGACGACCTCGCGTATCCTTGCCGTAGAATGTTTAGGCTATTTCGGTACTGCTCCAGAAACGTCGACTACCCTTGCAATTCTGCTCCAAAACACCGGACATCAGTAACACTATCAAGAAATGCCCTTTGGAATGCCTAAAACAGAAAAATGCTTCCACGTTGTCCAAGTCGAATGGGAGGGAACACTCCCAGCCTCTTGAGATCACGTTCGATAGGACGCTTGAAAAGTATCGACAATTGCTTCGACTCAATTTATATTATTCCCAGTAAAATAACTTCTTCCAGACTTGTAGGTTAAGTATCAGACAGATGTAGTGATCTAGAGATATTTTCACTAAAGTATCCAGCAGTGGAAAGAGACCCACGACAGCTCGCGCCGGCTTTTTATCAACTCCGAGGTGTTTCTAGATTCTTCCTTTACTGCAAAAACTAGTTCTAACCACTTTTCTACAAGCAAAACTTATCGTCAGCCGGAAACACCTCTATGGACAAAACGCAAAATCATTGACACATCTTTTTAAGGAAATTTTATGACATGGCTAGATATTACTTTGCCCAGTTCCCACTAAATCCTCTAGAGTGCGCTATACAATTTGTATAACACCGTATGGTAAATGAATAATAGTCAAGACTTGACGTTTGTCGAGTTGACATCTATACATCAACTGACACTATTGACGTTCATAATATCATTACAAATTTTTGTTTACGTTTTGTGAGTGCAATGAAATTACGATGTTACACCACCCCTCCCCTTAAGAGGATTTCCTGTGGGGAAGTATAACCATCACAAGGAAATTCAGAACAAAACACAGTGAGTGACTAAAGTCAAAGAGCTTAATCCTATCCAAACGTTAGCCTAAATAAACGATTTGTATCATGTCCATGATATCAAGGTATTCATGGACATGAGATCAAACCTAACAAGAAAACAAATGCCAATACCTACACTACATCAACAGGAGTAGAATTGTAGTACGACATTGTCCTAATATGAAATAAAGATGTAACCACAAAAACTACATTTTCCTATCTACCTAGAGAAATTTTTAAAACACGCACGGCTTTGAGGAAGGAACGCTCGATACGGCGACCTACCTACATCCCTAAGAAGAGAAATACAATTGACGAACTTTCACCAAAATATAGGTGAAGTTCCAAGAGAAAAGTATATCTATAACCTAATATTCCTTACACTTTACCTGCCTACGTGCCTCTTACCTAACGCAAAAACATACTGGTAAGGACCTCCTATTTTAAGTAGGGTAAAAAATATTAAATATGTTATATTTAGTTAAGATATCTTTAAATTTATTACTACCTAATTGAGACCCATTTTCCATGTAAATAGTTTTACATGCTCCGTGAACTAGAAACACATTCTTATCTATGGACCTGGCCACCTTAGCACCTGTTGCTGTCCGTTTAGGAGTCAACATAACGTTATTGCTAGAGTGGTCAGTCACAACAATCAAACGTTCATCCCTGTTCCCGGAGACTGGAAATGGCCCCAGCAACTCACAAGAAATGGCTTCAATTGGCTTAGAAACAGTTTTAGGATTACCCATAATACCTGGACTAGATGTATTGACGGGCTTACGTAGTTTGCATATTTCGCAACTCCCTACGTATTTCGTCACACTCTCGTACATCTGAGGCCAAAAGTAATTAAGTGACAAATGTTTATGGGTTTTCAATACACCTAGATGAGCACTTACATTATCATCGTGATGTTTTTTTAATAACTCTAGCCTATCTTCTTGTGGAACTACCAGCTTCCATTGAAATTTCGTTGTATGATTGTATTTATTTTTAGAGTACCTATATAAGAGATTATCCCTAATGCTAAAATTAGGGTAGTGCTTAGGATTATTAGTGACCCTATTTTTAATATGTAAGTACCAAGGATCTTTATTCATAGTACAATCCACTAAGTCAATCTTGACATGAGGCAAAGCATCGGGGACAACATGATCTTTGCCCTTGCTGTGCTCCATCTCAAGACTGAACTGGCTCAGTCTGACTAAGGGATTACATGAATTAACCCTAACAGAGGGAACAGTTTGTGTAATCAAATTCTTAGCCAACTCAAACTGATGCCAAAAGTCTATCCCAAATACCATCGAGGTCGTGATACCTGGGACGACATAGAATTTAATTACTTTAGTAGTAGAATTATATAAGACGGGTAGAGAGACATAGCCTAAGCACTCAAGGTTAGTGCTGTCGGCAGTCTTAATAGTGAAGCTACGATCCGAGTTAAAGCTTTCCACTTTAAACCCTAGATCTAAGAATATGCGGTGTGAGTCATTGCCTAGCACAGAGCATGACGCACCCGAGTCTAAGAGACCTAATACATTTAAGTTGAGTATTCTCACCTCGAGATAGGGTCGAATATCATTTTCCTCTTTTTTAAAAAGAGGTTCACCGCCAGAGGGACTTGGTATGGTTCCACTTTCCACCACGTCCGGTGTCAGACTCATGCAAGCAATTTTCTTTGGCTCTAGAGGCATGTTGCATTTAGGGCAGTCAGGCCTCTTCACCCCTTTCTTACCACACCTAAAGCACAATATTTCCCTCGAGCGCTCACATGAGTATGCACTGTGGTCAGAGTCTCCACACCGTAGACATTTTCTACTAGTCGTTGAGGGTCTATTCTCAACAACTGAAACAGATTCATTAGATGAAGGACTACTTTCTACTAGAGAAACCTGTTTTCCAGGTTTAACTATGTTTTTATGTTTGAGATTATTTAAATCCGAAGAGATTTTAAATGTATCGAGCTCGGGTTCTTTAAAGCTCTGACACGTGCCAACTCCAACCGTTTACCTAAAGTTTTTAATTGTTCGACACTGTCGACTTCATGTAAGGCTAGTTCCTTCATGTAGTCTGGTTTTATATTATGCATCAAAATATCTAGTTTTTCATTCAGAGACATAGGAAAAGAAAGTCTTGAGAACATGGCAGTCATAATCGAAATGTAACTTGCCATTGTCTCGGTTCGGGCTTGTGTACGACGCCTAATTTCATCACGCAACCTGTAATCGTAATCAGGTGTGTCAAAGTTTAGCTTCAATTCAGTGATCAGCTGTTGATATGAACTGAGGGTGTCCCTATTAGTCCGGTACCACGCTAGAGCAGCACCGTCCAGTAAATCAGAGAAGGCAGCCAATATCTTCGACTCCTTGACTTCACGTGCCTGTCTAAGCTCTTCTAATCTTTCTAGAAATACGCGTACACAGGTTGAACCATCATATTTTAAATTAAAAGTATTTAAATTGATCGGACGATCTTTGTAAACTATAGTTTCCTGGACAGTAGGAATATCCAGCACACTACTACGCATCGAGCGGTCACTCCTCAAACGCACGGTAGGGATCCTATCATTAAATGGTTGTTCGGACTCGCTGTCAGAATTTTCCGATTCACCATTTGGTTCAACACTAGCGAGAACCTTGATGAGCCTACCTCGGATATTGTTCAGTAACTCACAATTAATTCCACAACGAGCTAAGCGATCTATCAAATAGTTAGCCCTAAGAGCGGACCTCGAACAAACATTCCTATCTCTACCGACCTCTCCCGATGCGATAAGTGCCTCCAATTCTTCTACCTTGGGCTCACAAGACTGCAGCTCGATGTCAGGACTCGGTGTCCCGATGGGCATAGCCTTCAAACTGCCACGTCGAGATAATCTGAAGACCGTCCTCAGCTGACTTCGCAGTGAAGTGACCGTTGAAGAAGAGTCAACTGAAACCCCAAGAATTTCGAGTTCATAAAACAGTTCATCCTTTCTCAGGCAAGATATATATTTGTGGATGTATGACATCTTAAAAGGCTCTAAGTATGACAGGCAAAAATTAAATTTAAGTTCTCCTAAGTGGAGGTACAAAGAGAATTCAAAAATATTAATAGTTAGAATTAGGTGGTATTAATACAACTGCCTACCTTCTCTACTAGTTTAAATCACTAGATTTAACACTATATTAGTGATAAAGAGCAGAAAGTATTGTTTTACATTACAGTTAATGAGTAGTTGATAAAGTATTTCTTTATCACTTTGCTCGGTTGCAATAGTTAAAGAAAGTTAAGTTACAATAAAAAACTTTGAGGTTTTATCCTCATCTTAGAAATCAAAAAAATATTATGGGTCACGCCCTTGGAGAGAAAAATTCTACCCACTATTGAGTAGATAAAATTTATTTATTAGAAAAATATGTTTTTTCTTTTTTTTTTTTTTTTTTGATTTCACCCTCAAAAGAAAAAGAAAAAAAAGAAAAAAGGTTTGCCTACTAAGATAGTTAGCAGGCAAACAGACTTACAACTAATCCGAAAAAAAAGGGCCGAATGAATTTAATAATTTTAGCAGCAATTTTAATTTTGAAAATAAATTTTGATTTGGTTGTACCACGAAGTGGAAATGGGAGACAACCTTGCTTACGTACCTGCCGCTTGGTACAGCCAATTAAGGTCCTGGAGAGTTTCAGACCGTATACCCTATTGAAACCCTGACCATCACACACACAAAATGGAGAAAAGCCCCACGTTGGGCGCCACTTGTAGCAGGTGAAGTCAACCTTACCCACCGGCGGTTCAGCGGAGGCTCACGAGACAATTGGATGGTATCCCAGGGCGCCAGTTCACATATGAACGGTGTGTGTGATGATTGGAGAATTCAATAAGGTACCACAGTTAGAGGGTTCACAGAGAGTATAATTTATAAGCTTACAATATTGAACAATATATATTGAATTTGGTTGTACAGTTAACACAAAAAGGGTAGGTATGTAGCTGCTAGCCTACTTCTTAAATCTTAGATTATAGGTACAGTAATTATTTTAAACTTGACCTTTATATTATGACGCTAGTTCTTGAAACTGGAGTAGACAGAATTGTGGATGAAGAACACAGGATTAGATGGTGAGCAAAATACTTAGCTTAATTATTATGGTTCACGCGGTCAGCTGGGATTGTCAGGGGGCGCACGTGCTATGGTCCTGTGAGCCCAAGACGACCTCGCGTATCCTTGCCGTAGAATGTTTAGGCTATTTCGGTACTGCTCCAGAAACGTCGACTACCCTTGCAATTCTGCTCCAAAACACCGGACATCAGTAACACTATCAAGAAATGCCCTTTGGAATGCCTAAAACAGAAAAATGCTTCCACGTTGTCCAAGTCGAATGGGAGGGAACACTCCCAGCCTCTTGAGATCACGTTCGATAGGACGCTTGAAAAGTATCGACAATTGCTTCGACTCAATTTATATTATTCCCAGTAAAATAACTTCTTCCAGACTTGTAGGTTAAGTATCAGACAGATGTAGTGATCTAGAGATATTTTCACTAAAGTATCCAGCAGTGGAAAGAGACCCACGACAGCTCGCGCCGGCTTTTTATCAACTCCGAGGTGTTTCTAGATTCTTCCTTTACTGCAAAAACTAGTTCTAACCACTTTTCTACAAGCAAAACTTATCGTCAGCCGGAAACACCTCTATGGACAAAACGCAAAATCATTGACACATCTTTTTAAGGAAATTTTATGACATGGCTAGATATTACTTTGCCCAGTTCCCACTAAATCCTCTAGAGTGCGCTATACAATTTGTATAACACCGTATGGTAAATGAATAATAGTCAAGACTTGACGTTTGTCGAGTTGACATCTATACATCAACTGACACTATTGACGTTCATAATATCATTACAAATTTTTGTTTACGTTTTGTGAGTGCAATGAAATTACGATGTTACAAGTTAACGTGGAGTTTTAGCAGTTTATATTGTCAAAAATATATATATTTACAATCTCTATCTGTCTATCTATCTGTTGATTCTTTTAATTTAACGTATCTGTGGTCGAAAGCGTATTAGTAACTAACCTCATTCTTAAATTTCGTTTCGTAACTTATGTAGAATGAACGTTTTATGAATGGAATCTGTTGGAGCATTTGTTTTATTTTAAATAGTTAGTCATATATTTTGTTATTTTATTACAGTTCTACATTCGACGAGTTATGTTTTAAACTAATACGAAATTAGAGAAATCTTTCACTATACTCGTATATACTGCAATATTGAGGAAAGAAATAGGTCGAAATGTTTAAAAGCTATCCTATTTCAAAAACGTCTTCATAGTTTTTTTTTGCTTTCAACAGGAATATTGAATTTCCCATTAAGACTGTTTAAGTAGCTATTACGTTTACATATTAGACATCTCAATGTTTAATGAATAAAGTATTTTGTGACATTTCCACGGAATTACCAATAAAGTAGAACTTGTATTAATTACGAAAATCCTATTTTAGTTTGTGTGTCTTTTCGACTCAAATTGGATCTCCAAAAGAAAATTTTAGTTTCTTTAACACGCTGTCTATCTAAAGGTTGAGGGGATAGTTTTTAGTCATAAGGCCGCCATTTTTACCTTCTTTAAGAGGTGTGTCCTGAAACTGTGTTTCCGTGTTGTGTACAGTATAGTCCGAGACACCCAGGACTTTAATTGGCTGTGCCATAGCAGCTGGCACGTAAGATTTTGTTGCCTTTAATCAACATTTCATCGCAAGGCAACGGGTTTCATTTTTCTTCCAAAATTACAATATAGCTGCTACTTTTAATTAAATTCATTCGGCCATTTTGGACATAACCCATTATAAATGTGCCCGGTGACGGCAATAGGCTTACCCCCTCTTACGTGAGACTAAAATACTGGCAAATTGTGGGTGTTTAATGCACCTCTGGCTACCCCTTCGGGGATATAGGCGTGATATATGTGTGTGTGTGTGTACAGTAAAGAGTATTTGATATGATAAAAGCCTTGTATTCAACGCCATGAATTCATCGTAATATTATAAGTATCTATTCGCAGAATAAAATTGTTTCTGCAAAATCTCTACAAATTTTCTGTAGAAACAAAATCTGTGTAGTTGGTACAGTAAAGTATACATTATTTATAATTAATTACCGTAAGATTATAATAGTTCTCTATTTTTAACTTTCTGAGTAAGCTCTCCGTATATCCTGTAACCCGTAAAACGATTATGATATGAATTTATGGGTATAACACATAAATAATATTGTCTGTTTGAAATTCCAATACTTAAAAAAGCAATCTTTTTCTCTGATATTCTCTGAAATGGCTGGACCGATTTTGGCGGGACTTCACTGGCAGATAGCAGATGTTACAAGGAGTAAGTTTTATACTATAGACATGGTGTTCCTTTTTCATGTCGGTGAAACAGTAGGTTTCAGCTGAATTTTATATAAATTATTTGGAAAAAAAATGCTATAATGGTAAAAACAGTTATTCCTGATAACTCTGATATTACGAGTATATTAGATTGATTATGAGGTTTGCTTCACAGAAAATATCAAAGTTCAGCCCCATCGCAGTAAGACTAGACCGACCCCAACTGAGCTGGGAAAAGTCTCGGTGGAGGATGATTATGTATTTATTGCATGAAAGCTAGACTCTACATTAGCTGATATCGCAGCTCTGACTGCGTGTAATAACTCAGGGAATCCATGATGATAACCTTTTTCCTGTCTGATTTTAGACGAAACAAAGCCTATAGTAGGGCTATGTCACTCGCCTAACAATCGCAAAAAATATGTGACGTCAGCTACAACTTGAAGTTGTAAGTCAGTAAGGGTTGTCTCTTGTTTGTGACACGGCATTGAACATAGAGTTGATATTGAGGCATTAACGTCATAATATAGATAAACATTTAATTACAATAAGAATTACAATATACATAATTATATACTAAAAATATTTACATTACAAAATATCGATTAAGCGTTTAGGTCTATATAAAGGCGGCGAGCACTCGGACCCCATGACCCCAGTATCTCAACCCCAAACGGCTCAAATATGTAATCACCTGCTAGGTTAGCATATTTACGCCGTTTGAGGTCTTCAGCCGATGCAGCAGCAGTGCCGGCACATACGGATGTGCTTAATTATTGGTAAAATTATGCTGGTATATATTTTACTTTACTGGACAACCCTAATTAATGTTCGAATGATGTTCTCTGTAAACAAAAGAATGGGCTTTAATTAACGTCGGCGTGCAAGTTCTGTATGTAAGTACTATTCCCTATTCTGTGCCTATAGGTCTATGATTTTTCATAATTGTAGATATGTTACCTTCATATAAACTGACAATCAAAATCTGTTCATGCGAAACGATCTTCTCCGAGTCTTCACCCGGGCGCGCTCTAGTAACATATCTGCCCTCTTTTAAATATATCATATTATTATCATTACTCTAGGTACTTTGCCCTTAGTAGAGCGTCATCATCTGTCAAGACCACTCATCAACAGAAGTCAAAAATAGGTAGGCACCGGTTTTGTGTTTTTTAATCATTTTATATCGCCGACACTTATTTTATTCAAAGTTTTTTAACGATTTCTACTGTTTCACTATAAGTAGTACAATACATATACATTGTATACCTACTTAGATTTTATATACTTTTGTGATTAGATGTACTATTTTTTAATACATTGTATACTTAGATTAAGTTTAAATTTGTCATTGAACACACAAATTCGAGTCATTGAACTCGTTTGATTTAAACTTAAAACGAAATGAACAATAATTTAACTTTAGATCTAATATTTCAGATTACATTTATATTTAATTGAGATTCGGTGCGAAATCCTACAAATCTGGAGTTATTTAATTTACACTTCGTTTACAGTTTCATTTAAGTAGATAAAGTTCAATTAACTGGATATAAAGTTATTGAAATTTTGAGCATAATATTCTAACAATGTCTTTTTGAACAATATTTTTAAAGCACAATATTCTAACAATGTAAAGTATCTTTTTGAACGACTGCTGTAATAATATACCTAGGTAATAGGTTTCGTAATTTTTAGGGTTCCGTACCCAAATAGTAAAACGGTACCTTATTATTCCGTCCGGCTGTTACCAGGCTGGTATATCATTAGTGTGCTTCAAGCTGTAATCCTCATATTTGAAATCTCAATGAAAACGAATTTTGACAACGCTAAAAAATAGTCATAAATGTATGTACATGTAAAAAAAATAGTCGTATTACAGTTTCGGCATTACAGCTATAAGTTCATGAGGATTATGGCTTGAACGGCAAGCTGTAATCCTCATCTCTGGTGCAAGCAAACGGTAAAGCCTATCGAATTGGTTTAGGTTCCAAAAAATACTCATGAAATAGTCGTAACGACATGCCAAACCTCAGAAATAGTCCTTCAAAGGTTCCAGAGACATAAAGGTAACCTGATAGATTATGGCTTGAACATTTGAAAACTTCAACTTTCTCCGGAACGCCTGCGATTTTCTGTTTAAAGTTTATGCCAAAAAATAGTCGTGAAATAGTCGTATGAACGACTATAAATTTGAGCTGCTTTAATTTGAAAAAAAAAGTTTTCGTTTGCCTTACACTTGTATGGAGTACAGTCGTGTACAAAATTGATAACTTACTATGATATTAATGTGAAATATTTCGCTTAATATATAATATATCTACATACTCGGAAGGCGCCAATAATTGTTAGATATAACATAGAAATGTATAAAGACTGATTAATGCAAATATTTTTTTTATTTAGGATAATCTGCTTATAATCTGTATAGAATATAACAGTACTAGTCCACAAGGGTTTCTGACACTGACAATATTGTATTTGTTACTAATAATTGTTACTTGTTTATATCTAATAAGTGCTATTTTTTATACATATATGACATTGCTGTGATTATACCAATGAAACAACTGTGATTATTATGATTAAAACTTTTTTGTAGTAGTAAGTATTTAAGACAATGACTAGATATTCTGATTGTTTACACTTTAATAGGTACTTAATTTAAGTAGTACTATACTTTTATTATATATAGGTAATTAAAAGTTTTTGATATTGCTGGTGTCGGATTCGTTTATGGAATTTGTGATTTTAGAAAATGGAATCCACCTATCAGCGCCATCTATTGAAATTTTCTAGAAACAAACTGAATGAACTAATCCCACACCAATACATATTGAACTAACTGTGATAATTGTGATCAAAACGAATTGCTGTGATATAAACATATATGTACTGAGATTTAAAACATAACATAACATAGCATCACGCCTTTTACCCCGAAGGGGTAGGCAGAGGTGTGCAACCATCCCACATTTCGCCAGCTATGTTAGGTCCCATGTAATAGGGGGCGAGCCTATTGCCATATACCGGGCACAAGTTCCAGACTCTGGGATAATTATCTGGATAAAATTCTAGAGAGAATTATACATTATCCACCAGACCCGGGAATCGAACCCGAGACCTCGAGTGTGGCAGTCCGTACATAGTACTATTGTGCCACCGAGGTAGTATTTTTATTGGAAGTAATATTATATGTATATTAAGCGGATTTTTACAATAATATCATATGAAGTTACCAATTTTGTACACGACTGTACTCCATACAAATGTAGGGCAAACGAAAACTTTTTTTTTTCAATTAAAGTAGCTCAAATTTATAGTAGTTCATACGACTATTTCACGACTATTTTTTGGCATAGACTTAAAAGCGATCTCAGGCGTTCCGGAGAAAGTTGAAGTTTTCAAATGTTCAAGCCATAATCCTCATCAGGTTACCTTTATATCTCTGGAACCTTTGAAGGACTATTTCTGAGATTTGGCATGTCGTTACGACTATTTCATGACTATTTTTGGCAACCGTTTCCGTTTCCGTTTTACCGTTTGGTTGCACCAGAGATGAGGATTATAGCTTGACGTTCAAGCCATAATCCTCATTAACTTATAGCTATAACGCCGAAACTATAATACGACTATTTTTTTTTACATGTACGACTATCATAGACCAACGCGGTCGTCGTATACGCTGTCGCCGTATACGACGGGACAAGGCATTATGCATTTTCCCGATACATAAAAGTCTAGCATGTTTGGTGCGGGGGGGTCATCGACACGCACACATTCTCAGACACTCAAACCCAATCGGGTGCCACTACGAAACTCACACATGACAATAAGAATAACACATTAACATTTTCACAAACACATACATATATACATTTTATACCATAACACTATAATGACACTACCAAAAGTTACCGCCCACTATTGATGTAACAGTGTCGATACATTTTATCGATAAATTTTACAAAATCGACTATTAAAATCAGGTTTCAAAAATGATACCAAGGTGGATGTTGTTTATAAAAGTGTGACTTTATTTGCTATTTGTAACTTAGTGTAGGTATTATATCAAACCTATACATCATATAAATCTAAACAACTAAATAAAATCGAAGAGTCTGTATACAGGGTATATCTATAGCTGTATACAGTGGACTATGTATACAGTTTATTTTTAAATCATAATGCTTAGTGTAAATAATGTTAATGTTAATGTACTGAATAAGGTAAAGAGATTCTTTACACCGGACCAGAGGTGTCTGCTGTACAAGACGCAGATTAGACCCTGCGTCGAATACTGCTCTCACCTCTGGGACGGCTCCGCGAAGTATCTGCTGGACGCTCTCGACGCTATGCAGCGACGGGCTATCCGTATTATAGATTGTCCGGAGGTAACGGGAAGCCTTGAGCCGCTAGCTCTGCGCCGAACAATAGCTTCCTTGGCCGCATTCTACCGTATTTACAACGGCGAGTGTTCTGAAGAGCTCTTCAATCTGATCTCACCCTCTTCCTTCCGATCCCGAACAACTCGTGCCGGGCAGAGATGCCACTCCCACACAGTGGATAGCATGTTCGCGAGAACCGAACGTTTTAAACGTTCGTTTCTCTGCCGAACGATAGTGGCCTGGAACGCCCTGCCTGTGCACGTGTTATCCCACATATAATCCTGGGTTCTTTAAGCGGAGCGTGAAGAGGCACATCAGTAGGTCGTCAAGTTGAGGGCCACTCTCTATAATATTGCGTGCTGTGAGAGTGGCCCACAATCGCTAGACGTCGTCACGACTTACCACCAGGCGGACGGCGTCAATTTGGCGAACCAAATATATAAAAAAAAAAAACGTACGGCCGGAAGACCTGCGGTGGAAAGAGTCCTACGAATTATGTCGTTTAGAATTGCGTGCCGAGGTATACAACCTGCGCTTCTGCTACAAGAAAGACCATGGTGCCCCAGATTATCGACGGCTACTCCACAGGTGCAATGATGCGGGGATACACAAGGTGTACCCAGACGAAGGCAAGTGGCAATGCGGAAGGTTGTGTCGTCCAACATTGTACTGATGTTGGGCGATGGGAGCGCCTGGATCCATAACCCTGACTCCCATTCTCCAACAGCTACTAGGCGTGCATATCTTAAGATAAGATGATACATGTAGGGAATAGGTATCCCGCTAACGTGTTTCCATGGAAATCTGGATCTGAAAAACTATTCCACTCGGATGTTGCCGCGGGCAACAGCTAGTCTACGATAAAATTAATACTATCAGGCGTTACTTTTCGGAAGTCCATAGTTAAATTAAATAAATCTAACTACTTTGCAATATTCCGCCACATGCGAATTACCCAACTCTCGTATTTATTCATGCACAAGTCCGCCCTCCAAACCCACTTAGGCCGAAAGAATAGAGAAATAATTTTGAAAATAGAATAAATATGAGAGTTGTGTTATCGTGCAAAAAATAATAAAAACCTCGACACGTGTTTCGCCCCCAACCAGGGGCATCATCAGGAGATGTCGATGGCTCGGCGCACGGCGACCGAATTCAGTGGGTTTGGAGGGCGGACTTATGCATGAATAAATACGAGAGTTGGGTAATTTGCATGTGGCGGAATATTGCAAAGTAGTTAGATTTATTTAATTTAACTACGATAAAATATTAAAAGGAAATTCAGATGTAGAGGAGTAGATGATGCACACGGTTTTATAGACGGATCAGAAGTACTAATGACATCGCAAGGTGATTGTTGGTCATCTGATAGAGCGGAGGATAATTGATGGCTCTGAAAAAATAGATTTCACATTGTGATTTTTATAAGCGAAGTAATATACGCGTATTTTAAGAACTAAACATACTAATATACTTTATAACAATTATGTTACCGGTCGTACTAAAATGCAGTTGAATTGAGAACCTCATTATTTTGAAGTCAGTTAAAACTTACAACACAAGTACAATGTGGTATTAGAGTTGGTATAGTGCCATCAAGCAATAGCCTTCTCTTGTTCGCCAACACTCGAAAATCAAAGATCTTGAAGTGTTCCGAGCAAATGACACCAGCTCCAGGAGGCATCCAGGTACGTCTGTTGTTACAAAACAATATCCATAATTCCCTTACTCTCGGATCTTTCGGAAACCTGTAATAAATAAATGAACAAAAATATCGTCGGAGTATTTATTGGGTAATGTAATTCTTAAGTATTATAAAAAAATTATATAACAAGACTCAATATTATACCTATTAAACTTATCAAAACCTTTATTAAAATCAAGATCATAATATACAGACCTACGTAATTTAAATAATATTCAAACCAGTAATTTATATTGCACCTCTTTGCATTTTCAAGGTATTTTATCGATACCTAACTTGGTACATCACTCCGATACAGACACTATAACTGTGTATTTGTTGCCATGGCAACACCCATGTCAGTCGTTTGACATATTTGACTGATTTGCGAATTGTATGAAACGACCGACTTCGTGTTGATAGAAAAATCCGAAATAATGAGACTTTGATTATTATAAACAAAGAAATTTGGATTATTATTTGATTAAAAATACTTACCTATGGAAGGTAATACCATCTTTTTGTAAACTAGATGTGCCTGACCTTTTTTTGCAACAAAAAACTGAGCAGGTTGGCATTTTTGGGGATGACAATAGCCGCGCAACTAGATCTAGTCTAGTAAGTTGTCAAGACGCCAATTTGTTTTATTTCTAACTTATGACCTATAGGTCATAATCATGTGAGCGAGGGGAACGCCTGCTAAGGCGGCGGTGTGACGACTATTTATGACTATTTCATGACAATTTTTTAGCGTTGTCAAAATTAGTTTTCATTGAGATTTCAAATATGAGGATTACAGCTTGAAGCATACTATCATTAACCGTAACTGTTAAACAATTGAATTTTTTACAGATTATAAAGGTATCTATTTCTATTACTTACAACTCAGCAACAACTTTCCACTGTATTTTCTTGTTTTTTTTATAATAGCACGACATGCTTCTCCAATGCCATTGTGTAGGTATCGATGTGTATTGGCAGTACCTATCATCCATAAATGAGAGCAACTAGTAGATTATGTAGGATAGTTTATACCTAGGATAGGTTACTTACTAAAAGTTGTCATTGGTAATAAATAGAATTACATAAATATTAAGAGGGCTCATGATTCTAGGGTTCCAAGTGCATCAGACGAACCTCAAAGTTTTATAATGGTAAGGAACCCGTCCTGCGCGTGTCTAACTTACACTTGGCCGGTATTCTTTATATATAATCACGACTATATCGTTGAGTCGGGTCGATAGAAGTGCATTACATACCCACAATTTGCTTCTAATTTTGTTGGTTAATCAAAGTACGTACTAAATTTAAAAATACCTTTATCATAAACTTTTTCTCACTGTTAATCATCTTGTATTTATAGCGGACATTAGGAAGTAAATAAAAACGTTTAATGTTTATTTTGAACAACTGCTCGTAAGATTTAGTGCTATCTCGCAACAATGGCCATGGGATGTATATGTATATTGTGAACTTGATAAATGCTTACTTAACATGTAAAGTGGTGACTTCTTGATCCCTGCATGTAGGTACACCGGATCCTGAAAATGAATTTCTGATAAATTACGAGACTAATTCATCAATTATCATGACGCCTACAGTTGAGCATAGGCCTCCCCCAAAGAGGGTTATTCAGCCTACATTATATCACGCTAGCTGGACGGGATTGTTTAGGGATTATTGTCGAGATTTCCTTCTCTAATCTGAACATCATTCGATAAATACATAGGTACTAAACTTATTTGAAAAATACCCAAACTCCGAAACATTTGTGGATCACACAAATATTACGAGTATTATATATATTATGACCTTTATTTTGTACATTTCTAAGTATCTGCATATAAAAATACAAAAATATTTAAAAATATAAAAAATAGTGACCTACCAGTAGCGGAGTAGAACCCAAACTACCGGAGGTGGAGGCTACAGACTGAGACAACCTCCTAACAATACGGCACGTGTCGAGGATAACAGCCTTCTGAATTTGACTCTTGATCCAACAATCTAACGAGTCTCTTGAGGTGTTGATCGAAACTCTTAGCTATTACGAGTAATCCGTTTGCCGAAACGCCCATCGGGACAATGATCGTCGAGTCTACGTTCCACATGGCGGTTATCTCGAAGGACAGATCAAGGTACTTGGGTAAGTTTGTATTATATTATTATTTTATTTTTCTAAAATCACATTTTAGTTTCCGCTCCTACAGACATATATAGGTAAGGTAACTTAGTAATAAATTTTTGCTACATTATACATACTTAGTGCTTGGAAACGGCAATATTCTTGCTCCGTATTACGTGGGACCAACAAAGTGAGTATACCTAACTAGTGAAATGAGGGCGTACCCCTTCGGGGATAATGACGTGATTTCGTGTGCGTCGATGTCTTAAATTATTATAAAGAAAAACGTATCACGCTCTGGACTTCTGAAAAGGTTGACTCAAATTGAATTAAAATTTTATTAAAACTTTGTTGGCATAACTTGTATAAATGAGTCAGTAGAATTAATTAGATTTGTACTGTATCTTGTAATGTACACACACCAGACCTTTTTGTTCGGATGTAGAATAATTTCAGTACAATAAATATTTACTCTTCTCTCTTTCAGAACGCTGATGTGAGGGAAATTAATAAATTCTGGAGCTACCTACATTGCATTGTTGTGCAATGATGAGATTTTTTATTTTTTTATAAATGATGAATACGGTTTTTTGAACTTTGTAACTGGTTTTACAGCTTTGTAATACAGTTCCCAAGACCAACCTCACCTGCAAGTGGTGTACGAGCTTTTTGGCGTGTAGTAAACGTGAAGCTTTACCCACGTATTCACAAACGACACTATGAGGTGAGCGTACGCTAAGCGCTGAAACATCAATACGTTTTGACAGCGCTTAGCATTCGCGCCTCTTAGTGTCGTTTGTGAATACGGGTGTAGGTTTCCTAGGAAAGCGTTGCCGTCTTAAAGCGGTATTATAGGACCTTAATGGATACCAGTATCTTTGTTCCTTCTTCTGCTTCTTGGGGTGCCGTCTTCTCAGCGGAGGTTGGCGATCATCATGGCTATTTGCACTTTTGAGGCAGCAGCTCGGAATAGGGAACGAGTGCTGAGACCGAACCAGAAACTTGAGGGAGCTCAAGTTCTTCAACCACGACGTGCGTCTTCTACCTGGCGCACGTTTACCCCAGATCTTGCCCTGCACGATCAACTGTAGGATCCGGTACCTATCATGTCTCATTAGGAGACCAAGGTACTGCAATTTCCGCCGCTTAACCTCATTGAGAATTTCTGGTTTCTTGCCCATCAATTGCAAGACCGACTCATTCTTTACACTATCCCTCCACGATATTCTCAAAATTCTTCTATAGCACCATATTTCGAAGGCTTCCAGACGTTTGCGCATATCTTTATTTAATGTCCAAGCTTCTACTCCGTAAAGAAGAATTGAGAAGACATAAAAGATTTGTTCCTACATTATCTTTTTATACTGTAGGTACAGCTAAAATTAAAATTTAATCTCAAGATGTTATTATTTCCAATTGCATCCTAATTTATAACGGGATGTTTATATTCATGGCATAGCAGTTCATGGCACGGTACTTCGATTTACGGCTAAAGAGGTAGCCAGGAGAATTAATAAAATGGCCAGAGGTAAGTCACTGGGTCATGACGGTTGAGCACCTTAAATATGCAGGCGTTCATCTGCCTCGAGTTTTGTCTATGTGTTACTCACTATGCCTGAGTCACTCATATCTTCCATTGGAGTGTATAAAACAATTGTTATAGCAATACCCAAGAACAAGACAGGGGATATGTCTGACGGTCGTAACTACAGACCTATATCGTTGGCTACTGTAATAGTGAAGGTGCTTGACGGTCTGCTTGATACTCAATTGGACAAATACATTGAAATACATGACGCTCAGTTCGGTTTCGGGCCAGAACTTTCAACAGAGAGCGCAATAATGAGTTTCAAGCACACCGTCCAGTACTACACCTCTCGACAAACGCCTGTGTATGCATGCTTCTTAGATCTCTCCAGGGCTTTTGATTTTGTGTCATATGACACGCTTTGGAGAAAGCTGGAGGGTTTGGGCGTGCCTACAGAGGTGTTACGTATATTTCAGTTTTGGTACGGTAACCAGTCTAACTGCGTGAAGTGGGATCAGGCTATCTCGCAGCCGAATAGGTTGGAGTGTGGAGTGAGGCAGGGGGGGCTTAGCTCACCTCGGCTCTTCAACCTGTATATCAATGACCTTATCGTTGGGCTCAGCAGTAAGCGCGTCGGCTGTCATGTACGAGATGTGTGTGTTAATAGCATTAGTTACGCTGACGATATGGTGCTGCTTAGCCCAACGATAGGGGCACTTAGAGACTTACTGCAGGTGTATAGTAGGTTCACCAGGGAGCATGGGTTATCCTACAACACGCAGAAAAGTGTCTGTATGGTCTTTAAGGCTGACGGTAAACTACCTAAACACGTACCTCCAATTACTCTTAATGGAGAGATACTCAAAAGGGTGAATGAGTTTAAATACTTAGGTCATTGGGTTACCGACGGACTTAAGGACGATATAGACATGAACAGAGAGCGGAGGGCATTGGCGGTTAGAGGCAACATGTTGGCCCGCAGATTTTTCAGATGTAGCCAACAAGTAAAAATTACACTTTTTAAGGCCTACTGTCAAAATCTGTACACGGGAGGTCTGTGGGCTAGCTACACTCAGCGATCCTTGAATGCCCTACGCATACAGTATAATAACGGATTCAGAGTGTTGTTGGGATTGCCTCGTTATTGCAGTGCATCGGGTATGTTAGCAAATAGTTACACTGGGGACTTCTATGCCATACTCCGTAACAAGACAGTGTCAGTACTGAAGAGTATTCGGGGTAGTCGTAACAGCATTCTGAAGACAATAGATTGTAGTTACGAATCGTCAATGTATCGCCACCTTGTGAGGCGTACGATTGGTGCGGTCACGTAAAATATATCTTAAAATAATCACTAACACAACTAACATAGTCATAAGATAAATATCGTTTGTAACTAATAATACTAATAAATTATGGATTTGTAATATCTGAATTAAATGTTTAAATAAAAAATAAAAAAAAATATATATATTATGATTTATGGCGCAAGTGTACAGATGCTACGACTCCAATATTGTGGGTGTGGCATACAATCAAGTATACCTTATCTAATACCGAATCTACAGTGCGGTATACCTCTATTTTGACTAGGATACCTACACATTTATTACATTATATGTAAGTACCTACATTTTAGGTCTATTCCCTCTCGAATTTTTGGTGTTTCATGGCTCACTTAAGATAATTGTGTCACCATTCAACGAGAAAACGCAGCCAGCATTTTGGGAACGTTTCCAGCCAGTTATGCCGCGGAAAATTCACTAAGTACACGAATTTCTGTAAATATTGTAAATTTCTAATTCATTTTTTGTTTGTGAAGAGAAGTAAGTAACCTAATTACTTGCTTTTTAATAACATTCCTGCGGTCCTCTAAAACAATACAGAGTACTCTGGGTCAACCCCGCTCATTTCTACAATTCAGATCACGAGGTTATACAAACTACTTTTGATTTATAATATAAAATTTTCTACTTTTACGACCTTGTATTATTTTATTTTGTATCAAAACTAGGTTTATTTTCTGCCCACAGTTACACTTATCTTACGTTATAATAATACAATAAAAACTAAACGAAAGTGAACTGAATTCTTCCATAAATATTATGTCTGTTTTTGATTGTATAATTTTGACAGCTTACTATATTTATGTCAGAAATATGACACTTTTCGTTAAAACAATAACCCAAATAGACTAGGAAGCATCAACTGAGAACGTAGTTGCGAAACGCATAGAGGAGTATTTCGACATACGTCTGAATGGAGACGCCCGGCCTCGAGGTGGTCTGTTGCCAAACAATGGCGTATATTTATGACTAGCATACGTTGTTATATATTTTGTTCACTAGTTCTATACATATAATTAAACGAGAGAATCAATTTTGAACGCAAGATGTAACCTGAATGCTGCCTGTGTTATGGGCACTCTGCCTAAGTCATCCTGCCTTACTTATTTATTTTAGTGTTTTAGTTTTAGATAGTATAGTTTGTAGTTTGTTTAGGTTTTTTTTAAATTTAATTTTCCTGTTCCTTGTGTATATTTAAAAAATTAAACGCTAACCTCTTATTTAATTGGAGACAAAAAAAAAACAAAAAAAAAAAGATGTAACATATCATTATACAACATAACTCGCAAAAAAGTGCACCCTTACCAGCCCCAATTTCTTTTCGGCTTTTTTAGGGGCTTAGCTCTGAACATAGCTACTAATATATAAGACCACAGCTCTGGAGGTATCGAAATTGTAATCGATCTCGTAACATCTTAGGAGAATGACAGCGAACATTTCTATTTTGCCTATAAATTCCCATAAAATTGTAGGAACCCGTATTCATATTTTACTTTTATTGGAAGAGTTTTAATTATTTGAACAGTGTCACATCAGAAATAGTTATTGTATTCTTGGTCTGAAACCAATATATACTTTCCATAGCAAGTCACTTCGCAATAAATTGATGAAATGAAAAAAATGTGCAAGGCAGAAAATATTTCTAGTCACCAAACCAGGGTCGAACCTGGGTGAGTTTTGGCCACCATGCGTAAATTTAATTGATGAACTACTTAAGAAACCTATTTTCTATAAATTTGATTTCTTAAAAATGATGGGTTTGAATTTGTGAAATGCAAGAAACGGTCAAAGAATTTATTGGGAATTTTCGAAGAACTTATAGATCCCTACAATACTTTTTATGAGCGTTTTTTTTTCATGTATGACTAGTGTGCATCCGTCAAGGAATGTCAGTGAATAATTTCAAAATGAAGAAGAAGAAGAGATGACATGGATCACTATGTTGTAGTGAAATTGCTATGGAGAGAGCTTTTTATTATGAATAATAAATACGTACAGTTCGCGAGAGATAAGCGGAGCTTTGCATTTGTATACCTATACAAATCTTTGTCATGAATTACTCCATTCATTATTGACATTGTATGAATCAAACCGAAAGACGTGGGTTTGGGTTTATCGAAGGAAAACTAGATAGAATATTTGAATCAAATTCTATCTTCATATGTCATTTATCAATCTATAATGTATCGTCGCTACTATCTACATGTCTGCAGTTATTTTCATTATTAAAATTTTAATTATTTTTAAACGGAATAAGTACCTACATAGTTAGAATCGTAATGGAGTAATAATAGTCGTAGTTTTCAACAAAACAAATGTTGAATGAAACGCGAAAAAAATGTGTTCAATTTGTTTCGCGTTTCATTGATTACTTTGTTGAATGGATAATAATGATTCGATTATTTGTGGCAACAACCTTTCACTAGGATCGTTATATTCTACGAGTTCCTGCTTTAGTTTCTGGTGTTTTATTCTATTTGCGTGAACCAATAAATGAGTATTTTAAAACGCGTGTGAATTATATATACGACCATGAATACCCGGTAGTGATATTCAACTAAGATTGAACTATGTTTTGTTTGAATGGCATTGCGAATATTTAAAACAATTAGTGATGAATATTATTTGGTTTCGCAGAAAATTCACGGTTAATTCGGATAGCAGTTGTAAAATAATAATTTGACGGTGGATTCCACAGTATATTAGCGATGTGTGCGCATTTTTGGCTCGTAGCCAGTTGCACTCGCCGGATGCGAGTTGTCCTAAAGAATTCGTAGCTGAACGATAGCGCAACGACGACGACGCCGTGACGGCGACGCCCGACCACGAACTAGTCCCACTTGTAGTATTTACATATACAATAACAATCCAAACACCCTGTACCAAATTGAGAAAATATTTTGTTTAACTTACTAATCGCTGGAGTCTTGGGGTTTAGTAATAATTTCCGATCTCCAGCAAATCTTATCATTAGGTTAAAAAGTAGCTTAATACATAGTCTTAATCTATATGATTACGTGATAAACAAACATTCAAAAAACTTTTCAATGTTATTATAAGGTAACGAAGAGACTTACGAATACTTGCAACTATGCCCGTATGGTTTAGTTTAACACATGAATCTATTATTGCAATTAAATAACCTATCTTATGTTCATTATTTATGTATTTCAGCTATACCTAGCTAGTTTTCGAATCCATGCTTATCCCGCTGTCCTCCGCTCTCTCACCCCAATGCTCGTTGTCCTCCGCACCGCATCGCCTCGCTGTATTTTTATTATGAATATCCGCTCAGCTCTGCTCCACCCCGCTCGTGCTGTTTCCATTGAAGCGGAGCGGAGCGGAGATTTCGAGCATAGTGATTGGTCAATTCGTGCACCGCTAAGCTCGTCTCCGCCCCGCTCCACGTCAGTGGAAACCCGGCCTTAGGCATGATCAGAAACACGAAAATAACATGCAAACATTAATTACTATAAGTAAAAAGCAGGATTTTTACTAAGATATCTAAGTATAGCATTCAAATCTGCCTCGGTGGCGCAGTAGTATGAGTATGGGATTGTCATCTCTCCCAGGTCCCAGGTTCAATTCCGGGTCGAATCAAATTATTTGTGTGATCCACAAATGTTTGTGGGTGTTTTCTATGTATAATATATATGTATTTAGAAATATATAAATATATTTTTCAGACGTCTAGATCGTCTAGACGTTATGTGAGAAATGTCACAAAATATATATTTATTTAAAGAAATTATTAATAAAAATATCTTAGTATTATATACCTATTGGTATTAATACATACCTATTGGTAATAGATTAGGTAATATGTGAAAAGTTTTGCAGTGCAGATAAGTAGGTACTTTGAACTAGTTTACTATCAAATAGTAGGGGCGGGGCCCCAAGTGATTAGTGACTACGTCCTCGCCGTCCGCCCTGGACCCCAACTTGACCACGGTAACGCAGTGGCAAGTTGGGTGACCGAACGTCCTAGTCTGTACTTGCGATTGGCCAAATTCTTTGCGATTTTGTGTTCCTGATATGAATAACCCCGAAGAGACCTCCGGTCCCGACACTGCCCTTTCCCGGGCAGTGTCAACCGACGACATGATGCACGAAATATTGATTCCGATGCCTATCGATTTGGGGGCTCGCGCCGCGCTGCCTAGTTGCAGCGCGATGTCGACGCCCCAAGGAACTGATGCTGCTGGGACTGACGATGGGTCAGCTCCCAGCAGTGTGAAGAAGAAGGGCCGCTCTTCTGCGACGAAGAAGAGGACCCTCGAGGAGAAGGGGGGGCCGCCGCGCGACCGTAGCACCAGCTGCTCCGGGTGGGGGTCCCTCCTCTCCAGCGATTCGGAGGAGGAGGTGCCGGTCAAGACGGTGCGTACGCGTCTCGACGCGTACAGAAGGCGGCCGCCAACTCCTCCTCCGTCCTCGGTCCAACTGTCCCAGCGAAGTCGCCGGGAAATCGGTGGGCCGCCCGCGCGGGAGTTGATGAGCGTTTTTGCCCGCATGAACGCGGCCATGCGGGGCAACAGGAACGTGGCGGGGAGGAAGAAGATTGTGGCTTGACTGGTGGATGAAGCCCAATCTTCCCTCAACAAGCTCCTCGCGCGGAGCGTCACCAAGGAGGAGGCGAGGCTCCGGAAGCAGGTGACGAGCCTGGAGGCGGAGCTCGCTGCTTCCAGAAAGCAGATGGATGACCTGTGGCGGGAGGTCGCTGACTTGACCAAGGTGGTCAAGGCGCCTCCCGGTCCCATGCTGCCGCCTCTCCTCCGACGGCTGGACCAGCACCGAAGGCAGCGCCACCCACGGCGCCCACCACGGCGTCCACCAAGGCGCCCACCACGGCGTCCACCAAGGCGCCCACCACGGCGCCCACCACGGCGGCCACCAAGGCGCCCACCACTGCGCCCACCACTGCGCCCACCACGGCGCCCACCACGGCGCCCAACACGGCACCCGGATCGCCGCCACAGCCTGTGCAAATGGTACAGGTCCTGACGGCGATCGAGAGGCGCCTCGCGGTCCTGGAGGACCGGGCGTACCGCCCTCCGCTAGCGCGGCCCGCGTTTTCGTACGCGGCGGCTGTTGGCGGTTCTCCCGCTCCGGGACCAAGCGGCACACCCACTGTCCGCCGCCCCGATCCGCCCCAGTCCGTTTCAGCGTACCGTTTGCCGGCCGAGACCGCGGCCCAGGCGCGGAAGGCCAAGTGGCGCGGCAAGAAGAGCGGCACCCCTGCCGCCTCCTCTTCCTCTAACATCGCTCCCGCTGCTTCTTCACATCCCTCCAGACGGGAGGGGTGGGAAGTAGTGGGGGCCAAGAAGAGGAAAACGAAGGCCGCCAAGAAAGCGGCCAAGAATGCGGCCAAAGCCGCCGCGGCGAAGGCGCCGAAGAGGCCCCGCCCTCCTCGCTCCACCGCCGTCGTCCTGACGGTGACGACGGTAGGTGTGGAGAAGGGGGTGGGGTACGCCGACGTACTGAGGACCGTGAAGTCCTCAGTCAACCTCTCGGCCCTCGATATACAGGGGGGTCTCCGGTGCAAGACGACACGCACCGGAGCTCGCCTCCTCGAGGTCTCCGGCGCCTCCAGCGGCCCTAAAGCTGACGCCCTAGCAGCGCAGCTTAGGGACGCGCAGGACACAGCCGTCCGCGTCACCAGACCCACCAAATGCGCTGCATTGCGCGTCTCCGGTCTGGATGACGCGGCCACGACGGAGGAGCTCATTTCCGCCGTCGTGGAGGCAGGTGGCTGTCCCCGTGACCAAGTGAAGGCTGGAGAGATCTCCTTCAGCCTCACTGGCCATGGCACGACAGTCGTCCAGTGCCCCGTCGCGGCGGCACTTAAAGTGGCGGACGGACGAAGCCTCCTCGTAGGGGGCTTCCTAAAGGTGCAGGTGCACCTCCTTCGTGCCCGGGAAACTAGATGTTTCCGGTGCATGGTGGTGGGGCACGTCGGAGTGCAGTGCACAGCGGAAGTCACCGTGGGCGATCGGTGCTTCCGCTGCAGCCGGCCCGGTCACAAGGCAAGTGCCTGTGATGCTCCGCCTCGCTGCTTTAGATGCGAGGCGGAGGGCAAGACTGCGGACCACCGGGTCGGCAGCACAGCCTGCGCCGCCTCAAGGCCAAAGCCTCGTCCGTCCGCTGAGAGCGGTGGGGGTGCCGCTACTGCACGGCCAGATGTTTCTCGGCGGGATGCTGATATGGACGTCCATTAATGTCTGACGCCCATATCCGCATCCTGCAAGTGAATTTGAACCGCTGCCGCGCTGCTCAGGATCTTCTGTACCAGAGCATCCGGCAGTGGTCCATAAACTTGGCCGTGGTCGCCGAGCCGTACTACGTCCACCCGGGAAGCCCGGTGGACGAGGACGGCTCGGCCTGTTTTATCTTCGGGGGGTCCGCCGCAGACAACTCGCGCCTTGCTATCATTGCAAGGTGCCGCGGGTGTGTTGCGGCGGAATATGATGGGTTGGCAGTCGTGGCCACCTACATCTCGCCGACACTGGACGAGACTCAGTTTGAGCTATGGCTCACTGAGCTCGACGTCGTCTTTGCTGCGTGCCGTCCTCGCCCTGTCCTGCTCCTGGGAGACTTCAACGCCTGGAGTAAGGCGTGGGGCTCCCGGGAAACCAGGGACAAGGGGAGGCTTCTTGAGGACTGGACCAGAACACGTGGTCTGGAGGTCCTCAACCGGGGGAATGTCGCCACCTTCTGGCGGCGGGGGACCAGCTCGGTCGTGGACGTATCGTTCGCGACCTCTGCCCTCGCCGCCCGTATTACTGGCTGGCACGTGGAGGAGGGTGAGGAGACGCACTCGGACCATCAGTACATCCGATTCGATGTCGTCCCCCCACCTGACCTCCCACAGCCGGTAGAAAATCCCCCGGATCCGCGTTGGGCACTTCACCATCTGGATCGTAAGGCTCTCCTGGAGGCATCCATCGTGTAGGCCTGGATTCCGGCACCGGACCGGCCTGCCGATGTGGATGCCGAGGCGGAGTGGTTCAGGAGAGCCATGTCGCAAATCTGTGATGCGGCGATGCCTAGGGTTACACCCAGACCGGCAAGGAAGCAGGTGTACTGGTGGTCGCCGGAGATTGCACAGCTGCGCGCAGCATGCATCTCCGCCCGCCGCCAGTACACCAGGTTTCGCCGGAGGCATCGCCGCCCAGACGACGCGACAACCCGAGAGGCGGAGCTTTATCAGGCTTACAGGGAGGCTAAAGGTAATCTCCAGGAGACAATAAAGCGGGCCAAGACGGCGGCCCGCGAGGAGCTCCTGGAGACCCTGCAGCAGAACCCATGGGGGCGCCCGTACCTACAGGTCAGGGAGAAACTCCGACCTAGGGCGCCCCCACTGACCCAGAGTCTCCAGCCGCAGCAGCTGGAGCGGGTCATGGGCTCCCTGTTTCCGACGAGCGCGGAGGAGCACGTCCCTCCGCGCATGGCTCCGTCTCTGCCCGACGCGGATAGCATCAGTGAAGACGACGTACCCGAAGTCAGGGTGGGGGAGCTAGGTGCGGCAGTACTCCGGCTTAAACGCCGGAAAATCACTGCCCCCGGACCCGACGGCATTCCTGGCCGTGCATGGGTCCTGGCCTTCGAAGAACTCGGGCCTCGACTGATGGGGCTCTTTAGCGCATGCCTCGAGAGGGGCCAGTTTCCCAAGGTGTGGAGGACGGGGAAACTGGTCCTGATCCGTAAGGCGGGGCGGCCGGTGGACTCACCGTCCGGATACCGGCCGATCGTGTTGCTCGACGAGGTGTGTAAGCTCTTTGAGCGAATTATCGCGGAACGCCTCGTCGAGCATCTCTCGACGGTGGGGCCAGACCTGGCGGACAACCAGTACGGTTTCCGTCGGGGACGCTCCACCGTGAGCGCGATCATGCGCGTCAAGAGCCTGACGGAGGAAGCAGTCTCGCAGCGCAAGGTGGTGGTGGCGGTGTCTCTTGACATCGCCAACGCGTTCAACACCTTGCCATGGAGCTGCGTTAGGGAGGCGCTCGTGTATCACGAAACGTCTCTCTACCTCCGTCGTATTGTCGGGGCCTATCTCTCGGAGAGGGCCATAGCTTTCCCCAGCTGGCTCGGGCCAGCTCGGCGAGATGTGTCGTGCGGTGTTCCGCAGGGGTGCTGCGGGGTGCGTTGCCTGAGGGCGTCGGCGTAACGTGCTACGCCGACGATACCCTCGTCACGGCGCGGGGTGCAACGTACCAGGAGGCAGCACTGAGGTCACGACGGGTGTTGCTCAAGTCGTGGGTCGGATACGGCGGCTGGGACTGGAGGTGGCCTTGCACAAGTCCGAGGTTCTGTGTTTTCACAGACCTCGGAACGGTCCACCTGAAGGTTCCAGCATAAATGTGGGAGGCGTTAGCATCGGCATCAAGCCCTCGATGAAGTATCTAGGGATCGTACTTGATAGCCGATGGAACTTCGGACCACATTTCCGAAGTTTGGTCCCCAAGGTGACACAGGTAGGTCGCGCTTTCGCGACTGATGTCCAACCTAAAGGGACCCAACGCTTCCTGCAGGAGACTGTACCTGGGGATCGTGCGGAGTATGGCCCTATACGGGGCTCCCGTATGGGCGGCGCGGTTGACGGCCAACAACTCAACGCTCCTTAACAGACCGTTGAGGACCTTGGCCGTCAAAACAATAAGGGGCTACCGCACGATCTCCGAAGAGGCTGCATGTCTCCTAGCCGGGACCCCTCCATGGGACCTGGAAGCGAGAGCCCTTGCGTCATTGTTCCAATGGCGCAAGGAGGCGCTGGAGCGGGACCACAGGCCTGCGTCTCGAGAAATCGAAGACCGGCGGTCCCAACTCCGACAGGATCTCATGGAGTCATGGAGGGTGCGACTTGAGCAACCCAAGTGGGGTGCCACCATCATCGCGGCGGTGAGACCGATCATGGATGATTGGCTGCAGAGGCAGCATGGTGACCTCACGTATCGTGCGACGCAGATCGTTACCGGGCATGGATGCTTCGGTAGCTATCTGTTTCGCATCCATCGTGAGGTCACACCCCGGTGTCAACACTGCGAGGTTTCCGACGACGACACCGCACTCCACACGTTGGTGGAGTGCTCAGCGTGGGCGAGTCTGCGCCGGGACCTCGTAGTGGGTCTGGGCGTGGATACCCTCTCGCTGGAGACCATGCTTCAAGCCATGGTCTCCAGCGGGAGTAGGTGGAACGCGGCCGTATCCTTCTCCGAGCAAGTCGTGCTCGCGAAGGAGGCGGCCGAGAGGGAGAGGGAGCGTACCCTCCCCGCCGAGTTCCGTAGTCAGCGGCGAGGGCGCCGCAGACTCATCTACGCCCAAGACCATCGACCTCCATGATCGGGGCCTGAGGACGGCGGGATCGCCACCCGTCGTCCTTACAGAAGCAGGCTAGAAGGGTTGCGTGCTGCGGAGCTTTTGCCCCATAGCACGCAACCAGATTCACTCACTGACGCGGGATAAAACCCTACCCCAACGACGCGGGATTCTCATCCCGACCCAACCCCCGCAGAGACCACAGAGGTGGTCAAAGTCCGCCGGGCGCCACTGGAAATACGTTCTGCTTGTAACCAGAGACGCCCGGCAACGGACGTTAGAGCGGCCGCGGCCTTGGTCGCGGAACTAAAAAAAAAAAAAAAAAAAAAAAACTATCAAATAGTACCTACCTACTTTTGTGATAGTATTGCTATCGCAATATCACTATTTTATTGCAAATATTCGTACTTCCGTATTATTTTAGTATCCATAATATTATGGTTATTTCTCTTTCGCAACACTTTTCATATTTTATATTGTTAATATTATCTTATCTTACCTTACAAAGGTATCTCCGTATCTATGCTTAGATAGGTATTATTATAAATGCTGCAGGGTTGTTTGAAGGCGCTAGAAACTAATAGTTCTAATTAAAATATTATTGATTGAGATAGTAAATTGCTCATCGTAGCTCAGTGGTCAGAGAATTCCATTTGTTGGGAAAAGGCCGTGAATTCGAGTCCTGCCGATGATATTTCAGTTTTTGTGATTTATTTATAACTAGCTGTTGCCCGCAGCTCCGCCTGCGTGTTATAGATTTCTTGATCACCAGTTACTGATTTATTATGTATAGCTGTTGAGCGATATTGTACCTTAAGATAAAATATTATAGTATCTAATATCGTGACGTAACCTACGACAAACTTATTATTTGCGGTTGGTACAGTAATCGGGTCTAGGGATCGAACCGCAAAATTAAGTTTGTTTTTTATTGTATATACTTTTCCGGGATAAAAAGTACCCAGTGTCGTGCCCAGGATATAATAGAATAATTATACCAAGTTTCATCGTAATTTAACCGGTAGTTTTTGCGTGATGCCTGAACAAACAGACAGAATTTTTTTTAATCACAATTTTGGGTTCGGTGTCGGTCTAGTAACACCCCCTGCCATTATTTTTTTTTATATTTTCAATATACAGAATTTTCACTCCTACAGACTTATTCTTATAATAGAATAGATATAGATATAGATATTAGATTAGTATCTTAATATTTTAAAAATAGTTTAGGCAAACTCATTGCTTTGAAAAACAAAAATTTAAGTTGCAATTATTTAATTGATATCGTCGTATTGTGAGTAATACGCACTTCACAAGGCGGTTCATAACGAGGTTTTAAGGACGAGCACTGACCCGTTGGCCCATTAAATTTGTACTGTTGAGGATGGACTACGTTCTTCACGTCAGAACAGGACGTAGGGATAAAAGGAGAATCTCTTGTGAAAACACAGAATAAATATTAAGATCTGTTAAAATAGTAAGAGATTAGATAGACAAATGGCTCTGTATCGTAACACATTGATTATTATTATAGAACGTTTCGAGGTCTTGGGCTAGTTAAGTATTGGTCAGTTGGCATAACGTTTTTCTTGGAAAGTAACAGTCACTGGTTTGAGTCCATACCAAGACAACCTTTTTTGCGATTCATTTAGTAAAATTATTTATTGAGAAAATAGCCAAACATTTACAAAAAAAACTTAAGCCTACCACTGCTATTTATTGTAATTGCGATTTGTTTTAAATGAAACAAAATCTATGTTGGTACTTACCTACATTTATTCATTAAAATAATGTAACCAGAACAAGGAATGGAATGAATCTCATGTTCATTTTAAGCACGATTTAACTCAAAATTAAACCTGCTTTGTGAAGTCACGCACGGCTCATCTTTCAAATTGGCTAGAACATGTTTACGAGTTGAGTGAAAATTTGACATTTGTCGACGGATGGCCACTACTCTTTGCCAGGAACGATGCTACGAGTTAATGTGACATTGTAGCATGCTTTATTATGAAAATTTTCAAATTATAACTGCAATATATCGTTCAGTCATGTGCATACAAACCTTGCAGGCCAAGGTTGGTATACAGATTGACGAACGAGGTTATTCCCAGTAAAGCTATTGATTGATTGACTTACAAAGAGTCAGAAGAATGTATCCTTTGTAGATTCCAGTAAACTAGTAGTCTATACACATAAAGAAGTAACAAACCTTGAATCTACTGTTTTGTTTTCGATTAGATTTTGACCTATCTTGTGTAAGACAGGTTTTGTTCATAATTTTTGGAGGTTTCTAGTTTTGCATTTTTTTATGAACCTATAGCCAGTCATTCGCCATGAAACTAAGTCAGCGAGGAAATGAATTTAATAAGCACAACCCTCTACAAAAATTAAATTGCATCAATAAAAAACCACCTGGAATTTTGATGTCAATGACATTGCGAAATGAAACCATTTTCTAACACAAACTGAATGCCAGAAGAAGGTCAAAGAATGGTGAGATCCACCTGTCAGAGCGCGTGTAGGTATTACTTTACAGATAATTAGTGGTGTGAACGACAGCTGACAGGTATCAGTGTAGACAAGAACACGACAATGCCGACTACTTCTGGATTTAGGGGAAGAATTGAAAATAATCGTCAATATACCAGACATCTTGTTGCCAATTTGGTTCTTATTTTTCAGTTTCAGCTTACCTATTGAAACTCTCAGACCGCAGAAATTGTTTTTAGTGGTATATAACATCTTTTCTAGCTGTGGAAATGTTCGTTTAAAAATCTAGAATATTAAAATAGTAACAACCTATTTACTTATTAGGTTCTCCAATGTATGTATAAAGACGTCGAAAGACTACTACTATTAATCTACACTACATCTACTTAAGTAAGTAACAGTCGCTAGAGAAATAGCCATAATAGGTATTAGAACCCCTCTATTTCTTAGTTAGAGCATCATTCTGAACTAGATAGTACGAGTATATTATTTTATCTTACTTTGTTATACCAATTGGACCACAAAACTCAAAATGCTTACCGATCTTATAGGAAACTGGCACGACCTGAATGAATCTGTCTGAAGCTTCACTCTGACAGGTCAAATGCTGCCTCAGTGAAATACGCCTTGTCAATACTAAGATTGCGGAAGTTATCAATTCATCGTCACAATTGTTTGGTATAGGAGTAAATACCTTTGGAGATATCGTCGTCAACATTACTGCAGTATGGTTCATTTCCTATAACATTTGCCAGGCTCTAGAAGTAGGTACAATACGAGTTGATCTGAACTGGCTCGATATGTGTCCCTCAAATTCACACTTAGCCGAAATGGAATACGGTATACCTACCTAATATGTCTATGAGAGTCGCATGAGGTAAAAAATATCATCTTTGGACATTCTCACACAACGTCATCTACTTAGCCCAAAATTAGCTATAAGCTTGTGCTATGGGATCTAGACAACTGATAAACATAGGTACTTATTTATTTACATAGAACACCTAAACTCTGAAACAAACATTTATGAATCCCACAAATATATAATTTGACCCGGGAATTGAACCCGAGACTCCGGAGTCGAAAGCCAATGTACTACCGACCACGCCACCGAAGCAGTTACTTACTACGAAAAAAAAATTATTAAAAAGAAAATTGTGAAGACTGCAAGACAAGTGCATGTTGCCCTAGGGATCTGTGGTAAAGACAGAAGCTACTTTTCTGATTTCTAGACTATGTATAGTCCTGATGTTTTATTTGGAAAGATGTAATGAGCGGTATCGAGCTGGCGTGTGTGATCTCCTTAACTAGGTTAATGCGGAAATAACCTAAAGTACAGTCATCCACCACTGCTAAATCATATGTGATGATAAATAAATCCTTTTCTGTATACAAATACTCAGTACTGTATAACAGAAGTAGTTATCACTCGTCTCAAGTCACTAAGTGACCTTTCCCGAGGCCGCGCTTGACCTGGTTTTCGCCACGCGGCGCTTGCGCATGACTCATTGTTTTGGTGCGTTCTACAGCGCCCCTCCTCGTTCTACCTCTCGCCTGAATACACTCGCGTATTGTATTACGGGTATACTTCTATAAGACCGATATACTTTTAGGTTAGGGCTATAAAAATAAAGTGTTAAGCCGTGAAGTTTTCTCCTCATCCATTTATATGATCGATAAAATAAATACCTAATAATATTAGAGAGCTTGTATGGTTTTGTTTTATGGAGCATTAAGTATAACATTTAGCTTCTAGGTCATTGAAAAGTATTTCAATATGTCTGACAGACTGTCTTTTATTAAAAGTTAGCAAGTCTCTGTTACGTGCTTGTTATATGCAAATAATAATTACAAACTGTGTTGTGAATTTGTGATAACTGTAAATTACGCATCAAAGCAAACTTGTGCAATTGTACTTTATAATTTGAATATAAGTTAAATTAAAAGCAAGGTAAAGAAAGTCAGTAAGTTTGGTCTACGAAAATGGAAACGTCTTTAGAAAATCCAATTCAAATTTGATACTCCTAGATTTATACAACGCTTGACTGTGTTATTTTTGTCACATACCTCAATACTAAAAAACTTTCTGTTCACCCTGTCAGTCACCCCGAGAACTTTACAAATATAGTTTCATATAGCAATAAGATTTCGTTCATTAAGATACTGTTAGCCCTAAAACCATCTAAACTATATATCAAAGCCTTCCCCACAACATGTGACACATGGAAACAACAGTTTATTACTTTAGAATACTTCTCACGTAGGTCAGGCCATTAAGCTTCATATTGGGTTCACGACACCTGCCATCGCGGGTCATTCACCATCACAGTTCAACGTATTTGTAGCTCACGTTGTAAGACAAGCATGTTGTAACATTCTGGTAAGTTATCGACTACATAGTATTACAACACTAAATAGTTTTGGGATCAAATATTTTGGCAGTACGGATTTTTTAGGAAAAAAAGCCAAACTAAGATCATTGAAATGTATCAGCAGCAGTGAAGGTAGTGTATATGATATGCTCCTTACTCAATTGTACAAAGATGATAAAGAAAGTCAAAGTTTCCGAAGCTTCAAAGTCTTCTAGTTACATACTATCGTTACTTATCGGCACTATTTGATCAAACTTAGACACTATATTATCCGACCAGTTTGACAATGTTTGGCTTTTTCTATTTTTTGTAATTTTACAATAGTTAGTGTAATGTAATGTTTTCTGATTTTTTATTATATTTTGTGGTTTTAAACCACTAACTATTTGCCTGCCGTAATGTGGAATGTAGCTGTGCTCAATTCTATCATGTGACCTAAACATGTATTACCCATGTTCGCAAATAAATGATTATGACTATGATAATTATGATTATTTTCTGTTTAACTTATGTTTAACTTATGTTTTTTTTTATTAAAAAAAATTAGAGAAGATTAAGTAAGCGAAACTTTCATTAATAGTCGTCTCCCAAATACCAATAATCTAAAACATGGTTGACCAGAAATTTAATGGCTTAAGTTTAGGTTTTTAATCCAACGAACTGTCACGATTTTAAAAGCAGTCATTAACCTGAATCCCGTCTGAAAATAGGAAATGAAAATCATTAACATTGTTGTATATCCCCAAAAAAAATGCATGCTTATTTTACATCGGTCATCAATAGTTACGAGATCTTTAAGTTTATTTAACACACCTTATGAATGAGGTGTGAATGTCGACAATTATGTTTTTTTTACGATGTTTTACTAAACAATTTGTTTAAAGTGTTGATAAATTTGAATTTGTTTCATTTTAATGTTATTAGAACCATTTGAAACAGATAAAGTCTAATAGGTCAATGTGTAACAGACTATATAGTGGTAAATTACAAATAATTTAACACTAGCCTCAAAAGTACTGATTGAAGGACTTTTTTGATAACACATATTTTGAGAATATAATGTTTTGCTAATGTAATGTTTTGCGAATGTAATATTTTGAGAATATAATATTCTGAGAACGAAGCACAAAGCATAGGCAGTCTTATAAAAATAAAATTGTACCTAAGTCGTAAAATTGCATAAATGTTATATAATATTTTATACTTTACGATTAGAATTTCGGGATATTTACCATGTAACATTTTATCGAGTCTCCGATATTTCGGCACTGTTGCAAGCGCCATGATCGCGGAAGAACTGGAGTTATGGCGGTTGATGGAATATGTCTAAAATCGTTCCACCTCTTTCTCCATCTCTCACCACAAAAAAACAACGAACCGCATAAATCTGCAATCGCTCAACATTTATTGGAAGCCGGTACCGACCACTGGATTGAGTTACATAACCCTCAAATGCTTTCCACAGAACGTCACTACATACCGATATTGGTTAGGGAAGCAATTGAAATCAAAAAACACAGGAATTTCAATCGTAAGGACGGGTTTCAACTTCCGAACGTCTGGCATCCAGTGGTCCGTATATGTGAAAAACAAAATAATCGTGATCGTGAGTGATCGTAAATATCCCGAACATTCTAATCGTAATGTTAATGACCATGATAGTTTAAATACCTATATTTTATACTACTTTCAAAGTTTAAAATTGGCGTGATTTCTTAAGAAAAGGTATTTATCATTTTACTTTACCTCCATTTTTAATCACTCTGAGACTTCTATCTAACCGGGCGACTACACGACTCGAAGAATAGCGAGGGAAATAGCTAGGAACATCGTGAGGTCACTCACTCACCTCACCTCGCCACTCGTCGCGCCCGGCGAGTGAAGTACTACTCGTACGTGATAAGATAAGACTTGCGTTCGAAACAATATCACAGTGCTCAGATCTCAACTTATCACACACGAGTTATACTAGGGAAGCGAGTAAAGAAATATTCGCGGCAACGAGAGGAGCAACACGAGGACATCGTTTGGCCGCATCATAACAGTATTTTCTAAGTACAGAAACATGTGACAGACAAAACGTGCTACAACACGGTGAGCATACTTACATAATTAGGGCACGTGCTCTAGTTATCATAGAGCTTTGTTCAGTTAACAAACAGTTAATACTTTGTATTTGTGTTGGCTCCAGATGCTTTGCGTTTTACCCAAATGTTCGAGTCATATAACTAGTAACTAGTCGATTTGTATTATTAAGAGATGTACCTACATACTTTACTTACATCGCTCATCACAAGTTAAGTGAAATGATAATTTCAGATAATTAGACACAGATGTTTGAAAATATTAATACTCCTAGTTTTATAATTTTTTGGACATTCTTACACAACATCATTTATCCCAAACTAAGCTATAAGCTTGTACTCGTACTATGGGATCTAGACAACTGATAAACATACTTACTTATATGTTTCTAAATACATACATAATATACCTACATAGAAAACTTCCAAGCTCCGAAACACATTTGTGGATCACGCCAATATTTAATTCGACCTGGGAATCAAACCCAAAACTCCGGAGTCGAAAGCCGATGCACTACCGACCACGCAACCAAAGTAGGCTTCTTAATGTCAATGAAATTTTATTTTAGTATTAAATTCTCTCTGTACCACCTCAAGATTAACTATTAAAAAAATGCCTAGTGCCCATTTAATATTCCACCTTGGTGCCTAAAGAAATCGATAAATAAGCAGTCGTCTGACAACTTACATAAGTTACTTCTATGGAATTATACCTTAATTTAACGGCATTTTACATTCATATCATAACATAATATAAAAACAAAGTCACTTCCGTTCCCTATGTGTGCTTAGATCTTAAAAACTACGCAACAGATTTTGTATAGAGTGGTTCTCGAGAAACGCTTTTGTGTATATAATTTGTCAAGCGAGTGAAGTCCCGGGCGTCCTCTAGTTGTATAATAACACCGATCTTTCTACTTGTAGGTGATGATGCTAAACTCAAAAATAACCATTTCGTCACATTCTAAGAACAATATTGTAAGTACTTATGTGACTATAAAACCAGTGTGACATAACTAACTGCCCCATCTTTCAATTTTCCTAGTCATTTCACCTACGAGTCAGAAACGCCCAGGACTTTAATTGGCTGTGCCACAGCGGCTGGCACGTAAGATTTTGTTGCCTTTCGTCAACATTTAATCGCAAGACAACGGGTTTCAAATTTAGTTTTCAACATTTTAATATTACAATGTACAAAACAATAAGAATTACAATGTACAAAACAATAAGAATTACAATGTACAAAATATACATAATTATATACTAAAAATATTTACATTACAAAATATCGTTTAAAAAATCCTCCGCGTCATTGCCGACTGGGAGGGTTCCCAGAATGCTGGCTGTGTTGCCACGTTGGATGGCGATACTTATTCTTTGGGCCAGAAAATAGCCAGCCTTCTGGTCCTGAGAAGCATCGATTAGGCGTTTAGCAATGTCTCTATAAAGGCGGCGAGCACTCGGACCCCATGACCCCAGTGTCTCAACCCCAAACGGCTCAAATATGTAATCACCTGCTAGGTTAGCATATTTACGCCGTTTGAGGTCTTCAGCCGATGCAGCAGCAGCGCTGGCACATCCGGGTGTGCTTGGAAGGTGTGAAGGTGCTAAGGTGTCAACGCATGTAGCGTCCCACACCAAAGGCCTTCCCATCTTCCACGGTAGCAACGACATACCGTCCGGTCTCTTTCCATCGCTTCGTGCTAAACCATTTGGTTCACGTACGGCTGGAAGACCTGCGGTGGAAAGAGCCCTACGAATGATGTCGTTTAGAATAGCGTGCCGAGGTATACGACCTGCGCTTCCTACAAGAAAGACCATGGTGTCCCATATTATCGACGGCTACTCCACAGGTGCAATGATGCGGGGATACACAAGTTGTACCCATATAGCTGCTTATATTATTAAATTAATTCGGCCATTTTGGACACAACCCACTTTCTAAAGTGCCCGGTGACGGCGATAGACTAGCCCCCTATTACGTGGGACTAAAAATACCGGCAAATTGTGGGTGTGCAATGCGCCTTACGCCGATATGTGTGTGTGTGTGTGTTTCACCTTATATTAACCATTGGTGACAATAAACCTAATTTTTATTCCAATATTTACAAACGGTACGGATTCCCTTGAGCATGTTTACAAAATATTCTGCCTAGGTGAATGAACATGAAACATGAAAGCACCCACACCGGTGCTTACATTAAACAAATAATTCTGTTTGCATATGTGCACCTCTGTAGGAACATAGCATATGAGTCAAATGGCACGTGTTTGGTACACGTGCCATTTGACTCATATGCTATGTTCACATGGTGTATACATGCTATTACACACGACACGATTAGTTAACGAAGCTAAACAACCAATGAATTAAAGAATGCAGCGGAAAATACTTACCGAGTCCTAATTTCAGTGCAATCACATTTAATTATAACTAATAGCCGATCAGACAAACTGATCGGTAGACTACAAAGCGAGTTTAGCAACCCAGAATGTGACAGCGTCATCGTATCAGTCACCAGAAGTCGCTTCTGTTTAGTCGTTTGGTTGGCGAAATAATTACTAATTAGGTACTCTGGAAAATAACAGTCTTTATGTTTTAAATATCCTCCACTCACTTATTATTATTATTTTCACTGGACTTTTTTACACAACGTCATCTAGCCCAAATTATGCTAATATAGGCTTGTGCTATATGTGATCTAGATTACTTATAAACATACTTATATATTTCTAAATACATACATATTATACATAGAAGACACCCAAATTCCGAAACAAATATTTGTGGATCACACATATTTGATTCGACCCGGAAACGAACCTGGGACCTCAGGGATGGCAGTCGCATACTCAAACCACTACGCCACCGACGCAGTCAAAGTTATTAATATCGGAGGTAAACCAGCTAGCATAAACCCAAAAGTAGGACAAATTTTAACTATGTAGGTACGTTTATATAATGTTTGTATGTACATTCGAGTAAGCGACTTTGTTTTTCATTGAACTACGCCAAACTGTGATTTATATTTCAACACAAACTTGAGGGAGAGCAAATAATGTGTATTTGTGTATTTATGTTACTAAATATGCTGTACATTTTTTAATTGCGATATTTTAAAAAACAAATAGGTTCCTACGATTATTAAATGAGGGGCTCGTGGCAACCGAATAGGTTAACATATTGCAAAGGTTAAGCAACATTTAGCCAGGCCGGCCTTAGGATTGGTGACCGTTTCTCTAGACATTGAGACCCCTCCATGCCTCGGAGAGCACGTTACGCCGTCGGTTACGGTTGTCATACGAACATCTATGGTAGTCGTTACCGGTATTTAGAGCCCTAAAACAAAATCCGACTGGTCTAACTACACATATAATCCTGGGTTCTTTAAGCGGAGCGTGAAGAGGCACATCAGTAGGTCGCGGTCGTCAAGTTGAGGGCCACTCTTTATAGTATTGTGTGCTGTGAGAGTGGCCCACAATCGCTAGACGTCTTCACGACTTACCACCAGGCGGGCGGCGTCAATTTGGCGAAGCAAATATTAAAAAAAAAAAAACGGGTTGTAGAGGTCAGATGGCAGTCGCTCCACGGAAAATATCGAAGCTCAGCCGCATCGCAGTTAGACTGATTTGGGAAAACGCTCATTGAATGATGATAAGGTACGATTATTAAATTTTAAAATTCCACTGCATGCTTCGATGTAAAAAATAAATGCCAATTTTGATGTATTTATCTGTGGTTGATAGGAACATCATTTGCCACCGTTCGATTTCACCTCACAATAACAATACATTAGTATAATCCCTACGCAACAACCCTAAACCGAACCGCACTATAAAAGTTATTTATTAGTGCGGTTCGGTGTAGGCATTTATTTTTTACATCGAAGCATAAATAGTGTGGAATGACCCGGACACAAATCCTTTTGTATTTGTTCTTTGAATCCCACCACGTATTTCCCTTAATGAACAAAAGTTTCGGAGGATCGGTCAGCGACCTTAGCGTGTCACTAGTCCGGAGGTTGTTGATCAGTGTAGAAGTATCCCATTCAAATTTTCAAGTTTTGAACACAATACAAATCAAACTAAGTTTATCGGCAACTTCCAGTCAGTTTGAGTTTAGTATAAGTAAAAGCGTAGGAGCGTATTAATTGTATTCCAATAAGTAACTAATGAAAAAGTTTGATCAACTTAATGGTAATACTTCTTAGTATTTAACTAAGTATTAAGAAGTATTTATACCAAGCTCTAACTGAAGGGAAATCGATACGACTTCTTTGAAATGCTTTGTATTTAATCCAATTATAATATGAAATATCGTATCCACCTTTAAATATTTAGTAAGAAATTAAAAAATAGAAAATGATGACTGGAAATCTGATCTGAAAATGAATAAGCAGTAAGGTTTACTTTTGATGACAGATCACTATTTCGATTGTTTAAATATTGTAATATTTAAACCTAGGAAAAGGTCGTGAATACATCCGTGTGGTAACATGGTTATTGCAAAAAAACATTACTTCTCCACTGCTTTTGATCGTAGCGTAATGTTTATAGGCCCACACTATAAGTTTTGCGTAACTTAAAAAAACAACATGTTAAAACTTTCTGGTAAAATTTTCTGGATTTGAATCATACCAATCCCCAATAGTCCTCGAATTGTCTCATAGGTAATCCGCGGGTTTTCTTCAATTAACTGCTTAACAGTAGCCACATTATTTTCGTTGACGGGAGTTGAAGGCCGCCCTTCACGAAATTCGTCATGTAAAGAAACTCGAAATCTCTCAAATTCAGCAAACCATCGCCTCACGGTGCTCAAACAAGGTGCTTCTCTCCCAAAAGCATTTGGAAGACGAGTGGAACAGTGTTGCGGAGAGAGAGAGAACTTTTAAAATCATAAAAAATCATCGCTCTAAAATTTTTTCGACTTAATTCCATTTTCGTTGCATACGTAGAACTTTGATGTGTGATAAAATACAATTGACACATGATTTCCCGCCAATTGTTTGTTTTTATTTCTAAGAAGGATGCAACGTTTAAAAAAATATAACATTCGAAATTCAAATAGTTCTGATTAGCTAGAAGTGCAAAACTTTTAGTGTGCCCCATGTATCTACCTATGTTCCTTGCTAACCTATAAAATCAGACATGTAGTTTTGGAGCGTGTTCTATGCATGGAACAATTACCCAAAACATTTTCTTCTTTATAATATTAGTACAGACAATGAAGATCTTCGTAACGAATATACCAATACTTAATAATTAAATGGAGCTCCCCCCACCTACGCCATTATAGCAGGTGAGGTGAACGACCGCGCACTTGACATACCAAGATTCCAAGAGGCGCCTAACAAATTAAGATACCAAGATTAAGTTGTCACGGAAGAATCCGGCATTCACTCCAGAGGAACGACCCGGTCGCCACAGGCCGCCAGGACTACCCGGCACGTGTCACACTTTGAAAGTGCTGACGTATATCAATCCTTCTCATCAAAAACTGAAATAAACCACTTCTTTAATGATACGCTATAAATTTTAATTTTGGTGACGTATTTTTAAAGATTTACATCATTTTATTAACTTTTATTGCCAACCTTTCGTAGTGATTTTTTTAAGTACTTAAGTAGCTGGCAATTCAAAGGGATTTTTATTATCTCCTTATACTGCAGTTTATTGATGAAGTACTTATTGATTTGAGTGACCTATAAAATAATCTAACAATTCGACTGGTTCGATTGTGTATAATTGGTTGTATACTGGTGCTGAACTCTGACGTTATTCTTCCGAGGGCGTCAAGCGTTAAGACGAACAGTGTGTCTAATACCAGTTCCTTACGTTAATTTACTCAAAACACGTTTTCGTATTCCTCCATACATTTCACACAGTTCCCTGACGTTACCGCAAGGGGCGCTGGTGTGAATTGTATGGGAATACGAAAATGTATTTCGAACAAATTAACGTAAGGAACTGGTACTAGACACTCTGGGTTGGTGCTGAAGTTTCGAGACGTTCGGTTACTTGTTTTCTCTGTATATAATCGTATCTAGTTCTCATCGTACAAGTACTGATTAGTGTCAAACTAAATGACATCTACGTAATCAATTGAAACAAAATTCAGTTATGTCGTTAGTTCATTATCTATGTATACAAAAGAACCTATTCATTACAGCTAAAGTTAAAAATGAGGGTACCCGTATTGTCCACAAATATTTATGATTATCAAGAAATGGCTAACTTCATTAAGATTCTGAAGAAATAACACAGATAGTGGATAAGGTAATGCACTGTGTCATTGAAATGTAATTAAGTACAAAATGCACGGAATGTCGTCTTCCCTGTCGGCGTACTACTTACTTATTATATCTTTGTAATGTGATTCAGACTTTGTTTGATATCGTGGCGACGATTAATCCACTTTATTTTTATAACTCGACTTATGATTCAATAAAAAAGATATTATTAGTAATTTTACACGATTCTTGCGTGTTACATACTTTTTAATTTGAAAACAAGATAAAATCCTTTATGTTGAGACGTATCCGCAATCTTATTGAGTTACGAAGGAATATAATTTTGTACGTGTAATTAAAAGTGTCCAAAATATGATTCTGCTGTGGAAATAATAATTTCCTTGAAGATATTTAAATATTCATGTCACAAAGTAATCCTTGGAAATGAAAACAAATCGCGTTCAATACGACACTTACTCGTGTCTCCATTTACTTTGACTCATAAATTTCTGTAACTATTAACTCTCATTATTATTTCTTTGAAGAAGCTTATAAGTTCTTTTAAATTATTTTGATAGGAATATTTTCAATCTGAAAAATGTTAAGCTTCTGTACTTACGTACATAAATATTGTGTAGGTATCTGTATTTCCCATTGGAGTATGCAGACCATGGATTTCCACTTGCTGCGATGTTACTTCTTTCGCACATTCAACTTGCATGGTCGCCGCCCGATTGCAGATTCTTTTAACATTCATTACATCCATTTAACATGAATATATTATGAAATCTCCTGTAAAATCGCTCATCCGCGTAGCATCTTCATCCAGATTCGAACGATTCGAGGCGGATAAGTATGCAAGGTTACATGAGATTTCATATACAGAATTCTTTAATTCGTATGGCGTTTCGGATAAGTGTGCGTACACCATTAGTGGCCTGTTCATTCACACTGAGAAGTTTGAGAAGTATGACTGGGGTGATATTGGTTGATAAAGTGAGGAACAGCGTGATACGAGAACGTTGGGGTATATCAGAAGATGTAGTGAGTAAGATAGAAAAAGGGTTGGTTCGGGCACGTAGAAAGGATGGACGAAAGAAAATTGACGAAACAGATACATAAGACGGGCGTAAATGGACAGCAGGTAAGGGTCGACTTAGGCGAACGTATTTCGATCGGAGATGTTTTGACCAAAGGCCAGGTCAAGAGTACCCAGAACCGGAGAGCGTGCATTAAGATAGTTATGAAAGTGGAAGAAGCGAAAGAAGTATGCCAGGATCGTAGCAAGTAGAATTCTTCCATAGGAAAGAGGCGTCCGACCATATGTATGTATGTATGTATTTCATTCACACTTGCTTCCTACTTTTAGTCAATCTCCTTTCACAGTTACAATATATCCGCTTTAGGTATTCAAATTATCCCTTATATCTACTATACTACTTCTTTTGGTACACTACAGCTTTCTTTCAAATCTTTAACTATACCTAGTTCTATTGTTTGGAATAGTAATTTTACTGCGTTTTATCAACTTCTTGCTATATAAACACCAAAAGTTTTACTCTGTATACTTTGGTAATTGGTAGACAGTACGGTAACATAAATTAAAAGAGAATTAGTTTGGAATTGTCCCAAAATTGTGACATGTACCTAAAATATGCAGGTAGGTACCAACTATTATATATTTACTACACTTGTATACATTACACGTAATAAACATTCAACTAGTGTTTGTCATGTTATTTATATTTAGGTCGACCTTGAGGTGTGCCACTGAACAATCAGCAAATAGATACAACACCGCAAATGATGCAAAGTTTGGAAGCTGCTTTAATTATAAATACGTTACACACGGTAGAGGCATAAATATGCTCGCATTTTGGGAGTACCTTTGTTGGTTTTAATTTTTTAATTTATAAGATTAAGTAATTATAACAAACTTTCATAATATGTATTAGAAGTTCATGTTGCATCTCAGCTAACGCCTCGCGAACTATACCTAGTAGTTACTTAAGATAGTGAACTAATCAATCTAATCATGTTACTAACGAAAATGAACGGTTTGTTCCATCGTAAATGTCAGGTTTATTTCTAGCGTATAACTAATGTCTCTCATCTAATCATCAAATTACGACACCTCATCATTTGATTCACAGGTACGAAAATCCGTATATGAAGAGCCAATAGGACGTATTTTTTAATTCCGCGGCCCTGGCCACGGCCGCTCTTAACGTCCATTGCGGACGTCTCTACTAAGGTATTTCCAGCGGCACCCAGCGGACTTTGACCACCTGTGTGGTCTCTACGGGGGTTTGGTTGGGATGAGAATCCCGCGTCGTTGGGGTAGGGTTTTATCCCGCTTCTGTATGGACGGCGGGTGGCTATCCCGACGGGCGGTGGCTGGAGAACATAAGACATTTTGAGACTTATCTCCTCTGACCACTTAAACGTGGGACCTCCTCCCACCCACGTTTTAAGCTGATGGGTTTGAGAGTAGTACTACAGTTACTGTGATCCTCAAGCCAAGACTGGTTCTGATACCTTCGCGCGGTGCCGCCTGTTATTGGTCTGGTTCCATCTGAAACAGATATAACTGAACTCGCCCAGTCGCAACCCTACCTTATCCTAACCCAACCCTTTTACCCTTTAAGTTCACCAGTCGCGTCTCCAGGCTTGCGACTCGTCGCCGGACTGGGCGTGTCGGGAACTACAGCACATGCTTGCAACTTGCAGTTGAACCACTCCTAAATACCCACAGGTCACCAGTCGCGTCTTCAGGCTAACGTTCTCGTTGGACTGGGCGTGTCGGGGCCAACCTCCCTCTCCACTCCCGACCCTCCCCCACTTAACAATTCCAACAACATATTTTAACCTATCTAATCGCACCCACACTCCAAACCCCCAACCACATCCTGTGTTCCTCCCCACCTCCTGAAACGTCTTCAGGCTAAACGAACTTCGTTTGGACTGGGCGTGACAGGAGTCTCGATTCCCCACCCCTGCAACAATGCAAGTATTCCAAATCATAACTTATCCCATCCTACCCCAATACCGGCTCACTTTTTTCCCCAACCGTCATCCACGCCTACAGGCTAGCGATTACATCGCTGGACTGGACGTGTATGGTGCTCGTGCATCCAAACACAACACCCTCTTATGCCTCCTAATCACCCCCCTCTCCCCCCCTTTTTCTCTCCCTCTCCCCCCTTTTCCTTGTTCCCACTACAGCTGTAGGAGACAATCACGTCTAAAGGGGAGGAGAGCGTTAGCCTGGGAAGTGGGGCAGGAGACTCTCAACCTTCCCTTCGGACGGACAACGGCAGGCCATGGTTATCTGGAGTTCATTCCACAGAGGTCATTGCCTGCCGGTCTGCCTACGCAACGGTTGCACTGGTAGCACGGGGACACTACCAGTGATCTATCTCTGTCCTCCTGCGCTAGGGCCTGCGCAGTTGATCGCCGTACGCGGGGATGAAGGAGTCCTGGGGAGTTGAGGCGGGGTGGGTCCCGTCAATACGCTCCCTTTGGTCCTAAGTTCAAGCAAAACGGTAGACTCCATCTAGAGCCAAGACGGAGTAAACGGTCAAGTTTCCCGTCAGAGGGAAGCTGGCGAGAATCGTAGGGATGTGGGAGAGGGTCATGCTGAAGGCTCGCGGGATGTGATCAGACCGGAGGGGGTGTTACCCTTACGCCTTGCCTCCGGCCACTGACCAAGAGCCGGATGTCGCGCCCATAACCCCTCCCTGCGATTCTATATCCTTTTGGTAATCCTAACACGCATAGCGTGTTCCCATGTTGCGGGCTCCAAGGAGGGTGGGAAGCCAAAAGGACGAATAAAAAGATACATACGACATGGAGAAAGGGATCACAAATTCTACACAAACCAATTCAGGGGAGGGGGCTAAAACCCCCTCCTCCACTCAGCGGACTGGAACTACCGCCTCGGCGGCTACTCCAGGCCACTCTCTACCAGCGGCAGCGGTCAACCGACCAGCAGCACGCTCCACCTCGACCAGGGAAGGGCCTAGACACCCATACTCCCGCAGGTCCGAAAACGCAGCCTCGGCGGCGTTTCACAAACAGCGTTACACGCCACAACCAAGACCCTACGAGGTGAGGGAGCGCCCTCACCTTGTCAATACTTTCGCCAACTCATGGGACGCCAAAATTTCGTGGCCCAGTAGACCAGTAGAGCAGATGGCACATCCTGACCTTGGCGCAGCCCCAACTCGCCAGTATGACTCGGCGACTGGGGGTAGCGTCAAGTCCAGGAGCCGTAAAATCAGCTCAAAGCGTAGGCATCGTGCCAGGCAACGTGGCCTGGAATCCGCCCCACTCGTGCAGGGGACGTCGGGGGGTGTTCGGACTGATGGCGAAAGCCCTCGGCCTGACCACTTCGACGACGGTGCCCCCATGGATGGAGTGGAACTAACATCAACATCTCCCGTGCCGGGGACGTCGCAGGGTGTTCAAGCCGAGGGCAACAACTCTCGGCCTGCCCACTTCAGCGGCGGTGCCCCCACGTTTTACAAGAACCGAAATAAATTCACACGCGTATCTCCCGTGCCGGGGACGTCAAGGTGTGATCAGACCGAGGGCAAAGACCCTTTGCCTGCTCACACATGTGACGGTGCCCCCATGGGAGGCACGAAATCTAATAGGAGACAGGACCCCCTTAAGGGATCCGGTCCCATTCTTTACAAAGGTGCCCCTCACCCAAGGAAGGAGGAGAATGGTGGAGGGACACCATCCAAACGTACCCGACACGAGGTATCTTTAATACCTTGTGACGCAGATAAACGGGCCAGGGTGGATGATCCAGACCCTGGCCAAATCACATACGCAACGGTCACCAAGAAACCCATATGTATGGCTCTAGCCACAGAAGGGCGGTGTCCGATGACGCAACAGACCGCGGATGCGGCTACCCTCTTATTGCAGCAGCAATTCATCGAGGGAGCACTCCGACGCAAACCGGGCGAGGAAGGCCCAGCCTTCACGGGGAGGCCGACCTTTTATGACGGCACCGTGAGGGTGTGGTGCGGGAACCAGGCTGCAGTATCCTGGCTTAAGTCGAACGTCGAAGGTCGGACTCTTGACACCGGCGAAAAGTTGGTCGTGAAGAGTCCGAGCGAGATGCCCAGACGGGTCAGATGCTGCCTCCTGGTTCCTGACCCACTAGGCGGTTATAAAACCGCCGGTATAGTAGGTGCCATACTCGCCTGGCAAAACCCGTGGGCTCTGGTGGACACCTGGATAGTCCATCGCGCACAAAGACGAGAGGATGGTTGGTATATGATAGCCTCCATTTCGGAGACTCTCATACCAATCATCATGGCGCACGGTCGCTGCCTGACCGCAGGCGCCGGAAGTGTATACGTCCGGTTCCTGGGGCCAGGTGGCAAATACTATGACAAGCCCTGGAAAAGAGGCACTGTCAAGGAGACAGCGGTGGGCGTTTCGGGTCAAACCACGGAGCCCACACAACTTACTCCAACCACTACAGCCGAGCCTACCTCGGCTTCTACACCTAAGGTTGGAGATACCATCGACGTCAGCATGGGATCTCATCTCGTACATTCAAAAGCAAATGAGGGGGAGGACTTGTCCGACCACTCAGAGGATGAGATCACATCGCTGCTCGCGGAACTAGAGACAGGAGTAGAGGAAATAGCCTCCGATGGCTGCTGTCCCTCTGACTCCACTTAAAATCCTTCAAATAAACCTCCAGCACAGCATGTCGGCAACGGCGACATTGCGCAAATGGCTGGAGATGAATACCACTGCCGTTGTCCTGATCCAGGAACCGTGGATCAGAGGAGGTCGCGTGCACGGACTCTTCAATCTAGGAGGTAAGCTATACGTGTCGGGCCCCCAAGACAACGGTCCGCGTACCTGCATTTATGTCACTAGAGACGTAAGTGCGCACCCACTTACTGAGTTCTGTTCCAGAGACCTGTACGCCGTACGGATCTCTACAACTCAAAACGACACCGTGCCAGAACTTGTCATCGCTTCTGCTTACATGCCGGATGGGGAAGACCTACCGGCCCACAACCTAACGCAGCTTATTGGCCACTGCGATAGGACAGGCACGGAACTAATACTAGCGGCCGACACAAATGCACACCACACCCTGTGGGGCATGAACAAGTGCAATGACAGAGGTAATGATTTAGTTAATTACTTATTCAGCACCAACCTTAACATCCTAAATATAGGATCAGAACCCACCTTCGTAACAAGAAGATGCCAAACCATCATAGACCTAACCCTGTCCACAGACAGGGTAAAAGAACTCGTCACTAACTGGCATGTCTCGAAGGAAGCATCTTGTTCCGATCATCGGTGGATAAGATGTGATTTACAGATAAGTATACCCCTGCCCCCTCCGGGCAGAAACCCGCGGAAAACCAACATAGGTAAATACGCAAGCTCATTACAGACGAGGTTGGATGCACAAACTTTGTCGGCGTCCATAACCAGCACACACCAAATTGAATCACAGGTGAGTGCTATATCGGATACAATCACTAATAGCTATGAATTAGCGTGCCCTCTGCACACCCCGAGAGTAGGTTCACCTGAAAACAAACAGAAATGGTGGGGACCCGAATTGAAGCGACTGCGGAAGACTGTTAGAAGACGCTTCAATAGGGCTATGAACACCAGATCAGAAGAAGACTGGGACTCCTATAAGGAGGCCAAATCCAAATACAAAAAACGAATCCGTTTTAGATCTACTGAATCGTGGAGAAACTTCACGAGTAACATAAACTCCGTTGACCAGGCTAACCGTGTAAGGAAGGTCTTGGCCTCCCAACCACATCACGGTATAGGAAGCCTCCTTAAGCCTGACGGAAGCTACACCAACTCACCCAAGGAAGCGCAACAAGTCTTAATGAGTGCCCACTTCCCAAACTGCAGATACCAGCAAACCGTGGAGGTGAGCGAGGACCTGACAGCGCCTACGGATGAGTGCTGGCTATACGCCCATACAGTAATTACGCCAGATAGATTATCATGGGCCATAAACACCTTTAAACCATTCAAGTCGGCAGGCCCGGATGGCATCTTCCCGGCCCTGCTGCAATGGGGAGGTTTAAAATTATTTACACCACTCTTACAAATCATGAGGGCGTGTCTGGCCTACAGATACATTCCGAAGAACTGGAGGAAGGTGAGGGTTATCTTCATACCCAAACCAGGTAAGAGTGACTACACCAATCCAAAATCATTTAGACCAATCAGCCTCACCTCGTTCCTCACAAAAACACTTGAAAGACTGTGTGAGAGGACTCTAAGAGAAGACGTGCTGATCAACACCCCACTACACATTAACCAGCACGCCTACACTGCTGGTAAATCAACAGAATCCGCTCTCCACCAGGTAGTAAGCCGAGCGGAGGAAGCGATACATAACAAGGGTATTTTTAGAGCATCACGGTGCAAACCCAGTGCTCACGGGGTGGATCAAAAACATGCTCAGTAATAGGGTCATAATACTAGATAATGAAGCAGAAGTGGTAGAGGTGGCCAGGGGATGTCCCCAAGGAGGTGTCCTATCTCCACTCCTGTGGAATCTAGTCATCAACAGTCTCATTACTACTCTAAACAAAAAACACCTTTTTACGGTCGGCTACGCTGACGACATTACCATACTAATCACTGGCAAAGAAGCCAACATTGTCTGTGACCTCACTCAGATAGCACTCCGCACCGTCGAAAACTGGTGCAATCAATACGACCTCACCGTAAACCCAGGAAAAACGGAAATGGTTATGTTCACTAATAAGCGAGTGCTGGGCAACTATAGGGTGCCCAAACTTTTTGGGACAAGTTAGTACACTGTCTAAAGAAGTCAAATATCTAGGAGTAACCCTGGATAATAAACTAACCTGGAGTAAACATGTAGACGACAAAATTAACAAAGCTAGCATCACCTTCTGGCATTGTCGAAAGATGATAGGCAAGTCCTGGGGTCTTTCGCCAAAGGTGACGATATGGCTATACAACATGGTCATTCGGCCCATGTTATGCTACGGTGCACTAGTTTGGTGGCCTAGATGCCAACTTACAACCTGCACACAAAAACTGCAAAAGTTCCAAAGACTGGCCTGTACGGCCATCACGGTAGCTATGAAAACGACAACTACTGCTGCAATGGAGGCCATGCTAAGCATCCCCCCGCTTCATCTCTACATCACACAAGAAGCCGCGGCATCCGCTTTAAGGTTGAAGTCACTCTATCTATGGAGAGACACAAACATAAAACACACTACTATACTAGCCGCAATCTTTAACGACTTACCAATACTAATGGCAGGGTCGGACAGGATTCCGAAAACATTTATCTTCGACAAAAAATACAAGATCCAGTTACATGAGGACGACAACGTCGAAGGCCTCAACATCAATGAACTCAGAGTCTTCACTGACGGATCCAAAACTCCATCTGGAACAGGCAGCGGTGTATTTTCCGAAGACCTCCAGATCAGAATAGCAACTCCACTAGGATCCTACAACACGGTATTTCAAGCTGAAAGCCATGCGATTCTAGAAGCCGCCACGGCAATAGCTGCCAGAGAGGTAAGGTACTCCAGTATCAGAATTCTCTCAGACAGCAAGTCGGTGCTACAAGCCCTTGACAGCAATACTGTTAGTTCGGGCCTTATCTACAACTGTCATCAGTGCTTGGCTGAGATAAGTAAGTACAACCACGTCACATTACAGTGGATCAAAGGACACAGCGGCTCTAGAGGTAATGACGCAGCGGACGAGCTTGCCAGAAGGGGCTCGAGCCAAACGTCCATTGGACCAGAGCCAATCCTACCAATTTCGGTAGGTACTATACGAACACTTCTGGCACACAAAACTTACACACAACACAACACACTGTGGACAGGTCTGTCGGACTGTCGGCAGGCGAGGGAGGCTCTGCCTGTACTCAATCGTCGGCTAGCTGGCAGACTTGTGACGGTGAAAAAATCCCATCTCCGTCTATTCACAAGTGTCATTACGGGGCACTGCCTCCTAAACAAACACCTACACACTATCGGTGTTACAGACAGTCCCCTTTGCAGGGCTTGTATGGCTGAGGACGAGACGGTCAGTCATCTAATCCTGCGCTGTGAGGAAGTCCATAACTACAGGGCAAGGCATCTCGGGTCTCCAGGATCAATCCCTGAAGCTCTGCGCAACGTGCGGGGCCTGCTGACGTTCCTGGAGGAGATCGGTTGGCTCGAGTGAGAGAGTCCCACCCACACGCAAAACCCGCGCACTAGACGTGGACTTGCGGAGATCAGCCCGTGACTACAAGTACAAGTACAAGTACAAGGCTATCCCGACGTCCTCAGGCCCCGATCATGGAGGTCGATGATCTTGGGCGTAGATGAGTCTGCGGCGCCCTCGCCGCTGACTTTGGAACTCGGCGGGGACGATACGCTTCCTCTCCCTCTCAGCCACCTCCTTCGCGAGCATGACCTGCTCGCAGAAGGACACGGCGCGTTCCACCCACTCCCGCTGGAGACCATGGCTTGAAGCATGGTCTCCAGTGAGAGGGTATCCACGCCCAGACCCACTACGAGGTTCCGGCGCTGACTCGCCTACGAAGAGCACTCCACCAACGTGTGGTGTCGTACGGTTTTGTCGTCGGAAACCTCGCAGTTTTAACACCGGGGTGTGACCTCACGATGGATGCGAAACAGATAGCTACCGAAGCATCCATGCCCGGTGACGATCTGCGTCGCACGATACGTGAGGTCACCATGCTGCCTCTGCAGCCAGTCGTCCATGATCGGTCTCACCGCCGCGATGATGGTGGTACCCCACTTGAGCCAATAGGACTCGTAACTATCTTTAACTACCTGTACCGTCCTAATGGCCAATTATTATTATTTATCGAACAGTCACACATGGAACTAAGATAAGTCTTGTTCCATCTCTAACTGTAAATCCGTTACTTAAACAATCTGACGAAGTAGCGTAATGTAGGTATTTGAGATTTTCTATACTACATGGGGCACACTAAAAGTTTTGCACTTCTAGCTAATCGGAACTATTTGAATTTCGAATGTTATATTTTTTTAAACGTTGCAACCTTCTCAGTAATAAAAAAAACAATTGGCGGGAAATCATCTGTCAATTGTTTTTTATCACACATCAAAGTTCTACGTATGCAACGAAAATGGAATTAAGTCAAAAAGATTTTAGAGCGATGATTTTTTATGATTTTAAAAGCCCTCTCTCTCTCTCTGCAAGACTGTGCCACTCGTCTTCAAAATGCTTTTGGGAGAGAAGCACCTTGTTTGAGCACCGTGAGGCGATGGTTTGCTGAATTTGAGAGAGGTCTAGTTTCTTTACATGACGAATTTCGTATAATATCAAAAAAAAATACATTGTTTGCTTGAATTGAATAGGCTCCGGTACCTACTGAAACGATTTTGAAAATTCTTTTGTTATTAGGTAGCCACATTATGCGTGAGTTACATACCTAGGGTACTTTTTAACCCGGTATTTTTGTTCCCACGGGAATCGATAACCAGAAAACTATAACACACGGGCGGATCCGCGGTGATCAGCTAGTATTGTATAAAACGACATAAAGAGTCTAATTTAAAAACTGTTAAACATTGATTGGAAGTGTATGGAAACTTCTATAATGCACGGCATTTGGCGTAGGTAATCTTTATTGTGAAGTGTTGTTACTGCGCTGGTAAAAGTGATAATAAAGAGTAGTGCCACGATGTTTACGTGTGATGCAGGTACTTAAACTATGCTATGCATAATATACAATGAGTCAGATAAAGTGCGTATGGTGTGCACTATGTTGACCAGTGGTGTTCCTAGCCAACAGATATCTGCATAAGAATCCTCTAAATAATTTAGTTACATAAGTAATAGTCTTGGCCTTGTGGCCTTCCCTACATCCAGTGATGGGCGCCACATTTGCGCAAAGTATTCCCAGTGGCGATGGCGCCGGACATTATGTAATAAGTTAATAACCTGCTGGGTACTGCAACTCTTTGTTCGGATTGGAGAGATTATAATATTTAGGCGGATTCGACCAAACTCGTAGTTACACTGGTGTTAAACTATCTCGGTAATAATTTACTGCGACTAAAATCTGTGGTATATTATTTGTACTACTTAGCTCTACTTGTTCTTCTTCTTTTTTTAAATACACCGATGTTCATCGGTGATTTCGCCAATGTCAAGGTAATGCTTGATTTTTCCTGCACAGAAGAACTAGTTACTCTGAACTACTTCGCGGTGCGGGACAAGGAAACGTTGTTCGGTATTGCAATTGAGTGTTTGGGCCTGGATTTATGCCCAGCCCCAGAGGTAGCCTAAAAGGCAACCTGCCACGCGCTTCGCAAAAATTCAAGTCCTAGCTCTAATTGAAATGTTTTATGTATATTTGTATTTAGTGTTGTATTTATTTCTACCATTGTCGATCTCACTCTCCTAATAACAATGAGCACCTACCTGAGCATTATTTCTGTATCACCTCAAGGTTGACTAGCAGCAAATGCCTAAAGGCATTAAGTCCGCCATTTTACGAGTTTGTGCATGAAGTTTAAATAAATAAACAAATAAAATGTCATAATAATTAAATTTATTTGGATTGTCAATGTGAATATTTTAAACTGTTCACTGTATTATCTAACAGAATTAAATTATTATTACCGATTATGACATTTCAAGTAGAGCTGGTACAAATAATATCCCACAGATTTTAGTCGGAGTACGTGGAAACGACAAAATTACTTGCAAAATGTAGTGTAGGTCCGCCTACCTCTTCAAGGTCGTGATCATAATGTAGGTATAGGTATGTACTATATACCGTTACTCAGTAGTTGTTGAATTGACCGTTAGAACTTGAAGAAATTAAATCTTACATTAGGAATTCCTTATCCTAATCATTAGAATCCCTGTAGAGAGACAAATTACTAACCACAACCTTATCGTCACCTAATTGACACATTTTCTACTCACGAACGGACGCTAGTAGTTCCACACGTCCGATTTTAGTTTTCCTGTTCCCATTTCACTAAATAACCCATTCTTACCATGAAAGTGAGATATTTCCAAATGTTCGAGCACGTTTCTCAAGCCAATTACTATCTTATTTGACCTACACTACAATATTTTCTAGGAGGATTTCTCACAAATTGAAAATGGTTATGGTTACGACTCATGATCGCGGTTAGGTTTTCATAACGGCTATATAGACCGAGTGGTATCAGCTAAGTTTGCTAGACTTTGAAAATAACAAAAGTGTATTGATAAACGCATGTTATTTTATCGTTATGTACACAAGGGAGATAACACAGTGTAAAACAATGTCGACAGACCAGGAGCTTGCGATATAGATCTGTTGAAATACCACTTTCCTACAGTACGTTATGATGGCCGATAAACCACTAGTATGACGTAAATATTACCTACAATTTGAATGAATTAGAGGTATCCTCGGCAGCTGACAATGAGTTGGACATATTTGTTAAGTTGCCGTCATTTATCAGAGCTTTAAAACATATCCTTCTACATTCAGTTTTGACCGCAAATTTTTATAAACAGCTTACAGCATTATACTTAACACAAAATTTTGAATAAATTTTGTGTGTTTACTTAATTTTAGTAAAAAATAATATGTGTTTCTACCCAATTAATGGTTTTGCTGAGCGCACATAATTTACGTTGCATTTCATATTATGCTTTTGCCATGCCATAATGTGTAATGTGAGCCATAAATAAATAAGCTGCTTTGAATATAATTAACCCCCATTTCCCCTCCAGTTAAACATGCTCACGATGAAACGATTGTTCTAAGGACCAACGAACACTAAGGAGATCAAGAAACACTTGTGCTAAGATTCGTCGAAATCGGATCAAAAGTGTGGCCCTTAGTCCGGTACAAACAAACAGACAGACGAAACCAAAATTGACCAGTCTCAAAACGTAGACACTTCGCTTATTTCATTTGCTAAGTCAATTATCAAAAAATATTTACCATGTAACGTTATTTTGAGTTTCCGAAATTTCTGCACTGTTTCAAGTGCCATGATTATGGCGTTACAAGGAGGACAGAGATTGAAATTTTACCCTTAAAATCTTTTTCATTCTCTACTGCCAGTACTCCAGTTTTCCCGTGATCATGGAAACTCAAATGTCACATGGTAAATATCCTGATAAATGTACGGTTGTTTAAATTTTGGTTTAATTGGCAATGAAATTAAAACTCTCGGTATAATTTTGAAAATGTTGTATTTGAAAAGTAATGTAGACTCTCCTGTTTACATCTACTTTGCATTTTATCTGACGCAATATACGGAAAAGCGTTTAGATGTGATCGACCGTACCGAGTCTATCCTACACAGAATTTTTAAAAACACAATTAAAACCTTTTTTTTTTAAACTGGTTAAACTCCGTAATCATTTTACTGGTAGATTTTTGGCAGCTATATAAAATTTTAGAACTAAAATATCTACATAAATTCTCGGTGGAGAAAAATATTTGTACCCAAAATGTCGTTGAAATTTTTCATCGACTTATACTCGTAATTAATTACATTGGAACCAGGATGAGCGCTGAAGGGCAAATTATGAAAATAACTTTCTTCATCCTGCAACTGGGACAAAGACATTGTATGAATTCATAACTGACGATGTTTACATTAATTATATACTGCCTAAATGCATACTAAATTTTCAATAAAATCATTATTCAAGGCGCTCCGTCATTTATTTTCCCTGTGTCTCTTCACATTAGTTACATTCATTAGTAGAAAATTATATGGCAAACAGCATTGACCTTCAATATCAAATTAAATATGATAGCTAATATTTCATAAACAAACTTTACAAAAATTAACACTAATCCAACGATTTTAATAAGAACATGGAAATCTTACGCCAAAACGATGAACGTGAATAGTGAACTAATTTACTATTACACTAACTATAAAAATATTATGGAAAAAGTCGAATGTCTGTGTAGTTAATCCAGTGATTCTATTTATAACCAACTGAAGTGGTGAGTCGATATTGTAGAGCGCCCACTTGCCTCTGTAGTCATCGTAACACGCCGCGCCGCGACCGCTTGAGCACGTCGACTAGACTATACAAGGACTTAATACTCGTACGTAGGTCACACTATAAGTTTTGCGTAACTTAAAAATCATCTTGAAACCAAAATATGATGTTTATTGCTTTTCAAAATAGAGAGTATTTTTACTTATTTTTATTTTATATTACTATTACTATTTTTTATTACTTTACATTTTAAACATTTTTTCATGCGATCGAACCATTTTTTAAAACAGGAGGACCACAGATCTAAAGGCATGTTTTCTACGTGCTGATTGAACGCTATCACTGCCTCTTCGGAGTTGGTAAAAGTGAAACCTCTCACCAAATCTTTGATTTTGGAGAAAATACAGAAATCACAGGGTGCTAGGTCGGGGCTATGCGCAGGATGGGTGACGAGTTGTACTTTTTCGGAAGCTAAAAATGACTGTTTTGTTGGCCGTGTGTGAAGAAGCGTTGTCATGATGTAGGAGAACGCGGCTTTTGGGTCGTCTTTCGCGAACTATTTCTAACACCCTGGGTAAACAAATGGTAGAATACCACTCGGCATTAACACTCTTTTGATCTTCAAGTGGAATTGTACAGATGGGACTCGTAGCTGAGAAAAAAAAACGCGATAATTTTTTTTCCAATGTTTCTCGCCTGCCTCACTTTTGTTGGCTTGTTCTCATTTTCAAACACCCATTCACAAGATTGCTGTTTTTTTCGGGTTCAAAACAATAAATCCACGTTTCGTCTCCTGTGACAATGTCATAAACAGCATTAGAATGTCCGTGGTCGTACTTCAGTAGCATCTGTAAGCACCATTCCACGCGAGCCCGCTTCTGCTCCGCTGTCAGTTCATGAGGGATCCAACGACAACAAATTTTCCGAACTTTCAATTCTTCGTGTAAAACTTTCTGGATTTGACTCATACCAATCCCCAATAGTCCTCGAATTGTCTCATAGGTAATCCGCAGGTTTTCTTCAACTAACCGCTTAACAGTAGCCACATTATTTTCGTTGACCGCAGTTGAAGGCCGCTCTTCACGAAATTCGTCATGTAAAGAAACTAGACCTCTCTCAAATTCAGCAAACCATCGCCTAACGGTGCCCAAACAAGGAGCTTCTCTCCCAAAAGCATTTTGAAGACGAGCGGTACAGTCCTGCGGAGAGAAAGAACTTTTAAAATCTTAAAAAAATCATCGGTCTAAAATCTTTTCGACTTAATTCCATTTTCGTTGCATACGTAGAACTTTGATGTGTGATAAAAACAATTGACAAATGATTTCCCGCCAATTGTTTTTTTTATTACTAAGAAGGTTGCAAGGAAAAAAAATATAACATTCGAAATTCGAATAGTGCCGATTAGCTAGAAGTGCAAAACTTTTAGTGTGCCCCATGTATAACCATTGCTAGATGATACCCGCAGCTCTACTCGGGTAGAATAGGTTATAAAAAAATATTTGGACATTCTTACGCAAAGTCGTCTAGCCCAAATTAAGCTTATATGTATAACCCTTTCAGGCCGGACTTATTAGTCTCAGAAATCAAAAATTTTGACTTTTTAGGTACTGTGAAGGCTTCGCATACGACCTCGTTAAGTTGTATTGGCAGGTTATAAATCTGAGAAATTTGAATTTTATAAAATATAACTCAATGAAACGAATTGAAGACAAATGAAGAGAGAAGATGTCATTCGGAGGAGGGCCGCGGTGGCGGACACCTCAGCTCCTGAATAAGAATTGTAAGAATTGTTAAATATAATTAGTCAAGGGGAAGAAAACGACTTTTATTCAAAGCCGATAAGATCCCGCGTACGTCCTATCAGTGCACCACTCGACTTGGTGAATATATCTGAGTTCAACGCTATAGTACCTTCAAAAATTAATTTAAAAAATAAACCCCCCATCCCCCCCCTTGTTATTGCTTTCTTGATCACCAGTTACTGATTTATTATGTATAGCTGTTGAGCGATATTGTATCTTAAGATAAAATATTATAGTATCTTAGCCGTGTGCTGCGCCCCTTAGTGAAACCACTGCGGGTGACGTAACCTACGACAAACTTATTATTTGCAGTTGGTACAGTAATCGTATATACTTTTCCGGGATAAAAAGCACCCAGCGTGGTGCCCAGGATATCAAAGAATAATTATACTAAGTTTTATCGTAATCGAACCGGTAGTTTTTACATGATGCCTAAACAAACAGACAGACAAAAATTTTTTTAATCACGTTTTTGGGTTCAGTGTCGGTCTAGTAAAACCCCCACCTTTTTTTTTTTTTAATCCGCTTCCCTGGGCCGCGTTCGCTCCTACGTCCATTGCCGAGCGCCTCCGGTAGACACTGAGAGAATTCCCAGTGGCGCCCGGCGGACCTTGGCCACCTGTGTGGCCACTGCGTGATGGTGGGGTGTTACCCCGCATCTTCGGGGTCGGGTTTTATCCCACGTCGGTGAGTGAAGGCGTGCGTGGGGTGAAGCCCCACATCACGCAGCCCTTCTAGCCTGCTTCTGTAAGGACGGTGGGTTGCTAATCCATCGTCCTCAGGCTCCGATCATGGAGGTCGATGGTCCTGGGCATAGTCACGTCTGCGGCGCCCTCGCCGCACACTTCGGAACTCAGCGGGGAGGATACGCTCCCTCACCCAACCGGCTGCCTCCTTCACGAGCATAACCTGCTCGCAGAAGGAAATGGCCGCGTTCCACTGGCTCTCTCTAGAGACCATGGCTCGTAGCATAGTCTCCAGCGAGAGAATATCTACGCCCAGGCCCACTACGAGGTTCCGGCGCTGACTCGCCCACGCTGAGCATTCCACCAACGTGTGGAATACCGTGTCATCGCCGGAAGCCTCGCAGTGTTGACACGCGGGTGTGACCTCACGATGCATGCGAAACAGATACTCACCGAAGTTTCCGTGTCCGGTGATGATCTGTGTCGCACGATACGTGAGGCCACCGTGCTGCCTCTGCAGGCACTCCTCCATGATCGGTCTCACCGACGCGATGGTGGTGGTTCCCCACTTTGGTTGCTCAAGTCGCACCTTCCATGTCTCCATGAGATCCTGGCGGAGTTGGGACCGCTGGTCCTCGATTTCTCGAGACGCAGGCCTGTAGTCCCGCTCTAGTACCTCCTTGTACCATTGAAACAATGACGCAAGGGCTCCCGCTTCCAGGTCCCATGGATGGGGTCGCGGCTAGGAGACATGCAGCCTAGGGAGATCGTGCGGTACCCTCTTATTGTCTATTGACGGCCAAGGTCCTCAACGATCTGTGTAAAATAGCAGCGTTGTTGGCCGTCAGTATCACCGCCCATACGGGAGCCCCGTACACGGCCATACTCCGCACGATCCCCAGGTACAGTCTCCTGCAGGAAGCGTTGGGTCCCTTTAAGTTGGGCATCAGTCGCGAAAGCGCGGCTGTCGCCCCCGTCACTTTGGGGACCAAACTTCGTAAGAAACCAAACTTCGGAAGTAGTAACACCCCCTGCCATTTATTTTTTGATATTTTCAATGTACAGAATTTTCACTTCTAGAGATTTATTATAAGTATAGATTAAAGGTTACGGAATTTTACGTAACCTTTTCTACAATACCACTTAAGTTCAATATACTCGTAGATATTTGTAGGCGGTATAAATTAACGTTGTTCTAAAAACTTATCATAAAATTGAAATGTAGAAGTAGGCGTTAAAGGTCGTAGAATGAACATTGGCTTATTATAAGCCTAAAATAACATGTACATTAGTACATATCTGTGTGTATGGGTGGGCAATCGTCCGCTAGTCTCTGATAAATACTTAATACAGACAGACATACGTCTGTGTCTATTACTTCTTTGGTCCCACGTAATAGGCGACAAGCCTATTGCTGTAACCGGGCACTTTTGCAAGTTTATAATCACTGTAATTCATTTAAATTTCCAATTGACAGGACAGATATTATTGAGCGGAGCGAAGCAGAGCTCCTCCGAAACGGCTCGACCGATTTTGACCAAATTTGGCATGCTGGTCGACATCATACCCGGGAGTGCATATCTCTGAAATCATGAAAATAGAGCTGACCACGGAGGAATAATCACCGAAAATGTTTTGGACATCACCGAAAAACCAGATGATTAAATGGTTGCCATGGAAACACGTGCGTCAACAATGAAAATATTTATTTTTTCATTCGATTAATTAATTTAAGTATTTGATTCTGATTCTGATATGTAATAAAATCATTTGCTCCGCTCAACATTTGCAATTAGCAGCATGCATTGCATACCTAGTATACCACTACATAGAATATCGGCAGTCCGAGCGTTGCTACACTGTTATAGCAAAATCTAGTACAATAACCATTGACTTATATGTATATACTAGACAAGCTGTAGCGAATAAAAATTGTGTCTTCCCGACACCCGACCGGTGACGTCATCGGCGAAACCTATCGCCGTGATTATGCAACGCTTACGCAGAAGCGACATTAACACATATTAATGCCTATTTCTATCATTCATATTACTGCAAACCAAGTGTTTTGTTTTATTTGCAGTAGTATATCTTATAATATACATCTATACTAATATTATAAAGCAGAAGAGTATATAATTCCTATAGTCGAAACTACGACCTCAGGATCAGTAGTGGCATTATACAATCTCTAGAGTCACTGGACTAATGAGGCAGTAAAAAGAATAGGTACGAAAGCATTACAATAATAAAAACAATTGAAGTTCAGTTGTTTATTATATGAAACCTACGAAAAGTAATGCCGTCAGTAGACTTCTTAGTTCTACGAGAATATTTTTTGTAATATCGCAGAATACAATTCGGCATTTTCGAAAAATAACGGAAGATAATATCTAAAACAAAGTAAACACAATTGAAAACCTTTTTCCACTTCGTCGTGTCTGTGTGCATAATCTATGTCATGACAACTCGACCAAGCTAAGTTAGCACCTCGCGTCGATAGCGCCGCATTCCAGCGAGATGCATACTTTGTTTGGTCGAGCTGTCGATGAGAATCGAATAACAATTTATTATTCATAATGGCGGTTCATGAATTTATTTCTATTATGTGCTAGTTTGTGAATAATTACGAAATATGTAAACTATTTACCGACAATAAACATCAGAACACTGTAATCAATTAGGTATTAGGTAAATATCAAAGAGTTTTATATGAAAATACGTTTACTACACAGTCCGCGGTCTGCGTAGTACTAGTCCACTCTGCTCGCTTGCTCGCAGTTGACTGAACGCGTTGCGGTGCATGCACCGCAACGTCGTGCGCAAAATTGCAGTTCTAGGTACTCGTCTTGTCTAGTAGTATACATATAAGTTTATGACAATAAATACATTTTTTTAAAATATCTTTGACCTTTTGCACACAACGTCATCTAGCCCAAACCAAACTATAAGTTTGTGCTATGGGGGCTAGACAACTGATAAACACACTTATATATTTCTAAGCTGTCCCCCTATTACTTACGTGGGACAAAAAATACTGGCAAATCGTGGGTGTGTAATGCACCTCTGCCTACCCCTTCGGGATATAGGCGTGATAAGTGTGTGTGTGTGTGTGTGTGTGCATTTCTAAATACATGGGTACATAATATACATAGAAAACACCCAAACTCCGAAACAAACATTGGAACAGAAAGATTTGATTCGACCCGGAATCGAACCTGGGACCTAAGTGACGGCAGTCGCATACTCATACCACTGTGCCACCGATTTATTTATAGAAGTTCAAAACCACCCTATAATTCAAACCAAATTTCCAACGGCTAGGACACCAGTTCGAGCGTTAACAGTGTAGCAAAATCTACTATGTACAAGAAATGTACAATGTACATAGATATATTCTATAAGCACACCAGTTTAATAAATGTTCCTCAACCTACGCCTTTCTTAGAAGTAGGTAGTTAGTTGATATAAGTCACCCACGTTTTTAAAATATTGTACGCTGAAATGAGGAATAGAGGTTTATAAGTGCAAAGTATAAATGATTGGAGATTATTTCTTACATTTTATTTAATATGCTCGGATAGGTCGTGACATTTAACTTAAAAAGCTTTCACAATTATACTGACACGCTTTTGAAAGAACAAAAAACTACTCAGCAAGTAGTATACATTTTTTATAGCATAGAGCCAGCGCTCTAGGGTTATCCGTCCAAGGGCGTCGACCCGGGACACCCTGAAAGATGAAAGTAAAATCGAGAGTTACCAAAAACGATTGACTAACTGATTGAATTGACTCGCTTTTTATTAGGAAGGTAGGACCTACAGAATGTATGACGAAATGTAGGTGTAATAAACGCCTTAGTTTATCTCTTTGGCGGCAAAGAGGTGACTTAGAGTGTGTGTTTTAATGTTTTGAAATAATTTCTTACTTTAAGTTGAGTTATTATTTTCGTGTCGATGGACAGCACTATTTTTTGCTGTTATTCTGTCTTGGCTCAGTATTGTGCGACGCATAGTAAGGTTGATTCAGACATATCAGTGAAGCTTCAGTTCCGACCGACACAGTTCAGTATCAGTGCAAAATATTCTTTCATTCATTTTCTATGAACATGTCAGAGTCAGTGTCAGTGATGTCTGAGTCGTATTTGACACTGACATGTAGGGACACGTTCATAGAAAATTGATAAAAAATATTTTGTACCGAAAAATCACTGATACTGAATCGACTTTTAATTGTTGATTCGAGTTGTTTAATAAAGTAATAAACTTGTCTACTTCAGCTACTTCCACAGTATCATGACATATGGCATACTACTGTGGGGTAACGCTGCCGATATTGAATGCATCTTTGTGTTGCAGAAGAGGGCTGTCCGGACTATCTATGGAATGGGGTCTCGGGAGTCATTAAGAGATAAGTTTAAGCATATTAACATCCTTACAGTGTATTCACAGTATATTTATGAAATTTTATTGTATACCCACAAGAACAAAAGTAAATTTGTGAAAGTAGTGATAATCATAATCTAAACTTAAGAAATAAGGATAAACTGGCTATTCCTAAATTTAGGCTTCATAAAGTGAGTAATTCTTTTGCGGGGAACTTTATTCGAATGTACAATACATTGCCAACCGAAATAGCAAATTTATCTGTTAATAAATTTAAAAAACTAATAAAACGTAAATTGTGCCATAAAGCTTATTATAGTATTAATGATTTCTTATATGACAAGGCGGCCTGGTTGTAACACGAATTGCTCCTTTCTCTGTAACTCTGTATTAGATTTAAGATGAAATATTTTGGAAAAAAGCTGATCTGAGTTTCTTGAGGGCTCTTCTCAGTCTCGTTGCATTTTGGAACCCTCGGTAGAGTCACACCAACTTTTGACGAATCTAAATAATTTTCTAAAAATTTCAAAGATATAAGTTTTATGTAAGTAAATTTCAATATTGTCATTTGTAGATTTCAGGTTTACTGGTAATTTTTTTTTTTACTGTACCGACTAAAACTTTATTAATTACAGCCGAAATTGATATGTGCTCATTCAGTGGACCATAAATTAGAGGAAAAAAGATATTCGGGATACCGTCGGCATTAATACCTTGTGGGAATCACGCAATTTACTGACTGCGAGAATCTGAACTGTGTCAAAGTTACTGAAGTTTGCGTGTAACCAACTATTGAACCATAAGTTGGTTTACTTTGGGTACTTACGCAACTTGAAAATGTTCTTAGGCAATGATATCATAAAACTTTATCTAGAGAATATTATTTTCTATCTGACCTTGATTTATGACATTGGTAACAAATTTCTAAGAAACGTTATAAGATATTGCAAAATAAACGTTTTGTTACTGAAATGGGTTAAGATTTAAACACTGAATAATATTATTGTGATCATGTTTCATTAAGTATCAATCTCCTTAAGCTTTTAGCTGTATATGACATGCATTAAACAGGCTGGTAAGGGTAAAGCAGGACGGACATAATTAGAGAAAAACGGGGAAGTCTTGTCGAAGAGCCAGAGACAGTAATCGCAGTAAAAATACTTTTGAAAGTAAAAGACTGCTATAGATCTCTTTTTGTGAGTGCATTGTGTAAGAATGATTTTGGCTGCAAAATTCATCGATTCGCAAAAATATCCCCTTAGCTACAAATATTACTTGTTAAAATAATGAACTTTATACGCGACTGAATCTCAGTTTAACCGGACTTCCGTTATGTTTTTATCGTTTTAACTAAATCCACGTGTTGTCTATCCATTGTTTACATAAATATTAAGAGACAGAAACTCAAACAGAAGTCTAAACCACACAACACATGTTCCACAAGACACTGCACGTGAAATTTTGAACAATAACCGGCACGTGATATAATTATAAGGTAAACAGAACCAAGCGATTGTTGCCATGAATGACGTTGTTGAATAATTTTGTTGGCTGTCTACAAACAGTGCTACGTAAGTCTACGATACCTTCTACGACGTAGACCTTACAAAATGCTACAGATATCATGGTATTGTAATTTGTAAATGTTTTATATTTTGGAAGTCTAAAAGCATTGGTATTTTAAACAGTATGAAGAGGGATTATACCTATTTTATTCACATTTGAATACTTAATTTTTTTGTGAGCACTCACAATTTCTCTATGTATGAACATATTGCCTGTTTTGTGTGGAAAGCAGGTCCTAAGGCATATTATAAGCCCCCTACACTAGTGACTTTGTTGATCCCACGTAATCGAGGGAGAGCCTAGTGTCGCTTATCGGGAATTTTATGTTTGTCAAACATTCGTCCATTGATCGACAGGTGCACCACTTACGGAAGAGGTTGACGTTTGGGTCCCTAAGAACTTGAATATGGAACTTGAATATGGAATTAATATTATGCTATTTACTTTTCAACCGACTTCCAAAAACGAGGAGGTTCTCAATTTGACTGTGTTTTTTTTTATGTTTGTTACCTCATATCTTCGGACTGGGTGAACCGATTTACTATTTTTTAGAGTTTTCGAAACAAAAATCTCTTATACAACAGTAATGTCCGTCCGTCCGTCCGTCTGTGAACAACTTTCAACTCGAGACCGGTAAGAGCTAGAGACTCAGTGTAAACGCCAATCGACTTATTATGGTCCTACTTTCCGAGTGGTCCCATTCCCATAACTATTTGGTCCCATTTCGGTAGTTTGAAGTCGGTTGCTGTGTCAATTTTTGAAGTGTATTTTTTAATAAGATATGATTGGAAAGTAATATTTTTCTAACAATCCAAACATAAACGATTGTCGACAATTGGTGTAAGTTGTATCTAGTAATACATTAAGAAGAACTACTTACTGGCTCGAAGGACCATATGTAAATGACGTTCTATGGTAATGAAAAGTGGACTGTATATAATATAGGTGGTATGGTATATTGGTTCTAATAATTAATAAGTCACAAAGACGCGAGCATCGCGCGTGAGTAAAATGAAATGAATGAAAACAACGTTCCATTTTGCCGGCATGCGGCAGCGCGTTGTAAGGCGCTGGTGCACCGACAACTACTTTCTAGAATGACTATTGGTTCTTCTTATTTTTTTCATAATTCCTAATTGTTTCCATACGAAAGATTTCAAAAGGTAGGCTACGCTGATTTCAAAACCATTTTCGTCACAGATCGCAAGTGACGCGAATGATATAAAGCATTTTATTAGAATCTGTGAATAAATATAAGTTGTAACCAGTGAAATGCGTAGGAAGACAGTTAGATTAAAAAAATATGTCCTATTTCGTAATAACAAAGTGAATGTTTCTGGCATTTTCCGACGGTCGCCCACGCGCCAACCATATTTACTATTACTGCAATGTAGATAAATATTATCCTCTAGCCTTAATAATTAATATCTCAACTACGCTTTATGCATTATAAAACAGTACCCGTCCTACAGTATTATCTAACTTCATGTAATGAAAGATTCATAGATATACGTTTAGTTTGGTCAAGAGGCTTTTATTTATGGCAAAAGAGTAAAAACAAAGCAAAGGAACGTTCGTGTTTCTTTTTTCTTGCTTTTATTGTTCTTTTTAAACACACCAGTTCTTAATTTAAATTAATTCAAGACGAGACCTCTTTCGTTATCATTGTCGGATTCTAAAAAGGTTTAGGTCTGTACATATTCCATTTTCAAATTGTTGCTCATCGTCTACTTTTTTCATAATTATTATTGGCAATTTTCAGGTCTAGTTCTGCTACTACGATTGTAATTAAGTATATTACTCGCTTACTTTACAAACTTAATTTTTTTCTTATAGAACTGAAAAGTAGGTAGAGCATATTTTTCTATAGGTAAAACAATATACTGACAAAATTGTTTATTATCTAGTCGTTGCTCGCCACTAAAGTAGGCAGATCATTACGAAATTGAGGTCGTGTCTTGGTGATAAGGTAAATTAGGCTATCCGAACTCCAATCTTGGCTATGGAGGTCATATCAGATGATACTTTAATATAACTTCCGTAAATATTTAGTACATTCCCCAAGGTAAAGAATATCCCATTAAGACTGCACAAGTCAGTACCAAAATAAATTCTTAGGTATTCTCTAATCTCATGATACAATAAATTGTTGATTTCCCCACAACATAATACAATACATCACTTTATAACCAATGGGGTTGAAGTCAACAATAATAAACTACGTCCATACTTATCACTTTTAAGACTTCAGTCCCAGATTCCCGACTGTTCAAATAGTCTTAAAAGCACATTGCAAATAATTTACATACTTTAAGAAATGCATAGAGATCCAACGGTTCACAATAAAGGTATGCCTTTAAAATCTTACTAGTTATCCCAGCGAACTTTGTATCGCCTCAAATATAAAAAAAAAACCTTCCATAAACTTCTACGAATATATTATTTCATGCAAATGTATGTATTATTAATTATAATTGAAAACGCGACTGACGGACAGACAGACAAATTGTCGTATTAAATATATAGATTGGGACCTTTATGAACCGTAAGCCAACCTCAACTGCAAATCGTGTAAAAACCAAAACAGCGGCCGCAGGCTAGTTTTATAAGTAGTATGTAGCAACAAAGTTACTGCCAAAAAGTAGGCCTCTGTCTACATCTCCGGGAAAATAAGCAATCAGTAATGTATGTAAGTAATTTTACAGTTATATATAGTATCAACAAGAACTCCGCAGCCATAATTATTTAACCATATGGATACCAATAATATATTCCCAAAACCTATTTGTAATTCCTCAAAACATGAGTTCGTTATAAATATTATCATATTTATTGCATAGAATGATTTTATCTCGGAACAGCAAACATAATGGAGGTAAACAACGTTTAGACGACGAGAGAACGATGCAGTACTGTGGCACTTTGCCTCATTCTCAACAGTTCCTGGAACCTCCGATAATCACGCACTTGACTCATACAACTACTGCTCTTGAAATATTTCACGGTTCGTATTGTCGTTGGATTTCAAAGAACACATTAGATTCAACCATATTTGTTGACCAACCGATAGATGTTTCATAGTATATTTATGCAACACCATTTTAATGAATGACGAGTTTCACATTTTTAAAAATTCATTGTTTATGCGTCTTCAAATGGGATTTTGACATGCCCACGCGTAATAAATACATTTTAATAGTAAAGAAGTCGGTATATTTTTACGGAAGTGATTCATACGTCATATTGGTTAAATACGACGACACGTGGTATGCGGATGAATTTTGATTCTTGACCATTAATCTTAACCGTCAACGTAGTAGTATTTTAAAGCCGCTGATAAGCTGACAATGACAGAGGTCATATTGTAAATGACCTCTGTCATTGTGAGCTTATCAGCGGCTTATATACGAGTATATGCTTATTATTCTAGTTAAAAAATAAAACTGGCCAACTCCGAGTCGGACTCGTGCACAAACACACACTGCGCTTCGAATAAGCTAGCAAGTAATACCCGCCCTCGGTCAATATTGGTCAAATTTAATACACCACGCACCCGTGACTCATACCTAGCAGCAGTAATACAGTTCAATAAATCTAATCCTGACAGCAAATTGAGCACAAGCGCCCTAGGAATGGGAGGGAATACTATTTCCCCCATTTATGTGGTTGAAAACCTATCAGCTGAGAACAGGAACCTCCACGCTGCTGCTCGATTACACGCGAAGGAATGTAAATATAAATTTGTGTGGGTACGCAACGGCCGCATATACTTGCGAAAGACGGAGACTTCGGAGTCTATATGTGTTCGCAGCATTGACGCACTCAAGAAACTAACTTGAACTTTTTGTTTAGTTATAAGTTATAAGGTCTTTTTTTTACTGTCAGATACTTGTGTTATATAATTTTATTTCATGCATTCACTTCAGAATTAAGTGTATATTTTCAGAATGTCAGAGGTCTACGTACTAAACTTATTAACATATCTAACAACATAGCCGCCTGCCAATATGATATAATTGTACTTTGTGAGACATGGTTTGATGATGGTGTCTGTGACTGTGAATTGTTTGATGACAGTTATACAGTTTATCGGCGTGATCGATCGACCAGTCCGTATCAGCAGAACAAAAGGGACGGTGGAGGGGTGGTAATCGCCGTTTCCAAAGCACTGCCCTCAGCTAGATTAACCCACTGTGAAAGCATGTGTGAAGACTTATGGGTCTCAATTAACATCTTAGTAGATAACAAACCAAAAAGGGTTGCATTTTGCAGCACCTACCTCCCCTCCCCGCTACAAAATGTGCAGTTGCAACACTTTATGAGTAATGTGAATCGTGTTCTAGAAACATACTCTGATGTACTTATTTTAGGTGACCTTAACTTGTACAATATACACTGGGTTCCAGAGTCGGTTGGTTCCTCGCTTTATGGCACCTTACGTGAGGCGTGTACTATGTCCCAGTCATTTTTGGATTTTATCACTTTGAACAATCTAAAACAGTATAATAATGTAACAAATGATAAAAACAGAAGCCTTTGTCTGGCCTTGTCTAACATTTTATGTATCAATAGTCTAAAAAGTGCATCACCCATAAGCAAGTTAGATTCACACCATCCTCCTTTTGAATTTAACTTATTGATGCCAAAGCCCCCCGTCTCACTCGTAAAAAATGAAAAAATGAAGTCGAACTTTCACAAAGCTGATTATGATAGTATTATCAATAATTTGAATCAAATCACGTGGAGTCAGGACCTGCCTTGTGACATGTATGTGGATGATATGGTACAACATTTCTATAGTCTAGTCAACGCAGCCATTAAAAAATTTGTCCCAATGACCAAACCAATCTCAGACAAATTCCCCATTTGGTTTACACCTGAATTGAAGCGACTATTAAAAGAAAGAAACAAATATCGGACTCGTTACAACAAATATAAAAATCCGTTAGATAATGTATCTTGCCAATTATTGAAAAAAAGGTGTCTAAAATTAACTACTCAATGCTATAATAACTATATATCAAACATAGAATCAATGATAACATCGGACCCCAAATACTTTTGGACATTCATTAAGCAAAAACGCCGCAATAGCAGCTCTTACCCAACCTCTATGATACATGATGGTAACACTGCAAACAATGGTACTGACATATGCAATATGCTCGCATTTTATTTCTCCTCTGTTTATGGGTTTTCTGTGCCTATTGCCGGGTGTGAAGATAACATCGCTGCCGCCTCTGCATGCGAACCTTCTAATGTTCTTGCATCAGTCTCATTTACAATCAATCACGTAGAAAATTCTCTGAAAAGACTAAACAAGCATAAAGGTGCTGGAGCTGACGGCATACCGTCCTTGTTTGTACATAAATGTGCAAAAGAACTTGCACCTCCACTGACGATCATTTATAATAAATCATTGGCATGTGGTATCTTTCCGTCTGCCTGGAAGGAGGCACTAATTGTACCGATACACAAGACTGGAGATACAACGTTGGCTGAAAATTACAGACCAATCTCAATATTGTCTGTCTTTGGAAAGGTTTTTGAATCCTTGTTATGTCCCGTAATATCATCAATTGCTAAGCACTACCTGACACCATTCCAACATGGTTTTGTGAAATCTCGCTCCACTTCTACTAACCTGGTGTCATTTGTCTCGGATCTCTCCGAACTAATTGACAGTCGGACGCCTGTTGACGTCATTTATACTGATTTCAGTAAGGCGTTCGATAGGGTTAATCATTTTATCCTTATCGAGAAGCTCGGCAGAGTCGGTATTGCCGGAAACCTTCTGGACTGGTGTGCTTCTTATTTAAATAATCGTAAATCTAGTGTTGTGTGTGAGGGTTACATTTCTAATTCCTTTTCCACCCCCACTGGTGTCCCTCAAGGCTCTCACTTAGGTCCGATTTTCTTTAATATATTCGTTAATGACATTACCTCTTGCTTTATACACTCAAAAGTTTACATGTACGCCGACGACCTAAAATTTTCCAAACCTATTTCCTCGGTTAACGATTCAAGACTTCTACAAGAAGACCTAAACCGACTCTCGCAATGGTGCACTAAAAACCACATGACGCTAAATATTAATAAATGTAATTACATCCAATTCACTAGAAATACACGGCCTCCTAAGAATACCTACACTATAAATGACATTCCCCTTAATGAAGTTGGTGAAATTCGCGATTTGGGAGTGATACTGGACAAGCAGTTGAGTTTCATTCCTCACATCAACAATGTTACTTCTAAAGGTTTCCGTATGTTGGGGTTTGTGCTCAGAAACTGCAAAAACTTTAAGAAAGAATCAACTAAGATTAGCCTATTTAATACTTTAGTGAGATCGAGGCTTGAATACTGTAGTCAAGTCTGGTCTCCTCATTACGAAGTCCACATAAATTCACTTGAGCGGGTTCAGAAACGATTTTTGTACCATCTAACCTTCCACCACCATAACGCAAGGACTTTGACTTCGTACAAGGAACGATTGAATCATTTCAGGCTGCGCAGTCTTAAGGTTCGGAGGCAACTATTGGACCAAATATTCCTATATAAGGTGGCGAATGGAGTTCATGATTGCCCGTGTCTCCTCCAAAAAATAAAATTTAGTACCCCGAAAAAACTTCCGCGTAATTCAAGATTCCGTTTATTTATCCCCAAGAAAGCAAGAAGTAATCTGGGACTCCACTCGCCTATGAACCGACTTCAACACCATTATAACAGTATCTCTAAGGGGCGCGCTTTGGACATCTTTGGGCAAACGTTAGTTAAATTTAAATTCCTCATCCTAAACCCATCCCACAATTTACTAGTTACTCACTTACCTAATATAGTTTAGTTTTTCAATGTCTCACAAATTATTGTACCTACTTAAATTTTTTGTTTTACATATCTATATCTATAATCTGCTTCTCATTGCATGCCGTGGCAGCTTGTAATTGAGGTAGCACCAAACGCATGACACTTTAATTTATGATGATTATGTAATGTCTTGGTGTATATCTTGTAAGCTGTTCTAAATAAATAAATAAATAAAAAATAAATAAGCTGTATTAAACTAACACACTGTAAAAGTTGTGTTTTTTCTCTATTGCACAATGTTAATTGCAATAGAGAAAAAAAAAAATTCTTTGTTACAATATTTATAGCAAGACTAGGTATAAAAGAATATAAAAAGCGTTTCAATGTATAAGGAAAAATACAAGGGTATTATTTACTTTTTTTTTCTACCAACATTTATTTTAGTACATTGACCTTCCTCATGACATCGACCTTTTGTTCTCTACACTTTTAAATGTCCTTAAGCTGTTTTCTTCTGTCGAATGGATAAAGCCTCTGCCCTGTCTATTTCTGAATCTTTTTTACAGATTGATGCGAAATATATTAACGGAGGTATTTACATATAATCACGCGGGGCATAAACCACGAGGGGCTCGTGGTCTAGTGGTAACCGACAATGTTAACACATTGCAAAGTATAATTAACATTTATTCAGGCAGGTCTTAGGATGGCTGTCCATTTCTTAAGACATTGAGACCCCTCCGTGCCTCGCAGAGCACGTTAAGCCGTCGGTCCCGGTTTTCATACGAACATCTATGGCAGTCGTTAAGGGTAGTTGGAATCCTAAATCAAAAATCCGACCGGTCTAACTACAGAACTTTGATATCGCCCATGGGTTCTGTAGGTCGCTTCACGGAAAATATCGAAGTTCAGCCGAATCGCAGTTAGACTGGAAAGCCGCCCTAAACTCCTGTGGTTACCCCGGCGGCAGCGGTACTCAGTTTGCATCTAGATTTGAATGTATTCGAGTCCCACCTGCTTTTGCAATTCATTTTGCAAAACTATTTTACACTCATGATGTTCCCACACTGGGACGATTAAAGACCTTCAAACCCAGCTGGTAACGTACAGGTTGCATACACACATATCACACAGTCAAACCGAACCGTGATTAGAGCAATCGTGCAATCCAACCTAAACGTCGGGAAGTAACAAGGTATCGAACCTACCTTTAATATTATCACGATTTTATTCCGCTAGACATACGTTATGAGTGAAAAATGTGAAATATTTAAAAAATCTAAGAATTCTGTGTCTGAAATGAAACAACAAAACTGGGTGTGTTGTAAATATATTTGCGGGATTATTTACTTCAGATTCATACATTTAATTTCATTTTCACTGTATTAATACGCAAGTCTATTCATAAAACAGTCTTTTTTATTTTAATATCTCAATCGTATCATGAATTTTGTCTGAGAGAAGATGGTTTTATGTTTTTAATAAATTTTGACATAAGATAAATAAACGGTTCATTATTTGCGCCGGAAATCGTTGTCTCTTCATTTGATAATATTTGCGACATCAGTCTTTAAAACGTAGTACAGTGTAGACATGTTGTATTCTTAAACATAATGTTAAATCGGTATTTATTACAATTTTATAAATATGAAAATTTATGTTGTGAGATTTCGTTGTTGTTTTGGTGATTGTGATTTGGTTGGATTGGGTGATTGATTTCGTAGTGGTGATTAATCTGTCATGTTGAATCATCAAGACGAAAGTAAGGAAATTGAAATGACTTTTAAACCTACTTCAAATAAAATAGGTTTCTCAATTCGACCGTATATATACAACGAGAATCTGATGATAGAATTTCGTAGAAATCGAGGAGAACCTTCAAAAAAAAACAAAAAAAAAACTGTAAGGGCGACTAGTGCGTTTGTTAATTTTTTCATTAGGTATTATAAAGGACTACCATTTAAAAAAGGTTTGGAATTGATCTGATGAGGAAGCCGAAAGCCAGTCGAGGGAAATCATCAACGATTTACAGCAGATACGTTGTGTTTGGGTTTGAATAATTTGTTTTGACGAGAACTTTACATATCCCAAATGCTTTTTAGTTTACGGTTTCAACCATACAATTCATACATATACATATCATTTATAATGCGATCAATAAGTAGTAATAAATGTAGTTGAAACAAACAAACAGATTCGCGGTGTCGTTAACGACGCACATAAGGGTATTTGCACGAACTAGACCGCCAAAAGTCCCATTATCACACACAATTGCTTGGTAGGTACCACCTTCCTATTGCATTATTATTTTGTAATGTTATTTAAAATTATTCAATTGTCTTTTATTATTGCATCAATAAATGGTCACCTAAATACATAATTATTTTACATAACACTGTCCATCCTAATTCCTATGCTTGACAGAAATCGTTTTGACGCTCTTTGTACATCTTATGTGTGTAATCAACGTACCTTATAATTTTCAAGTTAGTCAGATTATATTATAATAATATATTTTCAATATACTCCGTCCTCCATACATTCATATATTATATAATTAGATTATCTGTTTGAATCACCTGCCCTAAGGGAATGATTATACAGTACGACTTTGTCTCTATTACCCCATATACTCTCACTTCCCCATCGACACCAATACATTCCAAACAGGGCACCGTCGAGATGGGCCGCGTGGTCGATGAACTTCCATCCAAATACTACACCAGCCAGATCTATGCTCATTATAACCTTGATAGCCGTACCAGCGGCAAATGCGTACATTGGCAAGAATATGATGCTCAATCTGGTATCAGGGTACTGTAGGCAAACGTACGCCAGAACTGCCAATATGGCGCCAGACGCTCCGAGACTAAGGCCAGGCCCCCGTTCAATTACGGTTACAATCCGACAATCTGACAATGTCTGTCACTAACAATTTGACAATTTTTCTGTTCAATAAAACTTACAGGCGACTTATTTGTCAAGGTGGAAAATTTACTAATATGTCGAATTGTCCCGATATTCCTACATATTTCTGTTCAATAAAACTTTTTAGCGACAGGTGACGGGCGACTATTTTTCGTGAAAAACTTGTGAAGACAATTTTTGACTGGAGTTCGTATCCACGAATTCGTGTCTTCTTTCAATGTTTACCTTCAAGATAATTTTCTCATGAAGTAGTTAGGTACTAGGACTTGGATTTTTGCGGAATGTGTGGCTAGTTTCCTTTTAGGTTACCTCTGGCGTTGGGCATAAATCCAGGCCCAAACGCTCAATTGCAATACCGAACAACGTTTCCTTGTCCCGCACCGCAAACTAGTTCCGTGTAACGAGTGTGTCTGTGCGGGAATCAAGCATTACCTTTACATTGGCGAAATCATCAATGAACATCGATTGAGCCACGTTTTTAAAAAGAAGAAGAAGAAAAAGTAGATATTGAAGAGTGTGGCGTCGGCGTTGGTGACGTAGATCCGAATTATAAAAAAAATTGTTTCACCTACCGTAAAATAATTATTTTTGAAAATAAACTATTTCGGCGAATTTATTTATAATTATGCAAGACTTTAATAAAATATTAAAAAGAACGACCCGCGTATCGATCCCGAGACTCCGGTGTCAAAAGCCGATGCACTACCGACTACGCCATCGAAGCAGTTAAAATAAATAGTAAACATGTAGCTACATTATTCATGAGATCTATATACACAACTTTTTAGGGTTCCGTACCTAAATGGTAAACGGGAACCCTATTACTGAGACCTCGCTGTCCCTCCGTCTGTATTGAGCTGTTGCTCTTATTGCTCTCATGAACCGTGATAGTTAGAAAGTTGAAATTTTCACATTATGACGTATTTCTGCTGCCTCTATAACAACAATAAAAAGAACTAGTTATCACAGCGAACTTTGTATCGCCTCAAACATAAAAAAAAAAATCATGCAAATGTATGTACCTATTATTAATAATAATTGAAAAACGCGACGGACGGACAGACAGACAAATTGTCGTATTAAATATATAGATATAATAAAAATTTAAAGGGGCTCCCATACGACAAAAGTAACTTTTTTTTTAATATTAATAACAGCAACAGATAGATGTATAAAATATTCACAGAATAATATTTAAATATTAATAATTAATTATTATAAAACAAAAAGAGTATTTTGTGACTAAGGTAGTTTTGGTAGCTAATGAACGGTTGTTCACATTAAATCTATAAGACGATTTGGCGTAGGTACTTGGTAACGACCGCGACGGCGACAATATCTCAGGAGTAAGGAGCGTCGAGTTCGAATCTACGTGATTGAGATACTTTTTGGGCTTTGTTGTTAAATAGTTAACTACCTCTTTTAAGGTTATCGCAATTTGGCGTAGGTACTTGGTAACGACCGCGACGGCGACAATATCTCAGGAGTAAGGAGCGTCGAGTTCGAATCTACGTGATTGAGATACTTTTTGGGCTTTGTTGTTAAATAGTTAACTACCTCTTTTAAGGTTATCGCAATTTGGCGTAGGTACTTGGTAACGACCGCGACGGCGACAATATCTCAGGAGTAAGGAGCGTCGAGTTCGAATCTACGTGATTGAGATACTTTTTGGGCTTTGTTGTTAAATAGTTAACTACCTCTTTTAAGGTTATCGCAATAGGTTAAAATTAAATAATATTAACAGTTTAGTGTAAAATTACAGACATAATACCCAATAGTTATGCATATATCATCGAGGGGATAGGCAGAGGGATAGGTAGGTGTTGTCAAGTTTAAGTTAGGTACATAAAATAAAACTTTTGTTAAATAGTTTAATTATTAAGTACTTAATCTCTAACCCACAACTCTAACCCCCCTTCCCTAACAGGGGGAGTGCTCTGACCAACTGAGCTACGATGACCACTACCGACAACATCGAATTTTTGCTTCATATCATATTCATAATTTCTACATCGCGCTATTAAGATTAGCGTTGGATCCACCTACCGCAGTTCTACCGAACTAACGGTACAAGTGTATCGTGTTACAACGATATTTAAACACTGAATTTTTAGATGAATCCTTACCAAATCCATATATTTTTGTATTTAAAGCAATGAGTTTGCTTAAACTATTCTTAAAATATTAAGAAAGAAATTATAAATAGATCACAAAAATGCTGCCGCCGATGACATCAGTTTTTGTGATCTATTTATAATTTCTTTCTTAATATTTTAAGAATAGTTTAAGCAAACTCATTGCTTTAAATACAAAAATATACTTAATCTCTATTTAATAATTTTTATTTTGTTTTTTGCTTGTAGGGTTGTCACATTAACGAAAGTTTCATATTACCATACAAAATTTCTTCTATTGAGTATTATAAAACAAAAATTTTGGCCTTGTAAGGGCAGAATATTAGCAAGAAGTACCTACAGTGAATAATTGTAAAATATGCAAGCTTATGAATATCAAGGCAAAGGCTAATAATCCTAAACGGCAATAGACTTGCCCTATTACGTGGAACCAACAAAATTTGATGCACTTCTGCCTACTATGTCTGTCATTTTATGACCGCAATATCTCAGAAGTAGTAGTGTTAGCACAGCCCCACACTGCTGTGTTAGCAGTGTGGGGCTGTGCGACACGTTTAGTATGTTCATCCATATACCGATTTTTTATATAAGTAAATACATTCTTACAACTTCAATATTCAAAATATGATTTCGCGACAGAGGGTAAATCTTCTATCAGAAATGTCCGACAATTCTACAAATATATCGTGACGTCATGACAATTTTCTGTTCAATAAAGCAGATTGGACAAGTTTTTCACGACAAAATTGTCGAAAATCACCTGTCGCTCAAAAAGTTTTATTGAACAGAAATATGTAGGAATATCGTGACAATGCGACATATTTTAAATTTTCCACCATGACAATTTTGTCGCCTGTAAGTTTTATTGAACAGAAAAATTGTCATGACGTTATTATATTCAGCTCGATAATTGTCAACCAACAATTGTCAAATAAATTTGACTGGTGTTTGGTAGTGGTGACAGACATATGAAAGTTTTATTAAACGCGTTTTCCAGCTACAAAGATTACCTGTCGGTTTTTGACTTATTTGTCGCGTTTATTGAACAGCCTCAGCGTGACAATTTGACAATTAAGTCACTTTTTGACAATTATGTCGGCTTGTAACGTTTATTGTACAGGGCCCAGGTTGGATGAGTAGGACCTTGTATAGTAGATACATTGCAGTTATGTAAGTATTACAAAAAGAAGACTTTGTGGTTCTGTTCCAAATGTTTTTTTTTCTCTTTATATTGGTGAGGCTTTTGTCCCAAACAGGTTCAATCTTGTAATAAGTAAATGAAAGTGATTCTTGGGAACAAAACGACTTATCTTTTAGTGTTAATTTCAAACACAAGGCCGCCTTTCAGAGACACCTGAAATAAATAATATGAACTGTAATATATTAAACGACTTTAAAAGTAATTGGAATCGTATATAAGGTATGTAAATACGAACATTAAAAGTGAGTTATTGGATAAACACCAAGTGAAGAATACCCAAATAATTGGATTTAATATCTCACATTTCATCAAATGCTTTAAACTGACTGAAAATAACTTTCTAATTGGGTACGAATGTGTTTATAGAAATCTGTTGAACAAAAACGGAGTTTAATGATTTTCTTTAATTTATAATTTTAAAATATGAATCACAAAAGCTGTAGTCTTGGTCTGGCCTCAAACCAGCTACGGATCTATTTCCTGGAGGACCGTTCTATCAACTGACCAGGACACCACTAGCCCAAGACATCTAATTTTGTGATCACATTGTGTTAATATCGCGACTTACGCGTCTCTTAAATTTATTACACTTTATCCAAAGAATAAGCATTGCCATACAACGTGGCAATGCTGCCAGCCTTCTCGGAACATTGCCAGTCAGCGACGAGGCGGAGGAATTCTTTGATGAATATTAGAATTTAGATGTAATCTTAGTAAGTATAATTAGAATAGGTAATGTCTTAGATCAAAAATACCTAGATTACCGATCAGTGCTTTAAAAACAGCACCACTTCAACTCGGTCCCTATCGCTAGTGGACCGACTTACCGCTTCAGTCGCTTTGCGACCGCGCTGGTAGTAAGACGTTTCTCGATGACAAAGTTTTCGCTTATAGATAGCAAAAAACTACTTTTTAGAGGATGGAGTATCATACTTTCGACAAGTAAAAATCAGTTTACATTGTTAATTGCTTTTCATGTGCAATAATGCACTGCTTAAGAATATTATGGTCATTTTTAACTGTGCAAACTACGTGCTTGCTCGGTGAAGTTGAACAACTTCACACCTAACAAGCGCGCAACTTCACACCGCAATGTTAGAACAAGTCTCATACAGAAAGATAGAGTCGTCATTTATTTATTTTTTAAACCTAATAATTCTACTGTTGTTTGTTCATAGCATTATAAAAAGGACGTTATTTATGTTACTAAAAAAGGATTAAATAAATAAAAAATAACAGCCGTGCCAAATATTTTACAAGTAAAGGAGATATTATATTGGTAATGCTTAAATACTTTGTATTCTTAATACCAAATGAGTGACCAAATTAAATCGACTTCATAATACCACCTAGTATTTTCAAATATTTCATAAGTTTCGTAGGTATTAGTACCTACCCATAAATTTATTTGATTGATTGTTTGTTTTAGGTTACAGGTTGTGTGTGAAAATATAATTGTTGATTTTATTTCGTACTAGCGTTTTTGTAATCTCTTATCTATATAATTTATTTTATACGTTTATTTATACGTGAATAAAACAATGTGAATTAAGTTTATCTTTCTCATCGTATTTCATTAAAAAAAAGTTTTATATGCAATGTGCTCCACATTCCTTTTATAACCTTAGCGCATGGAATTCGTACCAAGTTCCTATCTCGCTTGCTGACTTCCGAGGGAAGCGACAACAGCGCTGTACATTGATGCTTTTGTATTATTTATTAATAATTATTTCTATGTCAATCATCAATGTACAATCTTGTTTATTTTATAGATGGTATTTGTAATAATTACCTATATAGTATTCGAGTGCCAAGATTCCGCGTTGTATTTGTACTGAATCCAATAGTATTTTTGATCTAAGGGTAATTAATGTACATAATATTTCCATTGATATGATTAATAGTTTTCACTAAACTGGGTAATAAAAATGGAATAACACGATTCCATTTCTACAAAGTTTTGGTAATATATCCACGGAATACAATTTACCATTTATACATATATTATCATAAATCATCTTTCTTAGCTTCATATATACATTAAATCCTAAAAAAAAAAAATAATCAGAGACGCCCGGCAACGGACGTTAGAGCGGCCGCGGCCTTGGGCAGCGGAATTAAAAAAAAACCTATAAGTATATAGTAGAACCTATAAGTGTATAGTATAAGGTAAGTAAATATTTTTTTTTCTCAGAATAAATTAATATTCTTTTCAATTAATTGAATTGTTGTTTTGTGTTGCAAAGTTTTCACATGAAAGTAACAATTCGAAGCACCCACAAACAACAAGTAATTATTATTTTATTTATTTTTATTTTTTATTTTTTCTTTATTGGAAAACATACGGATAAATATGTAAACATAATAGTTTACATATTTCTAAATTAGTGCGTTTTACAATATCTGGAAATCATTTACTAGTTTTCGCTTACATCTAAGATAACGAACTTTTAACTTGCTAGTTACAATAGGATGAGGGACGTATATAAGTATATATAAAGGTACACAGATAAAATAAAAGAAGTTCTATTAGGGATAGAACAAAGTTACAAATATAAATCTGTTACTATTATATTAAGGTTTCAAAAATTGATACGAGAGGCTACGTAAAGCTCGACTGGTGAGATATCACACTGAACCACTCGTTTGATCATATAATATGGTACCTATTCTATTACTTATATGGATAGCGCTACAATTTAATTACTCAAACCTCTTCTTTATGCTAGAAGAGAACAGCCCGTCTACGTCTAGGTGACATCGGCCCTTCGTTTTCCCTCATTATATTGCGAATAGTACTAGTATAGGTATATTAGTATTTTGCAATATTGCACTCAGTATAAAAGCTATATTGCAAAACTTTGAAATATGGAACTCATATATTGCTTTCTGGAAAGCAATATATTTGTATCACATAGTAAGTAGGTACCTTTGTGTTACGTACTGCATAGAAGGTACTGGTTGCACAACAATACAGTATTGATTTGACGCTACGGCAAGTTCAACATAATGCGTTGTTGTTTTCAGCTTGCATTTGCAATATTTAAACCATTGTTCGAAGAATGCAATATATGCATAGAAAATAAATACGTTAAGACTTCAAACTAAGAAGAACTTCTCCCGCGAGAACTAGATATCTGTGAGATCTAGTGTATGGGACAGTTTCTGCGACGACGCTTTTGAGTAGAAAGGGGCCTCCGGAAGAGCTCTGTGGGCGTCCCTTTACCGTGTCCACCAGTGTGATCTTGCCTGTGGCTCGGCTAAGGCATGTGTATATCTGGGTTCCACACGAAGCCAAACTGAAGGATAAATTATAAGTACTCCTTAAGGATAAATCTGGTATAAGTGGCTGAAAGTAAACAATTTTCTTGGTAGGCACTGAAACTGTCAATCGTCGTGTTCAGAAGGTGGTTATTGTTTTCAAATGTTTTCAATTCATCATGTCACTGTAAGATCAAAATGTATTGATACGATCAACAAATTTTTATTGTTATTGTCCTAAGAAATACAATAACATTGAGCCATGTATCAAATACAAATTAAGACAATGTATAAACATGTCTATTATAGTTTCAAAACAACTATTGTCCATTAGGCCACTGAAAGGTTTCCAAATACTTTAATATCTGTCCAAAAATATTTACCTAATAGATTGATTCTTCTTTGGCACATACCTACAAAACGCTTTTATATACTAACTATCAGATAACCGCGGCTTCGCCCGCTTGACAAATTATTATAGTACTATTTGTAGAAACCACATCAAAATACGTTGCGTAGTTTTAAAGATCTAAGCATAGGGACGAAAGCGACTTTGTTTTATACTTAGTATGTTATGATTAAGATATTACTATATCAATACAAGTTATGAACTAGAATTATTAGTGCATGTTTAGAGGCTATACGCTCGCCCCAGTGCGTGGGATCAAGAGTAGTTACTAGCGGAAAGAATGTAGGTACAATATACCTTTTAGGAAACAGGCGATTATTAATGAACATATTACCTTGTAAAAATAGATATCACCTACATCTCTCACACTTCCAGTCTATAAGTATACAGCCTACTAACACAACAAACAACAGATATGTTTCTATTTTAATTAACCATTGTAAAAACAAAAATATATCCACATGAATGAAACTAAACACACACACAAATCACGCCTTTATCCCGCGGGGGAGTAGATAGAGGTGCTTTACACACCCAGTATATTTAGTACCGCGTAATATAAAGCAAGCATATTGCAGTCATCGGGCACACTTATAATGGGTTATGTCGAAAATGGCGGAATGAATTTAATAAAAAATAGCAGTAATATTGTAATAATGAATAAAAAATAATTAAACCCGTTCCTTGCGATGTAATGTTGATGAAAAACAACAAAATCTTACGTGCCAGCTATAAACTTAGGCGATAAACATATACTCACTTCTATTACACTTGGGAGGTGGGAGGTACCATCCTCCCAAGTGTAATAGAAATGAGGTTCGATTATACTAAAAAATTACTGGCGATAAAGAAAGGAGCGGCGGTTTTCCAAAACAGGATATCACTGACAGAAATTCCGTAAGTATGTGAGTCGGAAACAGTGTTAAGAGATTTGTTAAGAGTAGAAAAGTACTATTATCATAATTTCTGTCAAATATATTAAATCCCACACCATCCTGACAAAGCATCATAGTTTACAAGCACATAAAAAGAGAAGATAAATAATGAAATGAAATGAACTACATTTGTTTGAACATATCTTTCTTCTGTTAATAAAATGTTGTTGCAAAGTCAGTGAAAGGATGTAATCGATTCATACTTGAAAATAAGAGATTCTAGTATATGCCAATATTAATAAAAATACCGGCCAAGTGCGAGTCGGACTCGCGCACAAAGGGTTCCGTACCTAAACGGCATAATAATCACGTTTGTTGTACGGGAGCTCCCTTAAATATGTATTATATTCTGTTTTTTAGTATTTTTTGTTATAGCGGCAACAGAAATACATCATCTATGAAACTTTCAGCTTTCTAACTATCACGGTTCATGAGATACACCCTGGTGGCAGACGGTAGGACGGACAGCGGAGTCTTAGTGATAGGGTTCCGTTCGTTTTACCCTTAGGGTACAGAACACTAAAAACGATTCCAACGTTAGTTGTATGATGTCCTTGAACTGGTTTCATTTTATATGCAATAGACATGATAGCAATCAATTTATATTTTAAATAAACCACCACGATCAGAATCATTCAGAACGCCCCTAATTGCGTCTGGAAAAAAATCTATCAAGCATTCGCAGAGAATGTTACATGAATTGTTTTTAGATGATAAACTTGAGCACTTTGCTTTGTTGTTATTATACACCGTGAAAGTACCACAGTTTAAAAAAATATATTTTGGGCTCAGATTCGATAACAGAACCGGAGTATATTACTTTGAAAAACGAACATATTTTTTTTAATAAAAATCTTAAAATTGTCATCAATTGTCTTAAAAATGTCTCTAGACATCAAACGAGTACTCGTGGTAGCTCACTGCCTTAAAGAATCTGCAAATACTTCCAGTCTTCTCTGTTATCGAAACTGAATCCTGTCATAATATTATATTAGCTTGTAAGCCATAGCCTAGTTTAGTCTATGCTTAGATTATATCAATATTGTCTTGTCTATGTTCACTTCCTTCTTCCTTCACTTTGTAACATGGCCGACTGAAATACACGACACGTATTATTACGAGCTCCTGTCTTTTATTCCAAAAACCAACAAACATCAGGTGTGGTGTAAACTGGCGTGTCTTAGGAAGAACTGGATCAACCAGAAGAAAAAAATGGACGAATCTTCAACGTCGTCGGGTCGCCTCAAGCACATGGACGTTCATGCATCCAACATGCCGCTCACGTGGAAAAATTGGATCACCAAATTCAAAATATATCTCAAAGCATTTAAATATGATCAAGAAAGCGAAGATAGGCAAGTTGCACTTTTATTACATTATATAGGACCAGATTGCCTTCACATATTTTATTCTTTCAACCTAGATGTCGAAACAGTCAAGCTACAAGTGTTGATCGACAGATTTGCAGGTTATTTCAGCCCAAAAGTCAATATAACCATGATAAGGCATAAACTTTTTAACAGAAAGCAACTGCAAAATGAACAGCTGGACAGTTATATAACAGATCTCAAAAATATAGCCCATCAGTGTAATTTTGGTGAATTGCAAGACGATTTACTAAAAGATATATTTAGTTGGAATCTAAATGATCAGAATCAATACATTAAAGAGAAAATTTTGCAAGAATTACCTACCACTTTAGATGCCACTATAAATATTGCTAAGTCACTAGAATCGTCCCGGAAAGAAGTTCAAATATTATCAGGCACAAATCCCAATTCATCTGTAGCTAGTATAGATAGTATACATAACAGAAGTAGTCAACAGTCCAGTAGAAGTCATTCACAACATCGTCAGTCAAGAAATCAGTCAAGAAATCATAGTCGTAGTCAACAATCAAGGTATAATCCGCAGTCACAGGACCGTCAATCAAGAATTCAGAGTCACAGTCAACAATCAAGGTATAATCCGCAGTCACAGGATCGTCAATCAAGAAGTCAGAGTCACAGTCAACAGTCAAGGTACAATCCTAACCAGTCATACAATACATCCCATTCATCGAGTTATAGCAGTCCCAATGGTTATAAAGGTAACAATCAGTCTATGAATAACTCAATGTGTCCAAAGTGTGGTCAAACACATCGTTTTAAATGTCCTGCTCTTGGTGCAAAGTGTAATTTCTGTCAAAAACTTAATCATTATTCAAAGATGTGTAAGTCCAAGCAAAAATATGGTAATTATGTGCAAGAAGATTTTTCTAATGATGATCAAGCTTTTTTAGGTGCTGTTTATCAATGTAATTCTGTAAAATGTAGTAACCAATGGTCAATAACCCTAAGTATCTGTAGTCAATCTGTTTGCTTACTTATTGATTCAGGTGCAGATGTGAATTTGATGTCTAAGAAAGCATTTGAAAAACTAGCGTTGCAAGAGATAAATCTTATACAAACACCATTTAACTTGACAACATTTACAGGTCAAAGTATACCTACAATCGGTTATTGTACATTACCATGTAAGTATAATGACAAATCATACAACTTGTGTTTCCATATTACACCGTTAGATTGCAAAAATATTCTGGGTAGACAGTCATGTCAACAGTTAAAAGTCATAAAAAGAATACATTCAGTAACCTTTGATGAAAACATATCTAAACACAGTCCAAACTACACACTTAGTCAGCATAGCCAGAACAAAAATTTACAGTCAATGTCAAGTCAGTCTAACAGTCAAAGTCAAGTCATATCACAGTCAATGTGTCACAAAGTCCCAGCAGAGTCAAACAGTCTGTCAATACTAAAGAAATATAGTAAGGTTTTTAATGGAATAGGAGCTCTTAAAAACTATGAATGTCATTTAACTCTCAACGAAAATGTCAAGCCGTCGGTAGACGCAAGTAGAAAAATTCCTTTTAAATTACAGGATAAAGTCAAGGCAGAACTTAATAAGTTAGAAGTCACTGGTATTATTGCTCGAGTTGATGAACCAACTGATTGGGTCAACTCTATGGTAATTGTCTCTAAAAAGGATGAAAGCATTAGATTATGTTTAGATCCACGTAAGTTAAATAAAGCTATTAAACGTTCACATTACCCATTTCCACATATTGATGAAATTAAAGCAGAACTAAATGGTTCATGTTATTTTTCAAATTTAGACGCTAAGTCAGGCTTTTGGAATCTTGTCTTAGATGAAGAATCATCCAAACTATGTACTTTTATAAGCCCCTATGGCAGATTTCGTTTTTTAAGGCTACCGTTTGGTGTCAATGCATCTCCAGAAATCTTTCATAAAGAAATGATTTCCCGGTTTGGTGACATACAAGGCATTAAAATAATGATGGACGACTTTCTTATACATGCTAAAACCATTCAAGAACATGATCAAATCCTAGAAAAAGTTCTTTGTCGTGCAAAAGATATAGGTCTAACATTTAATAGTAATAAATGTAACATTTGTCAAAGTGAAGTCAAGTATTTAGGTTTTATATTCAATAAAAATGGAGTGTCTGTAGATCCATCTAAAGTAAATTCAATTTGCAACATGCCACACAGACAGATGTCCAGAGATTCCTGGGCATGATTAATTTTCTTGGCTCATTCATAAAAAAATTATCAAAAGAAACATCAAACATAAGACAGTTACTTTATAAAAACACAATATGGTCATGGAATGACAGTCATGAGAAAGAATTCAATAAATTAAAGTCTCTAATTAGTTCTTTATATGTCGCAGACACATTGTCCCGTGCTGCATTACCAGAAAATGCATTAGTAGAATTGGATGAAGATATTAAACTTCATGTTAATTTACTCACTGCTAATTTGTCACTTAGTCCTTTCAAGTTACAACAAATTGAACAAGCTACCAGGTCTGACCAAACTCTTCAAACTCTTATTAATTACTGTAAAAATGGATTTCCAAATTCAAAGCATAAAGTAGAAGATTGTATTAAACCTTTCTTTCCTGTTAAAGATGATATTCATTATGCTAATAACCTTTTATTTTTGTCAGATAGAGTTATTATACCTATTTCTTTAAGAAAAGATTTCTTAAAACTATTACATGAAGGTCATCAAGGCTTGAATAGTTGTAGAAATTTGGCAAGACATACAATTTACTGGCCTAATATTAGTCAAGATATAGATAATTACATCAGTAATTGTGAAATTTGTCTCACTTTAAGAAAGAGTAACACTAAAGAAAGTCTATTACCACATGATTACAAATACATTCCTTGGCATAAGGTTGGTATAGATTTCTTTGAGTTCAACAAGCATACATACTTAATTGTAGTCGATTATTTCTCAAAATATGTTGAGATAGCAATTTTAAGTAATGGTTACAGTGCAGACCAAGTCATAATCAAGTTAAAATCAATATTTGCTCGTCATGGTATTCCCCATACATTAATGTCAGATAATGGTCCACCGATGAATTCCAAATCTTTTCATGATTTCACACAAGATTGGAATATTCACCATGTCACTTCCAGTCCCTATCACAGCCGTTCAAATGGTATGGTAGAACGGACAGTAGGCATAATTAAAAATATGCTTAGAAAATGTTTACTTGATAATACTGATCCATATTTAGCATTATTGCAATATCGCAATACTCCCAAAAACAATTTATGTTCACCAGCACAACTTTCCATGTCACGTAGACTTCGTACAAAGCTACCTATAGTAGAAAAACTTTTAAAACCAAAATTGTGTAACTATAGACATCTTAAACAAGTCAATAATCAAAATTTACATAAGATGAAAGAGTATTACAATAAAAATTCCAAAGATCTTAAACCCTTGGAGGTAAATAGTCATGTTATGTTTCAAAAACATCCACAATCGTCTTGGTTTCCAGGTATTATACAACAAGTTGGTCCTGAACCTAGGTCGTATATCATAAAAAGTAAACTTGGTACATATCGTCGCAATAGACAATACATAACACTTAGACCAAAGTCTCAATATTCTTTTCATTCACATAACACACAGACTAATAATTTTCACACTCAACCAGTCAGTTCCAATCAAACTTATATCAGTTATACTCCTTGTTATACAAATGATTACTCTAAAATTTCTCATAGTCAATCTCCTCAACGTACTAGCAGTCAACCAATTAAGAAATATTCTAGTTCAGGAAGAGAGATAAGGCAACCACAACGTCTTATAGACACAGTCTTATAAACATTATTTCGTATTCATTGTCATGTACTTAGTTATAAGTAATTAATTAGTAAACTAAAATGTTGTAAACCATTGTTTGTTTACATTTAGAAACAATCGTCGAATTGACAACGTCAAATAATGTCAACTGTCAGAATCTTTTAAAACGTCAAATTGTCTCGTGTCAAAACACTAAAATGCGTTTTGTTATTTTTATATAAGAATCTAAAATATAAGTTATAATAAAGTTAAAGGGAAGATGTCATAATATTATATTAGCTTGTAAGCCATAGCCTAGTTTAGTCTATGCTTAGATTATATCAATATTGTCTTGTCTATGTTCACTTCCTTCTTCCTTCACTTTGTAACATGGCCGACTGAAATACACGACACGTATTATTACGAGCTCCTGTCTTTTATTCCAAAAACCAACAAACAAATCCAAAATATTATTGTTTAAATGATGGAAGTTTCACGGTACTTCACGGTGTATAACTTCTAATTATGTAAGTTTTGGCTAGAAAATAAAAAAGTAAGATTTTGTTACCTGGTCAGCTGGGAATTAGAACCGGACACATCTATAACTTCTAGATCAGTCGGAGTGCCGTTTATTAGCACTTCACGGTGTATAATAATCTTTTTGTCGATAAACATTTCCATTATGTACTTATTTATTTACGATTATTTATTTATTCTATAAAGCTATGAACGGTGTTCAATAATACTCTCATTTAATTTTTTTTCAACTCGTAAATCATTATTACGATGAGCATAAATAATTCCTATCAATGTACTCGTATGATGTTAAACATGTAAATCATAAGTATTGTTTTATTCCAATTATTCAACATACTTTTCAAAACAAAATGCTTTAAAGTTTTAAGCCTCGCGTAATATTTTTGTTATGCTCCCAATTTCATTATACTCGTATTTATATCTGATTCATCTAACGTACGAGTTTATAACACGTCACTGCGTACAACAATAATAACGAAAGCAACTTTCATCAATCTTCATTTTTCATCGATTTCAAAAAAAGAAGGAGGTTCTCAATTCGATTGGATTTTGTTTTTTTTATTTGTGTTTGTTACCTTCACAGTTGTCACCTCATTACTTTAGACTAGGTGATCCAATTAAAAAAAAATTCGATGGGATAAATCCCATTGTAATAATACGGTTAGTGGATGCTAAGGGGGCATATCAACATCTCTGGGACCCAAATCATCCTCACATGCACGTGGTGCACCTGCTGATCGAGGTGGAGTAAGCTCTGGCAAATATATCCAGATGGCCTAGAAACGACAAAGCTGTCCCTTATTACGTGGGACTAAGAAAGAGAGTGGCCAAATGTGGGTGTAACACGCCTCTGTCTACCCCTTCGGGCATAAAGACGTGATATTGTGTGTGTAGAGATTTTGTAACTGAAACTGGGCCTCGGAATTGACTTAACGATTGTAAAACAGATGGAACGGATTGTTAAATTTATATAAACACATCTAAAAACTAGTACTATTCCCTATTCTATGACTATAGGTACTATTTAATTAGACTACCAAAGGAAATAGTAATGAGTTAAAGAGTTAAAACTCTTGTGTCTTACAGTTAAATGCGTGTTTATTCATAACACAACTCAATTTATAAGGTACTCCCAGGGGACATGGCAAAGAATCGAAGAGATAAAAAACTTGTGTCATGGGTCTCGTACTGTTAAATACATGTTTATTCATAACGCAACTCAAAATTATGTTTTTATTCTAGAAGGGATAGACCTACGCTTAATACATCCACATTTCTTCACCACACGTCTTAGTATCAGATTAAACTGCGGCAGTTTAGCCTGTACGGATTAGAGCACATACACTAGGTATACAATACGACCGAGGTATACAAATGCACCAGTTCATTGCCGTATTAGTCTCTTAAGCCAAATTACACACTCAAGATGCGAATTTGCATCCGTTCAGGTAGATCTGACGGTAAATCGCGTCATACGAGTATATGCTGAATTTAATAAAAGGCAAGTTTATTGCCGTTTTAAAGTTTTCCAATTTCCCAGAGTCTTATCCGTTTGTTAGAAGGCGCAGACAGTAAATCAGGATGGCTTGGGCCCCGGAGGATGATAGAGCCCTTTAGCACCCTTACAGTTATTGAGATTGCAATTCCTTCCTGAACTGCTTACATTTTACTCTTTTTGTAGGTCATTCGAATATTGAAAACTGGGGTAACCTGATCGGACTCGTTACTCCTAGTCTGGGGACATGATGAGTTACATTATGAGTTAGCTCTAAGCTCAATGTGTATGACGATTGACAACAAGCGTAATTTCAAAATAAATAGCAATTGTGTGATTTTCAACAAATCATCATAGGTTTCATGCGTCAAATCGTAATAAGTTCTTACGTCTTCAATAAATAAAACTGATTTACTTTGAAAATTAAAACTTCTACATGGTTTTGACCAAGTTCCAGATATGAGTAACAACTGACTCTGGTCTGATTTTAAGAATGTGGTCAACTTGTCACTGATGCAGGTGAGGAGATCAACGCTCTCATTGTGTCGGCTAAGGCACTGACAGAAAGAATGAGACTCTGAATTCCACTGATATTTTTGCATGAAACGTGCGGAGGGCGGGCGGCGTTGCTAACTACCTACATATATATAGCTGGAGATTGCTCCTCGCCGCCCAGTCGCACGTTACCGCTCTACAGAGACCCACGTTGCTTTCTACACTACATTTGCTATTTCATAAGTAATATAGCACGAATTAATATTTATGGACTTGAATAACAGTGATTAAAGACGTTTAGTGTTGTGTAAAGACTGGATAAATATTTTATATATCTGTGTGGTGTGTACCGGTAATTCCAGCCGACCTGTAGCTGTTACAGTCAAAGCCCGGAACGCCAATACTTCAGTCAGGTGAGTTTTCATTCAACTCATGTCTGCTATATATTCAAAACAGCTAATAGTAGTCATTTTGTTGTGAATTTATTTTGTTTAAGTTCTGATTTCAAACACTAGTACATTTTCGTGTGCTATTGCATTACTTTTTTAATTTTATTGGCGCGTGTGTGAATTATTTTGACTATGTATTCTTTGTTACTTTGTATTTATTTTATCAAAGTTATATGCTTTAACATTTCTTTAACATTATTTTACTTGCGTTCTTGTTTGTTTTAATATTGTAATGCATCGTCATGGCGTTCTAACTCAGACTTTTCATACCTTTCTGTTATCAAAGGTGCACGGCGCAGTGCGCAATGCACAAATTGATTACGATGCAATGACTTTCTTCTTCTATTCCTGTTTTTATTTTTAAAATAGGAAAACCATACTTTTATATTTATTTGGACTTAAAATCTTTTTAAGTATACATTAATTATAATAGTGTTTGTTACTTATTGACAATAATATAGGCAACTAATAATTATATATATTTTTTATCTGGTATAGTTTAATTGTATGAAGAAATTAAAATAATTTATGTATTGTAAATCTTAGTAAACTGCAAGGGATAGGTACCGGTTTGAGGGTTTTCTATTGATTGTAATTAAACACAAAGCATTAAAATTTACTGTCAAAAAAAGTAAGCGATAGATGCTATTAGAGGTCTATTATAGATCTACTTAGATTGTAGCTTAAAATTTGACTTATCATTAATTACTCATTATCACAATTTATTAAGGACAGGGTAAAATCTTTAATAGGTACATAGATTTTTTGGAAAGATTCCTTACAGGTTTAACTTAATTTTAAAATTTTTTTTTTGCTTTTTTTGGGACATTCTCACACAACGTCATCTAGCCCAAACTAAGCTATAAGCTTGTGCTATGGGATCTATACAACTGATAAACATACTTATATATTTCTAAACACATACATAATATACATAGAAAGCACCCAAACTCCGAAACAAACATTTGTGGACCACACAAATATTTCATTCGACCCGGGAATCGAACCCGAGACTCCAGAGTCGAAACCCGATGCACTACTGACCACGCCACCGAAGCATCTCATCAAGTCATCTTCACATCATTGTTGTCTCTTGACAATGCGTCCATGTTATCATATTACCTTCTTATTTCGCTTTATTGATTGAACTGACTTTATAATGAATAATATGTTATGTATTTAGGTATAATTCCAAACACATATACAAATCATAGCATAGTATACAACAAATTCGCTTCCGCCGTCTGTACGTCCATATGACTTCTTAGATCTTTAAAACTACGCAACGGATTTTGATGCGGTTTTCACAAATGGAAAGAGTGGTTTTCAAGAAAGATTTAAGTACTATATATACTTTATACTTATATACTTTGTTAAGCGGGTAACGTCGCGGACGTCCACAAGTATTATATAAACAGAAATTACATTTAATATGCATTCTACACAACGTCGCAAACGTTTCTCAGAAAATACAGTAAAAAAAAATACCACGATTTCTACAGTCTACCGGACAACATAAAAACGTTACAATGTAGATAGTACCTAATATATCAAAGGCTATTATAACACGTGTATATGTACACGTGAAACATAATATGAATAAATTGCCAGAAGTTGACAGTGTTTCATTATAAATCGTTCCGCGCCTTTATGATATATTTTCATATCAGACTCGACATGATACATCGCAACCTTGAAAATAAAAACAAAAACTGGAGTTGGTATCCGTTTAATTTTTTTTTGGGATTAAAAGTATTTTTAGGTTGACTGATATTCCCATTTAATGGTGCCGACGGCTTCACTTGCTTCAAGAAACACATTTATAATATGATAATAAAATATCCCCAACATAACTTATTTTGTTGAGTGTAGATACTAGAACATGATAGACTAGACAGACATATCACACCAATATCCCAGAAGGGGTTACAGAGGTGCATTAGACACCCATAATTTGCCAGTATTATTAGTCCCACGTAATAGGGGTCAAGTCTATTGCCGTCACCGGGCACACATATAATAGGTTATGTCCAAAATGGCCGGATGAATTTAATAAAAAGTAGCAGCTTGAAACCCACTTGAAAAAAAAATTTAAACCCGTTGCCTTGCGATCAAATATTGATGAAAGGCAACAAAATTTAACGTACCAGTCGCTATGGCACAACGTATACTAGAACATCTCCTATTTAATTTACTTACGGTGTTAAAAATTGCTTAACATCTAAAATATAAATTTTCTTTACTCGTATACCTAAATAACATTAACTAGACAAGTAATTTCATTTAACATAACATCCAGCAGATAAACAACTTTTAAGTGCTTAAGTACCTTTGTGTAAAGCGCTTTCACGTAGTTTTCTCCATATAATATATATCTCACACAATGTTGATGTAACCCATTTCTCCGGGAGTATCTTTGGAAAGCTTTTACTTTACCAACTATTCTGTTTGCTTCGATAGACGGTTGTCTATGCCCATTGGTCAGTTGAGTACAATTTTAGTTCTTCTTTACGTAGGAAATATTTTGTATATCAAATCAACGTCAGTCAGAGTGAACGGTATCTCCCGTTTTCTCGTGAATGAGTTGGCCCGCTTGTAAATATTGTGAATAGCCTGACGATGACGCATTGTGGTAAAATTATGAAAATATATGAAAACTAACATGTTTACTATGTTATACGTTGCATCATTACAATGTATCATAATATATAATTTATAGATTAGAAGTTTTTTTACAAAAATTAAAAGGCATTATATTTATTTATTGCCTACGGTATGTTTTATGGCTTCGGATTTGTCTGCATAGTATAAAATCCTGATTCCCAATTTTCATGGGCATACTCGGAAATATTGTAGTTACATATTTGATAGTTAAAGTGAAAGATTGGAAGTGAAAATACGCCCTACATACACTTTAGGATTACACTTTAGGATTACAGCACATAGATACAATATATGTAGGAACCTACACAGATTATAATTAATAAAATAAGATAACCTACCTACGCTCTTTGTTGGTTCATGATCTAGTAATTAAACGCTAAATACACCTCGATAATTCCACAAATAAAATAAAAATAAAAATAAAAATAAAATAACGTTTATTATCTTTGAAATTTTCAGAAAATTATTTAGATTCGTCAGAAGTTGGTGTGACTCTACCGAGGGTTCCAAAATGCAACGAGACTGAGAAGAGCCCTCAAGAAACTCAGCTCGGCTTTTTTCAAAATATTTCATCTTAAATCTAATACAGAGTTATTTAGAAAGGAGCAATTCGTTACGTTGTTACAACCAGGCCGCCTTGTCATCTAAGAAATCATTAATACTATAATAAGCTTTATGGCACAATTTACTTTTTATTAGTTTTTTAAATTTATTGACAGATAAATTTGCTATTTCGGTTGGCAATGTATTGTACATTCGAATAAAGTTCCCCGCAAAAGAATTACTCACTTTATGAAGCCTAAATTTAGGAACAGCCAGTTTATCCTTATTTCTTAAGTTTAGATTATGATTATCACTATTTTTCACAAATTTACTTTTGTTCTTGTGGGTATACAATAAAATTTCATAAATATACTGTGAATACACTGTAAGGATGTTAATATGCTTAAACTTATCTCTTAATGACTCCCGAGACCCCATTCCATAGATAGTCCGGATAGCCCTCTTCTGCAACACAAAGATGCATTCAATATCGGCAGCGTTACCCCACAGTAGTATGCCATATGTCATGATACTGTGGAAGTAGCTGAAGTAGACAAGACGCGCCGTTTTAATGTCTGTAAGTTGTCGGATCTTTTTGACAGCATAGGCTGCTGAACTAAGCCTGGCCGAAATTTTCCCGATATGAGGCCCCCATTGCAATTTGGAGTCTAACGTTATGCCCAGAAAGACAGTGTCATCGACCAATTCTATTATATCATCCCTAACCTTAACACTGGTTTTAACAAGTCTTACATTAGGTAAGGTGAATCTTACACATTTAGTTTTATTTTCATTTAATAATAAATTATTAGCACAAAACCAGTGGACTATCCTAGAGAGGGTAATGTTTACATCGTCAAGTTCGCGCTGTCCACGTTTAACTTTAAATATTAAAGAAGTGTCATCAGCAAACAAAACTACCTCGTGGTCGTCTCTTATGAGGTGAGGGAGATCATTAATATATACTAGAAAAAGAAAAGGTCCCAAAATTGAACCCTGCGGTACCCCCATTGCTACAGGAGAACCAGGTGACTGTTTACCATTGATCACTACTTTCTGGACCCTATCACTTAAGTAAGAATTGACGAAATTCAAGGCCGTCCCCCGGATTCCGTAATGATCAAGTTTCTTAATTAAAGTCTGGTGCTGAACGCAATCGAAGGCCTTAGATAAGTCGCAGAATACACCATAAGCATCATATGACTCATCCCAGGCCCTGTATATACACTCTAATAATTTAATTCCGGCATCAGTGGTGGACCGACCACGAGTGAAACCGAATTGTTTTGTATGTAATAGTTTATTAACGTTAAAGTGATTTTGCATTTGATTAAGCATAATTTTTTCAAAAATTTTACTAAATGTAGGTAGTACAGAAATGGGACGGAAATTGGACGGATCTGAAGTACTACCCGATTTAAACAGGGGAATTAATTTACTAGATTTCATTAAATCAGGGAACACACCACTATCAACACAATTATTAAATATTAATACTAGTTCAGGAGCAACCATTTCAATAAAAGAATTTACTAAATACACAGAGATGCCCCAGAGGTCAGCTGTTTTCTTGATATTTAAAGATTTAAAAGTTTTTAAGATAGTGTTTATGTTAACTTTACTGAATTTAAATATAACGTTACAACAAGGAACGTTTGCTTTTAACCAAGATTCTGCAATGGGGGTTGAAGAGCCTAGGGTTTTTGTCAAATCTACAGGAATTCGGGAGAAAAAATTTTCAAATTCGTTAGCGACCTCGAAGTCTGATGTAGTTATTTTACCATTTATATTAAGTTTAAAATGATTATCATTTAATTTTTGTTGACCTCTTTCCGCGTTTATAATTTTCCAAGTAGATTTAACTTTGTCTGCACTATTGAGAATTTTATCACTTATATATTTTGATTTAGCTGCTAAACAATCTGCTTTAAACTTTTTTGAATAAGTTTTAACATAATCTAGAAATTCAACTGATCTATTAAGCTGTCTTTCTGAGTATAGTTCATAAAGTTTTTGTCTACTTTTGTGTATACCCTCAGTGGCCCATTCACTGAAAGTAGGACTATCACTAATCATGACCTCCTTAGACTTGAATATGGAGTTGAACTCGTTGTAAAAAGAATCAAAAAATAATTTATACATTACATTTGGATCTAAGCCAGTGTCTAAGAATGGAATTTTATTGCAAAGTCCAACCCTCATTCGTTCCAAGCGGTCACCAGTTATTGGTCTACATAATATTTTACGTTTTATAACTTTTTCTTTAGTGATTTTAAAAGATGCTATTTGCCCACAATGGTCTGAATCTAGCTTTTTTATAATACTTTTACTTTCTGGCAACATATCGCTGTATATATTATCCAGGCAAGTGGCTATTGTATTACAATATCTAATAGGCTCCAAAAATAAGTTTGTAAGATTGTGTGATTTAAATAAATTTAAAATATTATAACTCATAGGCGTATTAACAAGTAAATCGACATTAAAATCACCACATACTATTAGGTACTTATTAGTTTTTCCAAGTTTACATAGAACTTTGTCAATAAGTTCCTCAAATTCGCAAAAGGGTGAGGTTCCAGGTTTATACACGCATACTACTATGAATTGCTCCATTTCCACGCACGACAGTTCGACTTTACACTCTAGAGAAAGAGACACAATATCTTTCCGTTCTTTAAATTTAAGTTGTTTATTTAATAAAATCAAAGATCCCCCCCGTACTGTGGTCACCCTGCAGAATGCACTACCAACCCGGTGATTACTGAAATTGAACATGAGCTCATACGACTTACGCATATGTTCTGTAATACAAAAAATATCAATATTGTCTGAATTCATTAACAGTTCCAACTCTAACTCTTTGCCATGTGTTAAACAACCAATATTTTGATGCCCTATGTTGATATAATTTACATTTTTTGATTTGGTTTGATTTGGAGGGCATTTTTTAACGTAATTAATATTTGTAACTAAATTTAATTCAATTAATTGACTATGTCTGCTAAAGGGTAATATTGCCTCTGTTGTCGTAGAACTTAATTTAAATTACTTGGAACAGATTCCAAAGTCTTAACACTAAATCTACATTGCTCAATAAAAGCAGTTTTGTCAGCCAAGTTCTTGGCTGAAGTGTAAAAATAATTGAATAGCAAACTTGCTATTTGTCTCTTATAATGCTTTGGTAGAAAATACCTACCTTTGTTTACATAAACAATATGTTTGTTATTGTTAAAGTTACTGTCAGAAGTTGACAAATTGTATTTATATACAGTTCTCTTAAAAACAGAATTAAAGTCAATTACATGGAATTTATTATTATATTGGCTAGTTAAATTGAGTTGTAAATTTATCTTATATCTAAGAGAATTTTCCACGTCTGGCACACCTTTTATGTATGGTAATGTAAACATTACTACATGTTCAACATTTAAGTTTTGCATTTTGTCAAAGTATAGGGATAGTTCATTTTTGTTAATTTTACCCCTGTTTGAGCAGAAAATAATTATTTTACTGTTTGAGTCAAAATTATATTCTAATATCTTTTGCATAATTTCATTTAAAGATGCACCTGGATAACAGTTATTAATAATTGAATAACAATTTGAATTAAATTGTTGTATCAGAAAAGAACTAAAATCAGTTCCAATATCATCACTAAATAAAACTAGTTTAGTATATCCAGTATGACTATTACTTTTTACACTGTCACACAATTCATACACTAATGAAGTAGGTGAGCAAGTTGTAAGGGAAGCCTGGTTCTCCAATGATTGAGAAGGACTTGTGCAATTGATATTGCATGAGTGGTTATTTATGAAGGTATTAAGGCGCTCAGTATTATAATTAGATGTTTTGAGTACCTTATCTATACTTGATGAACACTTATTAAAGTCTTTTAGAGACCATTCATATTTCTTAGTTACATACTCTAATTCAAATTGCAAATTTTTTATTTGTGACTCTAAGCGTTGTGTGTCAGTGTAATATTTTAAATGACTTTGTTTAAGTTCTAACATAGATAATTTAGCTTGTTCTCTTAATTTTAAACTAGAGTTAACATTTTTACACTTTTTGATTAAGATTCTATGATATTTTAATTGTTTCTTTGATTTTAAAATGAATTTCTTTATTTTTAGGTATTTTTTTAGTTTATTCCTGCTGCAAAAATAAACTGGCTTGTCCAGTTGGTATGAACTGTCATTGGTAAGATCTATAGTAGACAAGTCCAGGTTTGGAACTGTTGCAGAAGGAACAAACTGCGGAGTACCACTCATTAGCTCGTCAAAATGTTACATGTTGTCGCTACTTTTGACAATCTGTCACGCTAGTCTTGGCTACAGATTAATTATAACATTGGATTAAAAACATATCCTACCACAAACTGAATATACTGAAACATTTCTATGTACATACAATCCTAAATTTCAATGTTAAGTCAATTTTTTTTTCAATATTGGATGCGCCAAATTGACGCCGCCTGGTGGTAAGTCGTGACGACGTCTAGCAATGACTTGACGACCTACTGATGTGCCTTTTAACGCTCCGCTTAAAGAACCCAGGATTATATGTGGGAGGAAACACTTGCACAGGCAGGGCGTTCCAGGCCACTATCGTTCGGCAGAGAAACGAACGTTTAAAACGTTCGATTCTCGCGAACATGCTATCCACTGTGTGGGAGTGGCATCTCTGCCCGGCACGCGTGGTTCGGGATCGGAAGGAAGAGGGTGGGATCAGGTTGAAGAGCTCTTCAGAATACTCGCTACTACTTAGATATTTCAGTTTGTTTTAAATATGTTCAAGTAAGTTTTAAATAACATGACATAATGAATGTAACTTTTATTTTGTTAACATAAGGATAAACCTCTGTGGTTTTATTGTGCTGCTTTGTTGTAAATTGTAAATTAAAACACGATAGTAAATATAAAATAGTCACATATATAACAGATTCTTTTTCTAAAAAGCTTTTGGGACGCTGTTAAACTTGGCCTAAATATTATTACGGCATTGTTACGTGAAATCATAAATGAGGAGATTCCAATCTAATTAGATTTCCAAAGTGGAAATATAGGTACCTACGTGTTTTCTCGTTTACTAAATATAGTACAGTCAGGCTTATGTCACTCGCCTAACAATCGCAAAAAATACGTGACGTCAGCGACAACTTGAAGTTGTAAGTCAGTAAGGGTTGTCTCTTGTTTGTGATGCGGCATTGACCATAGAGTTGATATTGAGGCATTAACGTCATAATTATTGGTCAAATTATGCTGATACTTTCCTAACAACCCTAATGTTCGAATGATGTTCTCTGTAAACAAAAGAATGTGCTTTAATTAACGTCGGAGTGCAAGTTCTGTATGTAAGTACTATTCCATATTCTGTGGTACAGTGTATACTAAATATAGTACATTTATTTACCAAACGACAACATAGTAAGTACCTTTCAATAGTAGACCAACACAAATTTTTCATTTTAAAACCCATTCAGGGAATACGTTCTAGTTGAAAAGTAAACTGGGAAATCTAATCGTTGACATTATTCTTAAGAACGTACGTAGAAACAGTTTTAATATAATATAATTATAAATATCCATGATATCTGAACGTATTTCTATTTCTAACGCTGTAAGCGCGGAACTTTCCTACATTTATTGATTTTAGACACCACAGATGATGGAATAAGTACAAATAACAGTAGGTACATGGTATCTGAGAGTTCATCACAGATGAACCAATCAATTTATACGCAGCCTGGCATTACATATTTATGATGCGCTCTGTATGTTACTAAATTGTGTTTCTCCAACAATCAGACTTCATTATGTTTCATCATTCTAATAAGTGCTATCACTACATAATATAAAACAAAGTTGCCCGTTCTGTATGTATGCGTAGATCTTAAAAACTACGCAATGGATTTTGATGCGGTTTTCACCAATGGATAGAGTGGTTCTCGAAGAAGGTTTTTAGTACACCTATAATTTGTAAAGCGGGCGTCCACTAGTTAAGTAATAAAATTAAAAAAAAACCTTCCAAGATCGTGTCGGGCCCTGCAAGAATAGGGTTCCGTAGTGACCCGTAATAGCATCTATAACTCCTGAACTAATTAACTTATCTGATAGGAATAAAATACCTACACATAGCAAAGCAAAGTTTCATCGCTTTAACCTAACCTAACCTAACCTAACCTAACCTAACCATTTGGGAGGAAAGCAGAGGACGGACTGATGGACAGACGAAACTAAAAGGGTTCCGAGATTTAACTACGGAACCCTAAAATACGAACTTTGACTACAGAAACAAAATTTAGGTATCTATGATGAAGACCTCTAAAAAAATAATATTTGAAATTGTTATGATTTGAAACCTAATACCAAATTCTACAAAATAATATATTAATAAATCTGAATGCCAAAAACATGTTAGTTCAAAGCTAATTGAATAAAACGGATTCAATAAGATTGTTATAATATAATTTGTTCGGTACAAGTTACATAATAAAATAAAAATCTCGATCGTCGGGTGTCAGGTGATCGAAGCTGGCCGGGTTATGGATCGATGCGGGTCACGTTTGGGTCACACATTGCAGTTAGTCTCTCACGCTGCTGCGTAACAAAATTATTAATTAGAAGCCAATTGAAGATAATATCAACAGAATTTAATGTAAATTACTCATAGAAGTTTCTTTAAAATCTTGAAAGCGCAAGTCTCTGAGGTAGTACTTGTGCCAAACGAGGGACGAGGTTTTGAGAAACAAAAATTTCGTGGGACCGATAAAGTTACTGGTGAAAAGGGGGCGTATAGAGACAAAATCGAATTACATAAGTATTTTTACTCATGTACCCTACGTAGGTCACAAAGTATCTAACACTAATGCTATTTACATTTAATGCCAGATTCGAAAATCAATAAGTAGACCCTGTATACAGAACCAATGAAACACGTCAAACATGATCACACAAACCGACTTAAATTACCGGAATGGGACCAAATTAAAATAGGACCAGATGGAAAGCAGTAGCTTTAAATTTAAATCGGTTACCCCAGTCGAAAGATATATTATATTGCCTTTTGACATAACATAATATATTCATAACATACTAGTTATCCCAGCGAACATTGTATCGACTCAAAAAAAAAAAAAAATTCGTGCAAATGTATGTAAATTGAAAAACGCGACGGACGGACAGTCAGACAGACAGACAAATTGTCGTATTAAATATATAGATTTGTTACCGTATGTTATGAGGTAACAAATATAAGAAAAATACAATCGAATTGAGAACCTCCTTCTTTTTTGATGTCGGTTAAAAACGTGATGGTCATATGCATGGACGTATTTGGTCGTATGTCTGTATCCGGAATAAGATTACAAAGATTAAAATATACGTTATAAATTGACATAACAACCGACTTCAAATTGCCGAAATGGGACCAAGTAATTAACGGAATGGGACCAAATTGACCATTGGGGACCAAGGACCACTTGGGAACTAGTAGCTTTTTCAAAATCGGTTAACCAAGACCAAAAATATGAGGTACAAGCATAAAAAAAACATACAGTTTAATTGAAAACCTGTTTCTTTTTGAAAGTCAGTTGAAAATATGTCATACACATACTATCCTTGATTGAGACAATATTTTCTGATACTCTTTACTTACTTGTTCCAACTACTAACTCAACGTAATCACGTTACGAGATCCAACCGTATTATATTGCATATCTTGTACATTGCGTAACGGCTACAATATCCTAGAGAATATTCCGCTTCGGATTCAAGGTCTTGTCCATGAAAATATCGGTAAAGATATAATATTCTTAATTAAAAATAAAATTGCTTTTGACACTCTTAGAGAAAAGATAAGATACATCATTTCCTAAGTAAATATACGTAATTAGAACACTTATATATAACACTAGCGGACGCCCGCGGCTTTACCCGCTTGACAAATTATATACGCAAAAGCCTTGAGAACCACTCTATCCATCGGTGAAAACCGCATCAAAATCAGTTGCGTAGTTTTAAAGATCTAAGCATACATACGTGTGTTACAAAAACACCGATTTTTTTTTGTATGAATTCAAACAGTGCAAGTGGTTTATTCGTCCATCTTAAGCATTGTCCCCAACATTGTACCTACTATCGTAGCACCGTAATTATGCAGATGTTAGTAATCATTCCTATACGAAATGACTTAAGAACACTTCAATTAACACAATTTTGTGTACAACTATAACACTCTAGTCCAAAACCTAATTAACATTTTTACTACAAACTACTTACTTACTATTTAGTAGGTCGAGAATGGAACAATAAATAAATGAATCAGCTCATGTACTGTAGAAATTTGACCTGGAATGTATTTTACTAGGTTTATTAGGATATTGTTTGTTGTTTCTGGCTAATATACCTCGAAGTAGCCTTTGAAAAACTCAAAAGCACGTGGTTTATAAGAAAACATAGGTTTCATAAAAATGGTTTTATACAATTCATGTTAACAATTGGGGTTAGCCATAAATTTGCCCAAATAGTTTCGGTAGACTTAACGTTTTAACCACTTTATTTGCTTATTACTATAAGCTACTGATGCACTAACTATAATTTTATTAGAGCACAATTAAAATTAAGACTCTATGTAAATTTTTATTTTATTGTACAATGAATACGAAATAAATTTATTTATTTATTTAATAATAATCCAGTGTTTATGTAGAAGAATTATGGCACATTCCTATATAAAAAAATAACGTAATTGCTGTTTATTTATAAAAAAATACTTAACATCACCTACCTACTTTACCTTAATTGGTTTTGACGTATAGGCTATTTTCATTGTACCTAGACCAATAGAAATATATCAAAACATAAAGACATCAAATTGCGACCCAATAAAGGCCCGGTAGTGCAAACAAATCCCAATTTACCCTCGATCTCTAGTTACGTACCGTTAGAGCCATTTATCATACCAAACGCTGCCCTTGTCAACAACGTCTAAGTGGAGTCCTTGGTTGGTAACCTTCTTCCGGGGAATTAATACCTACTCACGTTATCGATTTGTTGCCAAGGTCATGTCCTTTCGATCGATTACGTAGGCTGTATGTCCCTGTGATACGCCGCGCCACATTATCACGGTGAAGGCCTCATTCTGATTCAAGGACTTCTGATATTGATACTCCTTTATTCGGGTTTTCGTTTGCTGAATATTTCTGTAGACAACAAAAATAAAAGGTTTGAAGGCGTAGATTTCACTTACAGGATTGCACAAGATTGGCTCTGATTTTTTTAAATAAACCTCTTTAACTTGGCCGGGCCACACTGTGTTATACAACCTTGCCACATATATGGAGTATTGGTAGAGCCCGCCGTCGTTGGTGTTTTTAAAAAACAAGTGTTCACAGTGTTTTAATCCGCAGGTGGAGGGCACCAATGTCCGCACCAATGTGGAGGGCATGTTTACAACAGTTTGACGGAAATATTAACCACGATTAGTAGTTCAATTTTTGCTGGTGGCTTTTTAGGTTACCTCTGGCGCTCCGCAAAAATCGGGTTTCCAGACACTCACATACCGAACAACGTTTCTTGTCCTGCACCTGGAGCTCGTTAGGAATAACTAGTTCTTCTGTGCGGGACTATCAACTAATCAAGCATTACCTTGACATTGGCGAAATCATCGATGAACATCGATGGAGCCACGTTTTTAAAAAAAGAAGAAGAAGAGGAACTTCCATTAGATTAGACACAAATTTGCCATTTTCTAACTTGAGTTACTGGTCTATAATTTTTTGTAGCCTGTAGTCATTGATAACTCCGTCCAATTTCTGTAATTCTTCAAGTAATATTTTGTACGAATAAAACAGTTTCATTATTTTTACTTATCCAATTATGAACCAAAAGCTAATCATAAAGGTTCCACATCAGAAATAAAGGTCAATCTGAATTGCATTCCATATTTGCACTACCATCTCTGTAAAGACAAATACATCCACCCACAAAGTGAGATAAACCTATGGTATGTTAGTATTCTTGACTCACTATAAGATTTATTACTTTAATATTAGATAAATAAAATGTAGTTTCTATTTCAAAACACAATGATAATTGAAAAGCTCTGATATCAGTCATCTGCATGCAAAAACATTCGCCCACATTTTCGATAAAGCTTAATAAAAATACGTTGTTTTTGTTACGAAATTCGTGCTTCATAAAACTTGCCAACTTCATATAAAAATCATAAATCTTTACGCATCGTGTACGCGGTGCGCAAACTGTGCAGTAAGCCATTTTTTAATTTACTGATATCGTAGGCACGCAGTCCCTGAGATACCATTATATGAGTAAGTCAACAATATTGCTAGGTACGGCAGCTACAGACATTATTATTGCTATAGACTTTCTAATTAAAATATTTTAAAAAAAACACCTAATAAATTATAGACACGTGTCACATCGCCACACTTATTTTTTTCTGGCGACACACTTCAGTCAATTAGATTTAAACATTACCTAAATCTTAATACACTTAATTTATTTTAACACATACCTATATATCTACCTACTAAACTTATTTATGTAACGCGGAAAGTTAATTTAGAACTTGATATTTCTTTTGGCATCAAGACGCGACTGAACGATAATAATTGGCGCCAAACGTAAATAAAAATGGCGTCGTTGTCACCACTGATACATAGCTTTTGGGAAGCATAAAAAATTTAGTATGCGACGTTTATAAATTGCACATCAACACACGCATAAATATCGTTTGTGTTGGAAAAACAATTATTTATTTAGGTACCCATCAAATTTATTTTGTTGTTATCTTATTATAACTACACAATAAGTACAAATAAAAAGAACAAGTAAACAAGTTACCTAAGAAAAAGAACAAGCGCCATATTGAAATAAAAAATAATGAAGGCAAAGAAATAATGAATGTATTTATTTACCATAAAATACTCTTATAAGAAAAACAATGTTATTACTGACCTTGTAGGACATTGGACAAAGGATAATAACGTTATACAACAATGTTTTGCTTTGTAACATTTTTAACAATAAAAAATGAGAAGAATTCTTTCCAATGTTCAATGCTTCCAATATTATTCGATTTGATCTTTATAAATATAGACTACTATAAAAATTTAACTTTAGTGTATTTACATGTTTTATTTTTAACCCTTACTTTATCTCATAGAGTCAATATGTATGTAAGAGTTACCAAATTTTGGCAGATCTAAAATAAATAAGTTCATTTTAATATAATTTAATAAAATTTATTGATTTAAAAGACTTTATCAATAATACATACTTAGACATTTCCTTACTTCAGCCGATTACAACCCAGAGATTAAAGACAGTCTCAGTCTCCCACACAAAAGAGATTATAACAAAATTAGTGCTTATTATTAACGAAATAGCAACTAAATTATCAATCACATTACCGTTATATAACGTTTATTTTTTTACGATCACCTTCATATTGTTATCAAACAGACATGTGTGCGTTCCAATCTATTTAATCACGTTGTTCCCTAGGGTTATTCAACCACTCGGCAGTGGTAGCTGACGTGCTTACATTCTATAAATATTTCAGCACGTATGTGTCGCGTAATAGCGTCTCCTAAATTGAAAAAACGTGGTAATAAATCCTATCTGAAACTAAAAGGAGCTCAACTAGAATAATAAATGTTTTAGGTGTTGCATATTTTACTGAACTAAATGATTGCTAACATCGTCCTAATATTGACATGTAAAACTTATCAACATTGAGTCGATCTTAGCAAATAAAATCTCAATGAAAGCCAATCATTAAATATGATTTTTTAATAAGAAGAAAAGGTATTACGTGGTCTAGTGGTAACCGAGTTAACACATTGCAAAGGTTAAGCAACATCTAGACAGGCCGCTCTTAGGATGGATGACCATTTCTTAAGACATTAAGGCCGTCCGAGCCTCAGAGAGCACGTTAAGCTGTAGGTACCAGTTGTCATACGATTATCTATGGCAGTCGTTACGGGTATTAGAAGCCTTAAAACAAAATCCGACTGGTCTAACTACAGAACTTCGATATCGCCCATGAGTTGTGGAGGTCAGATGGCAGTCGCTCCACGGAAAATATTGAAGTTCAGCCGAGTCGCAGTTAGACTAGAAAGCCGACCCCAACTGATTTGGGAAAAGGCTCGGTGGATGAGGATTAAAATTGAGGTTAAAAAACCAAATTTTACTCGAAATATTTGTCCAGGTGTCAGTGACCAGAAAATTGCGGTAAGCTTTAAAACAATTTTGTATTGTAATTTTGCGCGAAATGACATCTGGTTTTAAATCGAGTGTACTTTTCCGTCGTTGGTCGGTCATTAACTGATCGTGCGTCAGAAGAACCGTAGCTAATGAATGAAACAGAATCTCGCCAACTAAATACTACATGTGTGTGACTCACCAACATTCGCATAGTAACGACTTAAGTAGAAAATATATGGAATTTCACAGACGTGGATATTTCGTCTTCTTATTCTTCGATTCTATTAGAATCGAAGTAATAGTTAATATATTGTTTGCCTAAAAATAACTGGTAAATTATTTTTTCGACGTAAATACTTCAGTATCTTAGAATTTCCCGTCTCAAAAGAAATTAAAATTTTATCTTTCAATAAAATCGGTTAATTTTTTATAAGACAATCTTTAATTGGTTTTCTTCCTAACTAATGGTCTAGCATCAATTGAATTATCGTCTCAACTGGTTCTTTAAGTATTTGTATTCTACCACTCAAATCATTAAATACATAGGAAATTAAATTCATGATCATCATTTTCAAATTATTCTTGTAGCAACAAAGCGTTTAGAGGTATTTAAATAAAATTTCTTTTGTTTCAGATTTATTGCCATAGTTATCATGAAGGACGAGCGTCCCTCCAACCCGCGCGTGCGTGTCGCCATCATTGGCAGCTCGCGAGTTGGCAAATCTGGTGAGCAAAAAAAAAAATTATTTTCATCCATTTCTAATTTGTTATAATGTCAGAACAAAGACTTATTACACACAGTGGCAGACATTAAATCAAAGAAACTTCAGTAAATTATGATTTATACTTTTCTATTTTCTGCTACAGTCATTGACCCTAATAAGAATAAGTGAAATACTGTCCTGAGAAAACTGAACTCTTAAAATTATTTCTAGCTATTTTTAGCCGACTTTCAAAAAAGGAGTTCGGCCTGATTTTGATTTTTTAATTGGAAGCTACTACTTCTCTAGTGGTCCCATTTCAATTTGGTCCCATTCCGACAACTATTTGGTACATTTCGGTAGTTTGAAGTCGGTTGCTGTGTCAATTTTTGACGTGTATTTTGTAATGCATAGTAGGAATTGTTCATAACGCCGTCAATGTTCCAAAAAATCTGATCGTGAAACCTTTCTAAAGAAATGTTTCAAACACCATGAATCCCCAAAAAATATCTACTTATCAGATAAAACACCCATTGTTAAGATGTTGATTTTTTATATAATTAACCTACTCTCGAGGCATTCTCAAGACTGTCTGAGAATGCCTTGTGAAACATATGTCGACGTCGTAATGTCTTCTATTTAGCGAAATTAGTGCAATTATATTAAAAAAAATCAACATCTTACCCCATTGTTTTATCATGGACTTTCGCCAGGTAACGCCTGATTCCATTCAATACTTATCAGATATTATATAATATTTATAGAATTAGAAAGTAGGCCTCTTTCAAATCTTCAAATCTCAGTTTTCTTATTTCTTAAGTATATGTTTATCTTTGAGCAAATACCGACATATACGAACTCTAAAGATTTAACAAACTGCTTAATTTATATGCCAACCTTTGAATCCTCAGTAACTAGATCGATTTAACATAAACGTTACTACAAACGAATAATCATGTTACATAAAGAGCCTTGACCCAAAAAGGTATTCGTCCTGTATATTTGGTGTTACATAAATTCATAACAAAACCACCCACGGTCTAATCTATTTAGCAATGGAATACATTTATACATCATCTTTGATATTTAACGAAAGATTCGTTCCAAGAGATATCAGAATTCTTTTTCACATCAGTCACTATCAGCTATAAAGAATTACATAACATCACTGTTATTACATTTCCAAGTGTAATGAAGTTAGGAATTATAGACCAACCTGAACTCACTCCTTTTTCTTTTTATATTTCTTAGAATTTACTTGAAAGTCCTGATCCATTTGACCGATCCGAGTCCTGAACCGATTTTGAAAATTCTATCACTGATGTAATTACATTACCCCTGGTTACATATACTACTTTTGTCCCAATGGGTAATGTGTTCCCATAGGAATCCTTTCATCTGAATAGAAAGTCTATGTTTAAGGCTACTTTTTAGGGTTCCATGCTCAAAGGGTAAAATGGGATCCCTATTACTGAGACTTTGCAGTCCGTCCGTCCGTCTGTCTTGGACTGTATCTCATGAACCGAGATAGTTAGAAAATTGAAATTTTCCAAAACGATTTATTTATGTTGCCTCTATAACAACGAAAAACAAAATATAATAAATATTTAAGGGAGCTCCCATACAACAAACGTGATTTTTTTACCGTTTTGGTATGAACCCCTTTATGCACGTTTTTTACGCTAGTTACAAACATATTTGTTAGACTAAAATTAACTTATCTTCGACAGAATTTTCATAGTGTTTATTGTTCCAGCTCTCATCGTTCGGTATCTAACTCGAAGATACATTGGGGAATATCATTCTAATACAGGTCAGTAACACACATTTATTACAACATAAATAGTAAGGTGTTACAAAATGTACAATCTGTTTGACTTCGCCGTTTCCTTTCAGATCTATTATACAGACAAATAGTGCCAATAAATGGCACTCCATTTGATCTAGAAGTTATCGATGTGTCCGGTTCCAATTCGGACAAGTTCCCAGCTGACCAGGTAACTATATCTCTTACTTTATTATTTTCCAGCAAAATTTACATAATTTGAAGTTTTGAAAATTGATGTAGTTTCTTTTTTTTTAATTCCGTGTCTGCATGTCTATTGCCGAGCGCCTCTGGATAGCACTAGAAAGATTTTTTAAGGCAGTGAGTTACCACAAATACTCATTTGATCAATCAATTTTAAGATTTTTGTAAAAAAATGTGTTTGTTTTTCAAAGTAATACTTGCAGTCGGTTCTGTTATCGAAACTGAGTTCAAAATATATTTTTTTGTAAACGGTGATACTTACACGGTGTATATCAATGTACTACACGCTAATAGCTAAAGTTGTAGATCGACGTATGATCCAACGCTAACATTGAAAGCATGATCTAGAAAGGTTGAAAAGGCTGTGGGTTCAAGTAGATACTACCGATGACTTTTCAATTTTGTGATTTATTTATAATTTCTATCTTAAAATTTCCTTAGTTTGGTCACAGATTTAAGAATACTATACCAGTTTTGGTTACTATACTAGGTTTGTTCAAGATTGTATTACAGGAAACTTTTTATCGCTATATAAGGCATTATATGTATCATGCTGCGGACAGTAACTAGTCATTTATATTTTACTAGCGGAAGCCCACTTGATAAACTTTGTACTTAACTCCTAGAGAACCACTCTATTTATTAAAGAAAACCGCATCGAAATCCGTTGCGTAGTTTTAAAGATCTATAAGCATATAGGACTAGATAAACAGAGGAAGTGATTTTGTTTTATACTATGTTAAGATGGTACATAAGCCAAGCTAAATTCAGAATGCCGTTAACGCTTTCATATTTTTTTTTTATCATCATTATTGATACACCGTATCCTCGATACATCAAACACTTGTCATATCTTCATAAGCCGTCGTAAACTTTGACCTCCACTTTGGCCGAAGCAATGTTTAAATGCTTTCAACACCCACATTTATGTCTAATCAACACTAAAGAGTACATAAAAAGTGGGTTACTTGTACATTGAGCAAGAGTCTTAACCTTCACGTATAAACTGAAACACTGTTGACCTTTAATTTCTATATAATGAGCTTACAAATCCGTATAAAATTAAAAATAGTGGTATTTTTTTAAGGTTTTCACTCTAGACTGTCTAAACATATTTTATTGCGATACATTTAGAAAGATTAGAAAAGATAAATAAGTTTAGATATTTTTGAAACTGAAAGGCGATTAACTATTCCTAAGCCTTTTTTACGACTTATAATTCAACATATTTACGTCATAAGTTTTTATATGTCCGGAAGAAAACAATTTAGGTCAATCCCTTATTTTAGTGTGGGTAGAAGGAAGCAAAAATATTATAATTTCAAAGTAGATATTAATCCCTATCTGAGGTTTGGGAGCATAACCCGGATCTACATTTAAGGCCGTGGTCTAAGTCAGCCTGTGACCACAGCAAGATGTAACTCGGTCAAAACGTCAGGCTAATAATAAATTACGCGTTAGTCCCGTAATCCTAAATGGTAAAATGAATTCAGAACGCGAAAGTCCAAAGAACTTGTATATACCATACCTACTAAGAAGCATTTTTAGTAACTAAAGCTATTTTAGTTACTAAAAATGCCACAATTATCGCCATATCATTAGACTTAAAAGTTGTTCCACTAAAACGTTGATACTCGTACTTATGAAATTCCTCATGCAATTATGCTGGAAAAGAGAAAATCAATCAATCAATCGTTTAGTTTAGATACTGTACCAATTAACCCAGTTTTACCCTTCCGCATAATGCATAAGTAGCGCAGGTAGATTGCACATGTTCAAGAGTAAATAACTAGGTTAATTATGTCGAATAAATAATAGTAGAATCGTGAAATGTATTCAGGAGCTGCCACAGTGGCCTTACTATGTACACATGAGTCATGGCAGTGTTATTAATAGCTGTTACATTATCCTAATTAAATCCACTTCAATCAAATATAGCTTCTGTTAACAGTGTGTGTATAAGTTTAGGTCGTAAGTAATGTATTATCGCAGGTTTTTTTTCCAAATTAATTTGTTACACTTTCGTGGAATGAATAACGTAGCCGTGCCACACCCTCTCAACATTTACATGTGGAGGAATATTAAAAAGCGTCTATTTTTTTTTTATATATAGATACCCTCCTTAGTTCTAGATGGTGCTGTGTGCATAAACAAACAAATAATATGTTTATTTATATTTGATTACTACCACCGCTCGCTGTAGAGAAACGGCGTAAATAATTTTATTAACCTTGTTTATTGTTCCGGCAAAGCAATTCACTGTATAACAAGAACAGAAGCCATATAGAATTCCTCTTGTGAATCTAAAAAAATAAAAAACCAATAAAGATGAAATAATAGCTTCTTAAGAGAGGTCTACTTTGAGTAGAAGTTCAATTTTATTTGAGAACAATCAAAAATATTTAAAAATAGACATCAAACGACAAGCACACATATAGCTAACATTGATGAAATAAAAATTAAACCATTTGCTTGTCAGTGAAAATTGATCTGTTCCTTTCAAATCACAAAGACAAAACGAAGGTACTTAATTCTTAAGATTCGAGGTAGATGGTTTTCACTTATAATAAATACCATGGTTATCACGTTGGCGTCGTCTGACGTAAGAAGTCTTTAGCTGGCCTGGGTATATAGCTCAGAATTCCAAAGTATTTCCCTTGAAAGATAATACCGCTGGGTTAGATAGAATATATAGAATAGGATAGATAGATAGAAATCTACACTATCATCATTCACTGAGTCTTTTCCCAACTCAGTAGGCGTCGGCTTTCCAGTCTAACTGCGATTCAGATGTTTTCCGTGAAGCGACTGCCATCTGACCTCCACACCCCATGGGCGATATCGAAGTTCTGTTATTCGACCTTTAAATCTACACTATAAAGCTATATAACTGGGCACTGGTTGATATACCTATATCAACCCTAGCACTAAACGATAGCGGTGGAATACAACTCAAATAGGAATTCTAATTATCCTTAAGATTGGTTTGTTATTGATCTATGTTAGCAGTCCATGGAACTTCCTGTCTCTTGTTTTGATCGGTAGCAACAGTTGTGGTCGTGTGCCGTCAACATCGACAACAATTATCGAATTCGGAATTGCGCTTCTGTGTAGGAGTTTGCGGCGTAGCTCGTGTAGCGTGGGTGCTTATGAACCGTTTGGACAGCTTATTTTACTTCGGAATGTTGTTTCCGACGAACGTCCGATTAATTAGTTTCAGCATTTTAGTTTTAGTTTCAGAATGTTAGACGAATGGGTCATTTATGACAATTAGAAATAAAGTTAATCTTATATATAAAATTCTCGTGTCACGATGTTAGTTACAATACTCCTCCGAAACGGCTCGACCGATAATTATGAAATTTTATATGCATATTCAGTGGGTCTGAGATTCATAACACACTAAGTGATAAGGGTTGTCCACCCCTAACATATTTATTTTATTTTTTGGACAACATTTTACTTTTTATATTGTGGCATTAAAAATACATAGAATCCTAGAAATTCACTGGGACAGCTAGTTAAATATAAAATAATTGATATCATTTCCCTTTGTCACAGCATCGTGCGCTCTTCACATTAGAAGAAACTAATTTGATTTGATTTGATTTGAAAGATAATGTTAAGAAAAAACTTAATGATAGCTAAGAAATATATTACCTTACAATAAGAATTAGTAATACAAAATACACATAATTATAGACTAAAAATATTTACATTACAAAATATCGTTTAAAAATCCTCCGCGTCATTGCCGACTGGGAAGGTTCCCAGAATACTGGCTGTGTTGCCACGTTGGATGGCGATACTTATTCTTTGGGCCAGAAAATAGCCAGTCTTCTGGTCCTGAGAAGCATCGATTAGGCGTTTAGCAATGTTTCTATAAAGGCGGCGAGCACTCGGACCCCATGACCACAGTGTCTCAACTCCAAACGGCTCAAATATGTAATCACCTGCTAGGTTAGCATATTTACGCTGTTTAAGGCCTTCAGCCGATGCAGCAGCAGCGCCGGCACATCCGGATGTGCTTGGAAGGTGTGAAGGTGCTAAGGTGTCAACGCATGTAGCGTCCCACACCAAAGGCCTTCCCATCTTCCACGGTAGCAACGAAATACCGCCCGGTCTCTTTCCATCGCTTCGTGCTACACCATTTGGTTCACGTACGGCCGGAAGAGCTGCGGTGGAAAGAGCACTACGAATTATGTCGTTTAGAATAGCGTGCCGAGGTACACGACCTGCGCTTCTGCTACAAAACAGGCCATGGTGTCCCAGATTATCGACGGCTACTCCACAGGTGCAATGATGCGGGGATACACAAGGTGTACCCAGTCGAAGGCAAGTGGCAATGCGGAAGGTTGTGTCGTCCAACATTGTACCGATGTTGGGCGATGGGAGCGCCTGGATCCATAACCCTGACTCCCATTCTCCAACAGCTAGTAGGCGTGCCCGCTCTGAAATATTGTGTTTTCAGATAAAAAATCTCACATTTATTCGGGTTCAGTTCTAAGCCAATTGACTGAAACTCGCTCTTTATTAGGGCTAAATCTTGTAAAACCGTCTCTACTTTTCCCCCTAAAGTCCTATAGTTTAGCCCTATTACCCTTTTCAATGATATGTATGTTTAAATTTTTTTATACCAGAACTTCGATTTACTTTTACTTTCGTGGTTCTTATTTCTGAATTATTTCGCAGTCACAAAAACTAAAGTTTAGTGCTCAGCCATCATGGATTAGTCTGGGTTTATCTCAAATCCGTATAAAATATAGCCGGCATGACTAGATACATTCAAAATATAAGATTTAAATCTACAACCTTTTTGACATTTAGTGTTGTTTTGTGAATTTCAATTCATACTTCCGTCATTTCTAAAGGAATCGTAAATTCATATAGACTTAGATATTTGTCAGTTTTGTAGCTATAACAGTATTTAATGTACGCATTATTTCTCCTTTAATATTTAAATTTCGACATAAATATTACACATTAGTTACATAATACAAGCTGGATTTCGTAGTTTTAAAGTGTTTTTTTTTTTTTTTTTTTTTTTATATTTGGTTCGCCAAATTGACGCCGCCCGCCTGGTGGTAAGTCGTGACGACGTCTAGCGATTGTGGGCCACTCTCACAGCACACATTACTATTGAGAGTGGCCCTCAACTTGACGACCTACTGATGTGCCTCTTCACGCTCCGCTTAAAGAACCCAGGATTATATGTGGGAGGAAACACGTGCACAGGCAGGGCGTTCCAGGCCACTATCGTTCGGCAGAGAAACGAACGTTTAAAACGTTCGGTTCTCGCGAACATGCTATCCACTGTGTGGGGGTGGCATCTCTGCCCGGCACGAGTCGTTCGGGATCGGAAGGAAGAGGGTGGGATGAGATTGAAGAGCTCTTCAGAACACTCGCCGTGGTAAATACGGTAGAATGCGGCCAAGGAAGCTATTGTTCGGCGCTGAGCTAGCGGCTCAAGGCTTCCCGTTACCTCCGGACAACCAATAATACGGATAGCCCGTCGCTGCATAGCGTCGAGAGCGTCCAGCAGATACTTCGCGGAGCCGTCCCAGAGGTGAGAGCAGTATTCGACGCAGGGTCTAATCTGCGTCTTGTACAGCAGACACCTCTGGTCCGGTGTAAAGAATCTCTTTACCTTATTCAGTATTCCTAGTTTCCGCGAAGCTAGCCCTATACATCTTTCGATGTAGTTTTTATTATTGAGCTCTCGACGAACGTCTATGCCAAGGATATCAAGGTTGTCCTTCATTGGTAATAATGCATTCTGAAGAGAGGGTAGGGGAAGGAAAGGGGATTTCTTCGCAGTAAATGCACACGCCTGTGTTTTGCGGGCATTGAACTCGACCAGGTTCTCGGTACCCCATTGAGAGATACTGTCGAGGTTACGGTCGAGATCAGCCACGAGTCGTCGTCTCTCCTCCTCAATCTCAGATCGCCCCGCCGTCGGACGAACCGAGTAACTCCCGTGCAGTGTGCTGTCATCTGCATAGCAATGAATGTTCCCGAGGGATAGCATATCATTGATATGCAGAAGAAAGAGAGTTGGTGATAGTACGGACCCCTGCGGTACCCCGGCATTCACTTGCAAGAAGCGAGAAGCCTGGCCATCGCAGAGGACCCGCACTCGGCGCTCGTTTAAAAAGCTGGCAATCCAGCTGCACAGTTGAGGAGGTAGACCATATGCCGGAAGCTTGGAAAGGAGCGAAGCATGCCAGACCCTATCGAAGGCTTTGGCGATGTCCAGGCTAATAGCCAAGGACTCGCCGTGCCTTTCCATAGCCCCACCCCAGACATGCGTTACGAATGCCAGAAGATCACCCGTTGATCGCTTTGGCCTGAAGCCGTATTGTCGATCATTGATTAGCGAGTGATCCTCTAGGAATTGCATGAGCTGCTTATTTATAAGGAGCTCAAGCACCTTGCAAATGACTGAGGTGACAGCTATGGGTCGATAGTTGCCTGGATCGGACCGATCCCCTTTCTTGGGGATCGGTTGTACGTTCGCCTCCTTCCAGACCTCCGGCACGAGCCCTGAAGAGTATGACAGGCGGTACAGACGCGTTAATACTGGAGACAACTCAGCTGCACATTTTCGTAGCACCACCGCCGGAATGCCGTCAGGGCCACTGGCTTTCCGCGTGTCGAGTGACCGCAGCACTGCCCGTACATCACATTGCCTGATAACAATATCAGGCATTGTGTGGCCACAGTTGGCGATGGCGGGGGGCTGCAGGCCACGGTCGTCGACCCGGGAATTAGCCGCAAAGAGGTCTGCGAGCATATCCGCTTTCTCTTGGGCTTTGTGAGCCAGTGTTCCATCTGGGTAACGCAGCGGTGGCAGCGAGGGCTGACAAAAGTTAGATTGCACGGCTTTGGCCAGTTGCCAGAATCCACGGCTGCCCGTGGGATGGGAAGTGAGCTCCTGACCAAGCCGCGCGACGCGCTGGGCATCCGCTCTCTTAAAGGCCCTCTTACTCGACTTTGTGGCCCGGTTGTACGCTGCTTTGAGGTGGCCCACGTTTGGGTCGCGCACAGCCCGGGCCCTGATCCAGGCGCGATATGCCGACTGTTTTTGTCGAACAGCTTTGGCACAATCTCGCCCGAACCAGGGACGGGCTCTGCGGATACTGGCGACATCAGTGAAAGGGATGTAATAATCCATCCCTAAACTGATCTCGCCAGCAATAGCAGAAGCACTATCCGAAGGAGCCTTTCCTACAAAGCAGCGCTGGCTCCAGGGGACGGACGCAAAATAATCGCGTAGACCGTCCCAATCCGCTGACGAGTAGTGCCATAGTCGTCGTGACGTTTGCACAGGACGTGCAGGAGGTGACACCTTCATGCCAGCGTGAACAACACAGTGGTCGGAACTACCCAGTGGGGCTCCTACCGAAACACTGTACTGGGCTGGGCGACTCGTCAGCAGTAGATCCAGCAGAGCGGGCGCGTGATCTGACCTGTCTGGTATCCGGGTGATCCCGCATACCATCTGGGTCAGACCGTGGGAGAGAGCGAACGCATGGGCGGCTCTACCCGCATGATCAGTCTTGAGGGACCCCAGCCATTCAATGTGATGGCCATTGAAGTCCCCCAGAAACACTAGGTCAGCGTTCGGGAACCGCACCTGCGCTTCATCAGCCGTCTCGCTGAGGTACTGGAAGAGCTTTGTTGTCTCAGAATCCCCTGTGTGGGATCGGTAGACGCACACGTAGATCTGGCTCATAGAGCCATGGTCTACGTGCAGCCAAAGGACGGAATTGGAGGGGTTCTCTAGGCAGCGCAACCGGCGGCAGCAAACATCCGCCCTAACGAACACGCACACCCCGGCTTTGTCTCGAAATTGTTCCTCGATGACATAGCCGGGGTAACACAGGTAAGACGTGTCGTCAGGGCGGCGTATTTGTGTCTCCGTGAGGAACATCACAGCGGGCCGTGCCGTCTCAAGGTGGTGGTGGACGGTATCGAGGTTCGCATGGAGTCCACGGACGTTAGTGAACTCCACCTCGAAATGTGAAGTTGTGGGGTTTCCTAGGGCCGCTGTGTAACGTTTATTTCTTTTTTGTTGCACTGCCATTGTAGATTTTGAAGAAGAAGCATGAAGACAGGGCGACATTTGGTGCAGCAGTAAGTGACAAAGCGCAGGGGCTAGCTTTGTCTAGAACCGTGTGGTTAGGTCGGAGCCGACCCGCCGGACGGAAGGGCTCCCAAACCCCCCTGATGCAAGGCCGCCGCTACCCCACACCGGTTACCACCCGGAGCGGCGATCCCACATCAGGATTATGCGCAACATGTGGGGCAGCCTCCTGGGGTGGTTGGCCCCAGGCGGGCCCCATGACTGTGTTGCGGGCGGCCGCGGCAACGCCGTTGCTAAGGGTCTCCCTGGCCGGCGAATCGACCCACACCACCCACACTAGACTCCGTTTCGCCCCCACTGGTCCCATGCCTGCTGCACCATACATCGCCCCGGGCCCGGCGGTGCAGCTGCTGAACCCCTAACGCAACCCAGCCTGGGCTGGGTTACTTGGGGGGCTTTAGCACAGCTGCACGGTGGTACTCCCCCGGACCAACACTGTTGTACCACCTGGTACCCACGTAGGGGCCGAAGCCACTCCATAGGTACCGTAAATTAACGAGCCTCGTCCGTTTATCAGCAGGTGCGCCACTAGCAGGTGAGGTCGCTGGGGCCCTATAGATGTTGGTAGAGCCCCTTTGCACCCAAAAAGTGTTTCGAATTCTTAGAATAAGACGTAGATATCTTACCGAGTCTAATAAAATATGTGGTTATAAAATCTTTACAATAACGATTACAAAATATGAGATATAAGATTGGCTCTTTCGTTTTTGTGGTAATATTACGAAAGCCGACCCCAACTGAGTTGGGAAAAGGCTCGTGGATGATGATTGCGAAAGGAAAAAGTTTGCACAAGCACTAAATAACATGTATGTTCCTTGTTACAGATTCAATGGGCTGATGCTTGCCTCTTAGTATATGCAGTAACAGACCGCAGTAGCTTCGAATATGCTACGGAAGTTCTGAGTGCACTGAAACGTCCACCAACGGGTGGAAGTCCTGCTCACGGAGCTGCAGCAGCGCCTGCACCAATGCCTCTAGCTCTGCTTGGGAATAAAACAGATCTAGACCACTTAAGACAGGTCAGTAAATTCCGTCTACTTCAACTCATTTGACGTACAATTATTTGTGCAATATTATTTTAGGTGTAAAATCTTCAATATTAACCTTAAATTATTTCCTAATTCGTACATAATATTGCTTATTGCTTAATATAATTGATCGACTAGGGAGCGCCATGACTAATAAACTTAGTTTCTGTGAACGTCTTAAAAGCATTCATTGAAATGAATAAAAATTCTTTACTTAAATAAATCATAAGCATATTTTAGAAGTCGTTTCAGTCAGTACTAACACAAATATTCTTCAAGAATTTTTATGCTACATATATTCTGAAATGGATAAGAAAAATAATTATGAAAATGACTTATGAAAAGAGCCTGAAGCGCTACAGCAGTGTGTAGTAACTCACCAAAATTTAGGTCAAGCAAACAGCGTACAGAACAATTGTCCCTCGTATTACTCAGTACATGAATGTTATATGTAAAGAAAATTCAGAAAGCGTGGGAATAGTCCCGGAGTTTTATTTATACAACACGTCTGGACAATTCATCTCGGTATAAATCTCAAGTCTCGCCGCTATAATATCCAGGCGATATACATCATTTACTGTATGTCATCTTCGTTCAAGCGTCCGGGACTAAATGTTTAATATTTATACCTTAGGCTCTTTGAGTAATAATTAGGTAAAGTAGTTAGTATATGAAATATTATAATTGGCTGTTTTGAATAAATAAATATCGAATAATAGGGTAATGAAATGACGACACTAAAATTCTCTTGTTCTCGGTGCTTGTAAGGTGACTTGAACTAAATTATTTACTAGTTTGCATACAATTCCACGGATTTATAATTATACTCGTAGATATAAAAAGACTCACTACCGGACGTAATCAAATGCTATATACTTACCTCTATAACTCTCTCCATGTTTGACCATGTTTGACCTATGGATGCCAGACCTGGGCGCTTACTGATAAACAAAGCGAGGCACTTGGTGTGTGTCAGCGAAGGATGGAGAGAAGCATACTAAACATCAATATACGGGACAAGATTAGGCTATCAATTATTAGGAGAAAGACTAAAGTTACAGATGTCACATATACAGTGAGAAGACTTAAATGGAAATGGGCAGGCCATATGATAAGAGACAGGCGAAATAAATGGTCCAAAGTTGTCACTATGTGGTACCCTCGTGATGGGAAGAGAAAACCTGGAAGACAAAAAATGAGATGGGAAGATGAAATTAAAACAAATGCTGGGATAACATGGCGCAGAAAAGCCACAAACCGAAAAGAATGGCGAACTCTAGGGGAGGCCTATGCCAAGGGCAAGCTGATACCGATGTCTTGAAAAGGAAAAGAAAAGGGGAAAGAAAAAAATATAGTAATGTAATATTGTAATATCTTTAATTAATAATTATCTAGTAATTTCAAAGTTAAAATCATACACAATTAAAAGTTAATGCTAAACTCTAAATGTTATGTATAAATATTAAGTTGATAAGAAATTTGTTAAGGAATGTTAAACAGTTACAAAAATAATAGTATATAATATAACAATAATAATATATATATATATAATGTTTGTTATGATAATATTTTATTTCAGTAATAAAGGCTATTTGAATTTGAATTTGAATAACTCTCTATAACTTACTATTGAAAATTTTCGTCGGAGATGTGCCTACCAGTGTCAAATTCTTTATGTAGGTAACTAGGCTATCGTTCTAAATTAAGAAAGGTTGGTATCGGTTACGTCTGTTTTGTTCCGGAATTGAATTTTCAATTACTATCGAATCATTCGGATTATCTTCATCCTGAAGTAGAAATTCAATCCTCTTTTGTAATTCAAACAAATCGAGTGATTCCCAGAATATTTTTAGAAAGCGGCCTTTGGCTTTTAATAAACGAAGTTATCCAATAGCAATCCAATACCACGATTGTGTAACTAACACAAAATATTATGAAATAAGCGATGAAGATTGATACGGTTGATTCCTTTATGTTGTTTAGAAAATATTGTCTTCAAATTCCACCACGACAAATATAGCTACAACCTTCAGTCCTTTATTGATTTGTCGGTAGGAATGTATTCTATCTGTACATGTAGGAAGTATGTATTGATGTATTTTGGCCGTATATTTTAGTCAGAACTATTGTTTTGTTACGAGTTTCGTATTGCAAAAGCCATTCATGCCGTAGCGAGTACAGCATAGTTTTGAACTACATTTCTCTCCTTCTACTTCGATAGCAAATAAGTCACGTTTTGTATACTGCTATTCATTACTTAAGTATTGTCTGTCAGAATAATTAATGAACATACCTATCACCTTTCAGGGGTGCATGTAAGGATGTCTCCGGCCTTAGATATATTAATAGGGCTCCTTAGCACCCAATTTACATAATGATGACAAATTGTAAGCCTACCTATATATAATTTAACACTGGCTTATGGAAATTGAATTGAAAGTTTTCTAGTGGCATTCAAAGTGCGAAGCTCTGTCTGATATATTTCATTTAATTATTTTTTCATCCTTGAACATCTGTGAGAACAAGTACCTACCTACCTGTGACATAATTATATTATACGACTAAAAAATTCAAATAATAAAATTTCTATATGATTCTATATTCATACGTCATCTAATTGAAATCTTTCCAAATTATATATTAGCCTTCTAGTGAAATCTAGTGGCAGACAGGCGGAAATAGCAGAGGGACGCACTCAAAACCAATATTTATGTCTGCTGGACTACAATTAAAGATAGTGGACATGTATCTATAATAATATGACATAATATAATAAATACTATTATACCTATACTCTAATGTAGTATAGGTATAATAGTATACTACGAGTATATACACCATGTAGTCGGTGTGTACGTAATGTAAGTCATTCCACTATTTCTTCTGCGTGCGTACCAGAGTCGCCTTGCAACAGACTTGAGAGCCGACGGGGCCTTGGGACACGGAATTTTAAAAAAAACATTCCACTATAGCTACTATATACCTACTACCACTATACCTACTTAAACAAACTTATACGGCTTTTTAAATACGAGTATGTTTTCGTTTCTTTATTTCTATTGTATAAAACGGAACACCTAAAAATCTTGATTAAAACGTAAACGAATTCAATTAAATTGCTGAAGCCATGAAAAGTATTTCAACCAACATAATTAAGCAACCTTTATATTTTTTAAGTAACTTTATGTAAATGAAATAAGTTTTGTAAAGCTTTCCATTACGCAATATCCTACTAATATCATAAACTCGAAAGTTTGTGTGTATGTATGGATGGATGGATGTTTGTTACTCTTTTACGTAAAAACTACAGAATGGATTTTAATGAAACTTTACAATAATATAGCTTATACATCAGAATAACACATAGGCTACAATTTATAAAGATATTGTGTGAATTGTTCAAAATATGACGCGGCGCGACGGGAACGGGAAAAAATCCAAATTACCCACGCGGACGAAGTCGCGGGCGACCACTAGTTATGTAATAAATTTGAGTGTTTATTTTATTTCCATGAAACTTAGCGCAAGTATTTCTTGATTTCAAACAACTTTTTTGATCGTGCGTCGGCGACCACTAGTAAAATTATTATTTTTCTTTGTCTACAGGTTTCCACAAAAGAAGGCCAGATTACAAGCGCCGCACATGGTGCTTCTTTCAGTGAAGCAAGTGTGGTCGATAACTCGGGTGATCTGTATCGCGCCATTGACCGTTTGCTCTCAGAAGTGCGAACTCCGCAGCGTACGCGCAAATTTTCCGTCACCAAAATGCTTGGATCACTAATTGGTGAGCATTCTTTAATATTTGTATTTGGAATTAATCAGTATAATGAAGAACTGCTTTAAAGATATTTATTTCTATTTATAAGTTCTGAGATTTTGGTATGTGTATCCTTACGGATTATTTATCTTTTCAGGTGGTACAGGCAACAGTAGCCAAGCATTCCGCAGTGGCTCAGTAGTGGCGTGCCCACGGGTGCCAGCTCCGTCACGGCCACCGCTCGCGGTAGCTGCTCCCTGACCAGCAGATGCACCCGCGCACCGTGCGCGTTGATGCCTCGCCGGCATCTTGTGCCTCGCTTGCCTGCCCGTGCCCGCTCGCCTCTCTACGAAATCACTATCCGCTATATAAACTGTACTTCTAACAAAAGTGACGTTCTTATGTGGTAGTGTATCCTCCTATTAGGAGCTGGACTTACCAAAGACTAACCTAGTCAATATAATAATAAATATAGCATACACTATTACTCGCACTCTATGTAAGTGCTTCGATCTCGTACTCGGTGTCAGATGTTTAGTGATAACTATTTCCAATTTTCATGAATGCGTGTAGGTATTTGACAATAACGGCATAAGTTTATTTAATATCGAACTAAAATTCAATATTTATATTCACATATGTGCCAAAAAAATGTCTATACAATTTTTTTATGAGAAAATATTTTATGTAAGTAAATCAAAATTAAGATTTTTAACTCAAAAATTATAATACTCACATTTTTTACCAAGTATCAGAGAAATAAAGACGCATTATTTGTTATTATATAAGATGTTGTAAATTAATTAAAGAATTTAACAACAGTATAGTATAATTTCGTGAATATACTAAGTACTGCTAAGTATAAAAATGATATCTAAAACCAAAGTACCTACCAACATGTATTTACAAATTAATCTAAATTTGCAAAAATAATGTATTTTGCATATTTAACCTATGAAAGTATCACAACGTTAGTTTTAATATCACGTTTGCGTAATAATTATGTTAAAGTGTAAGATATTTTAAAAATTATAGAGTATTGAATATAATTAGGTATATTTCAAAATTGCCTAAAAATGTTAAACTACCACCGTTTTAGATTAGGGTAGAATTAGGTACATTTATAATGTTTTGAACAGTATTATTAAAATAAGTCCTAATTGAACTATACAGCTTATAAGTAACGAGTATAGTAACGAATAAATATAATAAAAAATAAAATTTATATACAAATCTGCAAATGTCGGCCTAAATCACTATTTAAAATTTTAAAGTTCTATATGTGTATCTTCTTTAGCAATTTCGTTTTATAGTCTATTGTTGTAATACTATTAAATGTCAGTACCTAGCTCCTTAGCTAGCTATTATACGAGTATATCTCTATAAATGGATGTTAACTGTATTTTCTATTAAATATAGAGAGTGTTACCCACGAAGACGTAATGTAGACTTATTGGTCAAATTACTGCAATAATATTATGGTTACTTATTTGAAATATAACAACAAAATTATTTTTAGTGTTGTTATAAAAAATTTACGGTTGAAAAGCATAGTGTCGCGCTTCAACGTGTATCACACTCTCTGTATTTCCAAAATAGTCATCTTCTAGTCATAGATTAAGGGCTGTGAAAAGACATTTTGACAAGATTCGGCGTGTAATGATTTTATTTGACTGGTTGAATAGACATTGTGTTTGTTGACTGTAATACGTGAATTAACATGTCATATTGTTAATATATGCAGTACCTTTTATTGCCTGACGTTGTGTACAAGTCACACGGGCCATGGTCACAGGCTGATAGAGTGACTGGTGTAGTCAGTCTGTGACCACGGCCGGTTTTGCGTTGAATTCTACTGTCCCGTTTTTATTAATTAGTAGTAATAATAGGAACGGTTTTAAAAACACAAACCAAAGATAGATATTGTCTTTTCCATAAATGGAAAAACGTGTAAAGAATGAAGGAATGAATTGTAAAATGGACGACGATAAGATGTCGGAACTGATTGTTATAAGTTGTATATATAGTTAATTGATAAGCTTTAATAATATTAAATGTTTAATGTAATTAACTATGCTTTTTTTATTTACCTTTTTTAACAAATTGGGCACACATATGACTCAAATGTGAATGTAATATTAGAAACTTACAATATACAGAGTATTGCAAAAGTAATGACCCTATTTGGTTAAGCTACAGAATTTCTATAGTGCCAGTACGATTTACACCACCCTATACCTACAAGAAGTTTTTTTAATGGTTGCTCAGATGACATTTATAACACACATTTTGTCAGTTGCTGATGAGTAATTACTATCGTTTACAATCAGCAGGAGACTGCACGCTGTTCTCAGTTAAAGATAACTAGGGTCGCTAGAGTTCTTGCTAACCCCTTTAGCAGTTTAAGACTAGCGAACGCCTGCGGCTTCGCTTGACAAATTATGTACACAAAAACCTTCCTCGAAAACCACTCTACCCATTGTTGAAAACCGCATCAGTGTCCGTTGCGTAATTTTAAAGATCTAGAAGAGCATACATAGGGAATGGGCGACTTTGTTGGGAATGGGCGTCTAAACTAGTAATACTTAAAGGTAAGATGACACAAAGTCATAAAAATACTTACTTCCAAAGAACAGTGCATGCTGCGATTAAAGATTGCAATGACTACATGAAACTCATTAAAATAATGCAGTTAAAGGTAGAGGTTTTGGGGTATTTATTTATTTTTTATGTAGACACAAGAAGGAAGAGCGAGATAAGAACAATAGAATAGAGTTTTAGTACAAAGGCACCACTTATTTCTATGAATTCTCTTCCAGTGGGCCAGGGGAAGAAGGAGATGCTTAGTTGAAGAAAAGTATGAAGTGTGCGGAGGTTGATGAGCAAAGTGAATACATTTATCCTGTATTGTATCGATCTCATTATATTTCAGCACCGTTGCAAGCATTCTTTTACGAGAGATAAATAGTAACGTAAAAATAAAACAAATATATATATTTTTTCGATACCGCTCCTACGTCCATTGCCGAGAGTCTCTGGTGAGCTCCCAGGGAATTTCCAGTGGCGCCATGCGGTGGTCCAGTGGCGCTCGGCGGAAACAAATAGATACTATAAAAACCTAACGAGCGTTCATGAGTCATGATGACTCATGCTCAACTAGCGCCATCTAGTAAGTAATAATAAAAGGCGTAAGCTGTGTGTGCGTATTATATATACGTATGAGAAAGGGTAAGAGAGGGTGTACTACTAGGTTACTCCTGACTCCTGGTATTACATAATGTATAGAAATAAATACAATAGATTTTATTAAATGCCCTTTCATCCATTAACCCGCGTACCGTACATCCTCGTAATGATTGGAAGCTAATGGCTTCATAAAGACTGTAAATGTGCGATGACAGATTTGACGCTCAACTGACTCTTGTCTACCTTTTCACAGTAGTATTTAGTATATGTCTGAACAGCCAGACGGAGTTCGATTTTTGCTGAGCGCGTGGCTGGTGGCTTTTTAGGTTACACTTACACTTATACCGAACAACGTTTCTTATATTGCCCTGCACCTCGAGCTAATTCAGAATCGCTAGTTTTTCTGTGTGTATCAAGCATTACCTTGATATTGGCGAAATCATCAATAACAACGATGGAGCCACGTTTTTAAAAAATGAAGAAGAACAGCCAGACAAATTGACAAGGAGCTTACTCGTGAAGCTCTTATTTATTTATTATAATCCTAATGGATATCAAATCCACTTTAAATGATGAATACAAATGTTTTATATCTCCCGTTCCATATTTAGTTAACCCAGTTGCCGATAGGCTAAATAAATTATCTTTGTTTATTATAAAGATGTGTTTACATGTAACGACAGTTCGAGGGTAATTTGTACCTACACAATATATTTTTTTATTTACCCATTATTATTATAACAAGCGTGTATATATCCCCATGAAAAAAATGGGGCTAGTTGATTGTTAAAATAATATACTCGTATGTTTCATTTGAGTATTACTAATGACAACAATATAGTTTTATTGACCATTTGTATCAGCTTAGCAATCAATAACTTACCTAAGATCAAATAAAACTCAGATAATTAATTTATAAGACCGTATTATATAAGTGATAAGAACATATTTTTCAAGAGTTTTAGCCATAATCAAAACATTTTTATTTTTGTTTTTAGTGTCAATATACATCGTTATTTTTATATAATTTTTAATATTCTTTGCACTGATACATTGAAAGTAAATATTTTATACAACATTTTTTACATTACCGGTAAGTGAAACAACATATTTTCCAAGTTTCTATCCCGAAATCTAGATTTTCAAAATTACTTCTAAGACCTCCATCTAATCTATCGTCCATAGATCATAATACTTATTTACGACAAACAAAAAGTTTTAGCTGTTGTGTTCGCCGCTTAAGACTACATTAGCCCTGGTAATAGCAATGAGCAGTCATTGAACCCTGCTTCGTTTAATAACCAAATCACCTGCATTTCTGATACTATAAATACCTACATAATATCCAGTTTCTTCTTCTTATCCGGTACACTCTTGACAGAGCGGTCGTGATCGCTGTGTAGTAGTAATATTAGAAGGGGCAGATGTGATGCGCTTCACGACGTTTCGCCACCGTTGTCTATTAGAGGTCATCCTGCTGCACTCATTGAGTGAACCTCCTACGGCAGACGTGACCTGGTCAGTCCAACGCGTAGGTAACCTTCCGCGCGGTCTAGTGCCCTCCACTTTCCCCTGGACGACAAGGCGTTCTATGGACTGATCACCACGCCGAGATACGTGTCCGAAGAATGTAAGGATGCGAGATTGTATTGTTGAGAACAGACGCTGCTTAATACCGAGTTCCTGAAGTATCGAGACGTTTGTACGAAACTCGGTCCCCCAAGCATTCTTCTCCAGCACCACATTTCCAGAGCGTCTATTTTCTTTCTTTCTACATCTCGCAAGGTCCACGTTTCAGCCGCGTATAGAAATATGGGGAATATAAGTGTTCTCACGAGCCTGGTTAAAGGTATAATTATCGGAAAATATTATACTATGTATGTAATAAACATCATAGTATGATATTTTCTTAGTATAACATTTTCTTATTTATCTTTCTGCTTCGTTAGGGTTTGCTTTAAATACTACATCAGTCTACAAAATTACTTGGCAAAAAAACAAAAAGCAAGTGAAAACACATAATTACATTAATTGCAAAAACCACATTTTTTTTTTTTTTTTATTTTTTTTTATTTATTTTTTTTTTTTTAGTTCCGCGACCAAGGCCGCGGCCGCTTTAACGTCCGTTGCCGGGCGTCTCTGGTTACAAGCAGAACGTATTTCCAGTGGCGCCCGGCGGACTTTGACCACCTCTGTGGTCTCTGCGGGGGGTTGGGTCGGGATGAGAATCCCGCGTCGTTGGGGTAGGGTTTTATCCCGCGTCAATGAGTGAATCTGGTTGCGTGCTATGGGGCAAAGGCCCCGCAGCACGCAACCCTTCTAGCCTGCTTCTGTAAGGACGACGGGTGGCGATCCCGCCGTCCTCAGGCCCCGATCATGGAGGTCGATGGTCTTGGGCGTAGATGAGTCTGCGGCGGCCTCGCCGCTGACTACGGAACTCGGCGGGGAGGGCACGCTCCCTCTCCCTCTCGGCCGCCTCCTTCGCGAGCACGACTTGCTCGCAGAAGGACACGGCCGCGTTCCACCTACTCCCGCTGGAGACCATGGCTTGAAGCATGGTCTCCAGCGAGAGGGTATCCACGCCCAGACCCACTACGAGGTCCCGGCGCTGACTCGCCCACGCTGAGCACTCCACCAACGTGTGGAGTGCGGTGTCGTCGTCGGAAACCTCGCAGTGTTGACACCGGGGTGTGACCTCACGATGGATGCGAAACAGATAGCTACCGAAGCATCCATGCCCGGTAACGATCTGCGTCGCACGATACGTGAGGTCACCATGCTGCCTCTGCAGCCAATCGTCCATGATCGGTCTCACCGCCGCGATGATGGTGGCACCCCACTTGGGTTGCTCAAGTCGCACCCTCCATGACTCCATGAGATCCTGGCGGAGTTGGGACCGCCGGTCATCGATTTCTCGAGACGCAGGCCTCCAGCGCCTCCTTGCGCCATTGGAACAATGACGCAAGGGCTCTCGCTTCCAGGTCCCATGGAGGGGTCCCGGCTAGGAGACATGCAGCCTCTCCGGAGATCGTGCGGTAGCCCCTTATTGTTTTGACGGCCAAGGTCCTCAACGGTCTGTTAAGGAGCGTTGAGTTGTTGGCCGTCAACCGCGCCGCCCATACGGGAGCCCCGTATAGGGCCATACTCCGCACGATCCCCAGGTACAGTCTCCTGCAGGAAGCGTTGGGTCCCTTTAGGTTGGGCATCAGTCGCGAAAGCGCGACCGATGCCTGTGTCACCTTGGGGACCAAACTTCGGAAATGTGGTCCGAAGTTCCATCGGCTATCAAGTACGATCCCTAGATACTTCATCGAGGGCTTGATGCCGATGCTAACGCCTCCCACATTTATGCTGGAACCTTCAGGTGGACCGTTCCGAGGTCTGTGAAAACACAGAACCTCGGACTTGTGCAAGGCCACCTCCAGTCCCAGCCGCCGTATCCGACCCACGACTTGAGCAACACCCGTCGTGACCTTGAGTGCTGCCTCCTGGTACGTTGCACCCCGCGCCGTGACGAGGGTATCGTCGGCGTAGCACGATACGCCGACGCCCTCAGGCAACGCACCCCGCAGCACCCAGTCGTAGCCGATGTTCCACAGAAGCGGCCCCAGGACCGACCCCTGCGGAACACCGCACGACACATCTCGCCGAGCTGGCCCGAGCCAGCTGGGGAAAGCTATGGCCCTCTCAGAGAGATAGGCCCCGACAATACGACGGAGGTAGAGAGGCGTTTCGTGATACACGAGCGCCTCCCTAACGCAGCTCCATGGCAAGGTGTTGAACGCGTTGGCGATGTCAAGAGACACCGCCACCACCACCTTGCCCTGTGAGACTGCTTCCTCCGTCAGGCTCTTGACGCGCATGATCGCGCTCACGGTGGAGCGTCCCCGACGGAAACCGTACTGGTTGTCCGCCAGGTCTGGCCCCACCGTCGAGAGATGCTCGACGAGGCGTTCCGCGATAATTCGCTCAAAGAGCTTACACACCTCGTCGAGCAACACGATCGGCCGGTATCCGGACGGTGAGTCCACCGGCCGCCCCGCCTTACGAATCAGGACCAGTTTCCCCGTCCTCCACACCTTGGGAAACTGGCCCCTTTCGAGGCATGCGCTAAAGAGCCCCATCAGTCGAGGCCCGAGTTCTACGAGGGCCAGGACCCATGCACGGCCAGGAATGCCGTCGGGTCCGGGGGCAGTAATTTTCCGGCGTTTAAGCCGGAGTACTGCCGCACCTAGCTCCCCCACCCTGACTTCGGGTACGTCGTCTTCACTGATGCTATCCGCGTCGGGCAGAGACGGAGCCATGCGCGGAGGGACGTGCTCCTCCGCGCTCGTCGGAAACAGGGAGCCCATGACCCGCTCCAGCTGCTGCGGCTGGAGACTCTGGGTCAGTGGGGGCGCCCTAGGTCGGAGTTTCTCCCTGACCTGTAGGTACGGGCGCCCCCATGGGTTCTGCTGCAGGGTTTCCAGGAGCTCCTCGCGGGCCGCCGTCTTGGCCCGCTTTATTGTCTCCTGGAGATTACCTTTAGCCTCCCTGTAAGCCTGATAAAGCTCCGCCTCTCGGGTTGCCGCGTCGTCTGGGCGGCGATGCCTCCGGCGAAACCTGGTGTACTGGCGGCGGGCGGAGATGCATGCTGCGCGCAGCTGTGCAATCTCCGGCGACCACCAGTACACCTGCTTCCTTGCCGGTCTGGGTGTAACCCTAGGCATCGCCGCATCACAGATTTGCGACATGGCTCTCCTGAACCACTCCGCCTCGGCATCCACATCGGCAGGCCGGTCCGGTGCCGGAATCCAGGCCTGCACGATGGATGCCTCCAGGAGAGCCTCCCGATCCAGATGGTGAAGTGCCCAACGCGGATCCGGGGGATTTTCTACCGGCTGTGGGAGGTCAGGTGGGGGGACGACATCGAATCAGATGTACCGATGGTCCGAGTGCGTCTCCTCACCCTTCTCCACGTGCCAGCCAGTAATACGGGCGGCGAGGGCAGAGGTCGCGAACGATACGTCCACGACCGAGCTGGTCCCCCGCCGCCAGAAGGTGGCGACATTCCCCCGGTTGAGGACCTCCAGACCACGTGTTCTGGTCCAGTCCTCAAGAAGCCTCCCCTTGTCCCTGGTTTCCCGGGAGCCCCACGCCTCACTCCAGGCGTTGAAGTCTCCCAGGAGCAGGACAGGGCGAGGACGGCACGCAGCGAAGACGACGTCGAGCTCAGTGAGCCATAGCTCAAACTGAGTCTCGTCCAGTGTCGGCGAGATGTAGGTGGCCACGACTGCCAACCCGTCATATTCCGCCGCAACACACCCGCGGCCCCTTGCAATGATAGCAAGGCGCGAGTTGTCTGCGGCGGACCCCTCGAAGATAAAACAGGCCAAGCCGTCCTCGTCCACCGGGCTTCCCGGGTGGACGTAGTACGGCTCGGCGACCACGGCCAAGTTTATGGACCACTGCCGGATGCTCTGGTACAGAAGATCCTGAGCAGCGCGGCAGCGGTTCAAATTCACTTGCAGGATGCGGATATGGGCGTCAGACATTAATGGACGTCCATATCAGCATCCCGCCGAGAAACATCTGGCCGTGCAGTAGCGGCACCCCCACCGCTCTCAGAGGACGGACGAGGCTTTGGCCTCGAGGCGGCGCAGGTTGTGCTGCCGAACCGGTGTTTCGCAGTTTTGCCCTCCGCCTCGCATCTAAAGCAGCGAGGCGGGGCATCACAGGCACTTGCCTTGTGACCGGGCCGGCTGCAGCGGAAGCACCGATCGCCCACGGTGACTTCCGCTGTGCACTGCACTCCGACGTGCCCCACCACCATGCACCGGAAACATCTAGTTTCCCGGGCACGAAGGAGGTGCGCCTGCGCCTTTAGGAAGCCCCCTACGAGGAGGCTTCGTCCGTCCGTCACTTTCAGTGCCGCCGCGACGGGGCACTGGACGACTGTCATCCCATGACCAGTGGTGCCGAAGGAGATGTCTCCAGCCTTCACCTGGTCACGGGGGCAGCCGCCCGCCTCCACGACGGCGGAGATTACTTGCTCCGTCGTGGCCGCGTCATCCAGACCCGTGATGCGCAATGCAGCGCATTTGGTGGGCCTGGTGACGCGGACGGCTTCTGCGTCCAGCGCGTCCCTAAGCTGCGCTGCTAGGGCGTCAGCTTTAGGGCCGCTGGAGGCGCCGGAGACCTCGAGGAGGCGAGCCCCGGTGCGTGTCGTCTTGCACCGGAGACCCCCCTGGATATCGAGGGCTGAGAGGTTGACTGAGGACTTCACGGTCCTCAGGACATCAGCGTACCCCACACCCCTCTCCACACCCTCCGTCGTCACCGTAAGGACGACGGCTGTGGAGCGAGGAGCGCGGGGCCTCTTCGGCGCCTTCGCCGCGGCGGCTTTGGCCACTTTCTTGGCCGCTTTCTTGGCGGCCTTCGTCTTCCTCTTCTTGGCCCCTACTACCTCCCATCCCTCCCGTCTGGAGGGATGTAAAGGAGCAGCGGGAGCGTTAGAGGAAGAGGAGGCGGCAGGGGTGCCGCTCTTCTTGCCGCGCCACTTGGCCTTCCGCGCCTGGGCCGCGGTCTCGGCCGGCAAACGGTACGCTGAAACGGACTGGGGCGGATCGGGGCGGCGGACAGCGGGCGTGCCGCTCGGTCCCGGAGCGGGAGAACCGCCAACAGCCGCCGCGTACGAAAACGCGGGCCGCGCCAGCGGAGGGCGGTACGCCCGGTCCTCCAGGACCGCGAGGCGCCTCTCGATCGCCGTCAGGACCTGTACCATTGTCGGCACAGGCTGTGGCGGCGATCCGGGTGCCGTGTTGGGCGCCGTGGTGGGCGCCGTGGTGGGCGCCGTGGTGGGCGCAGTGGTGGGCGCCTTGGTGGCCGCCGTGGTGGGCACCGTGGTGGGCGCCTTGGTGGACGCCGTGGTGGGCGCCTTGGTGGACGCCGTGGTGGGCGCCGTGGGTATCGCTGCCTTCGGTGCTGGTCCAGCCGTCGGAGGAGGAGGCGGCAGCATGGGACCGGGAGGCGCCTTGACCACCTTGGTCAAGTCAGCGACCTCCCGCCACAGGTCATCCATCTGCTTTCTGGAAGCAGCGAGCTCCGCCTCCAGGCTCGTCACCTGCTTCCGGAGCCTCGCCTCCTCCTTGGTGATGCTCCGCGCGAGGAGCTTGTTGTGGGAAGATTGGGCTTCATCTACCAGTGAAGCCACAATCTTCTTCCTCCCCGCCACGTTCCTGTTGCCCCGCATGGCCGCGTTCATGCGGGCAAAAACGCTCATCAACTCCCGCGCGGCCGGCCCACCGATTTCCCGGCGACTTCGCTGGGACAGTTGGACCGAGGACGGAGGAGGAGTTGGCGGCCGCCTTCTGTACGCGTCGAGACGCGTACGCACCGTCTTGACCGGCACCTCCTCCTCCGAATCGCTGGAGAGGAGGGACCCCCACCCGGAGCAGCTGGTGCTACGGTCGCGCGGCGGCCCCCCCTTCTCCTCGAGGGTCCTCTTCTTCGTCGCAGAAGAGCGGCCCTTCTTCTTCACACTGCTGGGAGCTGACCCATCGTCAGTCCCAGCAGCATCAGTTCCTTGGGGCGTCGACATCGCGCTGCAACTAGGCAGCGCGGCGCGAGCCCCCAAATCGATAGGCATCGGAATCAATAGTTCGTGCATCATGTCGTCGGTTGACACTGCCCGGGAAAGGGCAGTGTCGGGACCGGAGGTCTCTTCGGGGTTATCCATATCAGGAACACAAAATCTCAAAGAATTTGGCCAATCGCAAGTACAGACTAGGACGTTCGGTCACCCAACTTGCCACTGCGTTACCGTGGTCAAGTTGGGGTCCAGGGCGGACGGCGAGGACGTAGTCACTAATCACTTGGGGCCCCGCCCCCAAAAACCACATTGGTTTAACTAGAAGACTATTATTGCAATTAATTTATTATTTATGTATATTTAAAAAATAAATAAATAAAACTAATTTCCAAATAATACTTGGTAAAATTCACGCTTCACGTGAAATATCGAAGTTCAGCCGAATCGCAGTTGTAAGGTAAAGGCTCGGTTGGTGATGACTTAGTAAAATATCACTATTTGCCGACATTTAGTAATTATTGATAAGAACTAAAAACGGTATTGAAGAAACTTAAAAACCAAAGATACATAAAGATCGATTTTAATAAACACAATATACAAATACGAGTACCTACCTATACAATATTGTGAGTTATGTATAATTTCTGACTTTTAATAGACTAAAATAAAACTGTTCTAAAATTGATGGGTAAGCAATTTTACATCGTTATGTTGTGCAGACTTAGAAAGCTCTTTAATACTTGCAGTAGTTTTCAATCATAGGAAATCGGAGAAATGGTAAGGTGGAATCATGCTTTGCCTTCATGAAAAGGCTATCTCAATCAATTAATTTCTACCTTCTTACTTGAGACCCAGACCACAGATTAGGGAGATATAATACCGGATAGAATCAGGCGTTACCTGGCGAAAGTCCATGACAAAGCAATGGAAAGTGTGATGTTCAAACTTTTTCAAATAATAGCATTATTTTCGCTAAAATACTCGTAGAAGACATTAAAACGTCGACATATGTTTCACCTCTACACGAGACATTCTCAAGACTGTCTCAGAGAGAACAGCCGCTCAACACAGAACAGAACAGGCTTAAACTAAAAGTTTGAACATCATACTTACCATTGCTTAGATATAATACCCTCCTCCTCTGTGTCCAAACGCAGTTGTTTCTTTACGTCACATCTTCGAATGCACACTTCCAATGTCTATGTTTTCCCTCAAATAATAGAAACGCATGAGCCCTACTGCTTGCGCTTACGCTGTTAACGTCTATAGTTACGGTCTTATGGCAGACTGACTATATCCGCTTGTCCTACTCTAGCTTGCCAGTCGCTTTGTTGCTTCCAGACACTTTGGGTATGTTTGCCTCGTCCGTGTATCAGCAGGTGCACCGCTTGGAAGTGAGGATGACTCAAACCTCAGATTATATGTTCTCATCTGTAGAAAGGGACAGCCTTCAGCGGTTCACCAATCAACTATACGTTAGTGAATGAAGTGTGTTTGAGTGTCTATAAACGCTTAAATATTAACTCACGAGTAGGTCGTAGATGCGGTCAAGCACGTTCTAATTTTATAGGTGAAGTTTCCATTGTTCCTATGCTTTTAATGGGTATTCTCGATAGATGCATGTTGTCTGCTAATTAGATGCTATAATTTACGCAATCATTCCGTTTCCTAGTTTTGTGCAATATGACATAATATTTTGTAAATTTACATTTCTATTAATTAGTAGTAGCTGCTAACTCCATTATCAGTTGATATGCATTAAAAATCGATTTTCCCTGCACCGGCCGGCAACACACGCGCCTGCGGAATAAATCACATCCCCATCTCAGAACAATAGACGCCCGGGTTCGGGAGAGATGAGAGGGGTGCGCACCCCAGCTGCGTGCACCGATCGATCTGTGGACCACTCCGCCATCCGCCATCACGAGACATTGTCTCTCAAAGCGGCTCCATATTCAAACGTCCCTAACACCGTCCTTAAAAAAAATATTATAGTGGTTTCAGCCAGTGTTATGATTTAATTTTTTTTATTTTCAATCATGGAGGGGCGGAGGTCTTGGGATGGAGCACCGTTGGGGGAGTCGCATTCACCACCACAGTCGGTACCGGGACGTAGAACACCATTGGGAGCCGTGGGCCTTGGTGGTTTCTACATGCAAGGTGGCCCGCCTCCGCCACCCCCGCAACATTGCTATCCAACAGACGAGAACCAGCCAGAACCAGGGACGAGCTATGGACAAAGGTAAGTAAGCTTTGGGTTACCTGCTATACCTGTAGCCGTAATATTTGTATAAAACATACGGTTTTTTTACGCATGCGCGGTAGAGAATCACACTATAGGTACTCCCACGTTTTATATCGGGCATTTTTAATTAGCAAAGTTAAAACCAATATAGGTCTTATAAGTGTCCGGACAATCTTTTAATTATTATATTTAGTGTAAAATAAATTATTGTACCAAATAATAGACAATTATGAATGTAGGTATAGCCCTCTCTTTCTATATTATCGGTAGAGGACTTCCATTTTCAATAACTCCTGAAATGTCGGCATTCCATATCATAAGACACTCCCACGAAAGGAAATGGACTAGGGTAAAATCCGGATAGTTGCCCCATTTTTCAATAAAGCTCTGTTAGCCTGCAGAAATAATATCTGTTTGAAACATGCGACTTTTACGCATGCGCAGTAGAGAATCACACTATACACGTACGTATGTTATATGTTGGGTTAAAAATGCCGGCAAAGCATTTATAAACCAATAAAGATCTTATAATTGTCTGGGCAGTCTTTTTATTACTATTTTTAATGCATATAATAAATAGTTAGATTTTAGTTATTGGGTCCTAGAAGTAAAATAAATTATTGCTATGACTAACACAGAGTTATGAATGTATACCCCTCTCTTTCTAAAGTATCGGTTGACGACTTCCATTTTAGATTAACTCGTGAAATGGCGGCATTTCATATCTGGACAGGACACTCTCATGGAAGGAAATGAACAGGGTAAAAGCCGGATAGTTGTAGATACCCGAATAAAGCTCTGTTATTAAAAAAATACTTGTTAAAAATAATTTGACGTGTATCGAAATAATGGTCCGTGGTCTGTGAATATTTGTAACCATAATTAATATTAGTTTCAAGTACATACCTAATTGCTCATTTATCAAAAAATACACGTCAAATATTGACACAGTAACCGACTTCAAACTACCGAAATGGGACCAAATAGTTGTCGGAATGGGACCAAATTGAAATGGAACCTCTTGGGAAGTAGTAGCTTTAAATTATAAAATAATTATAATATAAAAAAATCTAAATCGGTTCAACCAGTCCGAAGATATTAGTTAACAAAAATAATAAAAAAACATATAGTCGAATTGAGAACCTCCTCCTTTTTTGGAAGTCTGGGGAAACAGGGGGAGATGTCTTTTTCTGGATCCGCGGCCTAAGGCTGCAGTCGCCTTTACGTCGGTGACTAGTCTCCTTCTGTAAGGACGGCGGGTGGCCAGCCCGCCGTCCTCAGGCTTCGATCATGAAGGTGGATGTTCTTGGGCACCCTGGCCGCTGACTGCAGCTGAAATCAGCGGGGAGGGTACGCTCTCTCTCTCTGGGCCGCTTCCTTTGCGAGCATAAATGACCGGACACGTCCCATCTACTCCGGCTGGACATGGCTTGTAGCATGGTCTCCCAGGTATTAGGGCCATACTCCGCACGATCTATAGGCACAGTCTTCTGCAGAAAGCGTTGGGTCCCTTAAGGTTGTGCACTTTGGCAGGGGAATTTCTCAACTATAGCAAGTTATATTTTTTTTTTTTTGTCTTATTTTTTTTTTTTTTTTTTTTTTTATATTTAGGTCGACAAATTGACGCCACCCGCCTGATGGTAAGCTGAGGCGACGTCTGGCAATTGAGGGCGACTCTCACAGTACACAAGAATACTATAGAGAGTGGCCCTCAATTTGACGACCCAGTAATGTGCCTCTTCACGCTTCGCTTAAAGAGCCCAGGGTTATATGTTGGAGGAAACACGTGCGCAGGCAGGGCGTTCCAAGCCACCATCGTTCGGCAGAGAAACGATCGTTTAAAACGCTCGGTTCTCGCGAAGACGGTTTCCACGGTATGAGGGTGACATCTCTGGCCGGCACGCGTTGTTCGGGATCGGAAGGGAGAGGGTGGGATCAGGTTGAAGAGCTCTTCAGAACACTCACCTTGGTAAATACGGTAGAACGCGGCCAAGGAAGCAATTGTTCGGCGCTGGGCTAGTGGCTCAAGGCTTCCCGTTACCTCCGGACAGTCTATAATGCGAACAGCGCGTCGCTGCATAGCGTCGAGTGCGTCCAGCAAATACTTCGCGGAGCCGTCCCAGAGGTGAGAGCAGTATTCAACGCAGGGTCTAATCTGCGTTTTGTACAGCAGACACCTCTGGTGCGGTGTAAAGAATCGCTTTACCTTGTTCAGTATTCCTAGTTTCCGCGAAGCTAGCCCAATACATCTCTCAATGTATTTAGTGTTATTGAGCTCTCGACGAACGTCTATGCCAAGGATGTCTAGATTGTCCTTCATTGGTAATATTGCATTCTGAAGAGTGGGTAGGGGAAGGAAAGGGGATTTTTTTGATATGCAGAAGAAAGAGAGTTGATGACAGTACGGACCCCTGCGGTACCCCGGCATTCACTTGCAAGAAGCGAGAAGCCTGGCCATCGCAGAGGACCCGCACTCGGCGCTCGTTTAAAAAACTGGCAATCCAGCTGCACAGTTGAGGAGGTAGACCATATGCCGGAAGCTTGGAAAGGAGCGAAGCATGCCAGACCCTATCGAAAGCTTTGGCGATGTCCAGGCTAATAGCCAAGGACTCGCCGAACTTTTCCATAGCCTCACCCCATACATGCGTGACGAATGCCAGGAGGTCACCCGTTGATCGTTTTGGCCTGAAGCCATATTGCCGATCATTGATTAGCGAGTGATCCTCCAGGTATGGCATGAGCTGCTTATTAATAAGAAGCTCGAGCACCTTGCAAATGACTGAGGTGACAGCTATGGGTCGATAGTTGCCTGGATCGGATCGATCCCCTTTCTTGGGGATCGGTTGTACGTTCGCCTCCTTCCAGGCCTCCGGCACGAGGCCTGTAGAGTATGACAGGCGGTACAGACGCGTTAATACTGGAGACAACTCAGCAGCACATTTTCGTAGCACCACCGCCGGAATGCCGTCAGGGCCACTGGCTTTCCGCGTGTCGAGTGACCGCAGCACTGCCCGTACATCACATTGCCTGATAACCATATCAGGCATAGTGTGGCCACAGTTGGCGATGGCGGGGGGCTGCAGGCCACGGTCATCGACCCGGGAATTAGCCGCAAAGAGGTCTGCGAGCATGTCCGCCTTCTCTTGGGCTTTGTGAGCCAGTGATCCATCAGGAAAACGCAGTGGTGGCAGCGAGGGTTGACAAAAATTTGACTGTACGGCTTTGGCCAGTTGCCAGTATCCACGGCTGCCCGTGGGATGGGATGTGAGCTCCTGACCAAGCCGCGCGACGCGCTGGGCATCCGCTCTCTTGAACGCCCTCTCCTCTCCATGGGACGGACGCAAAGTAATCGCGGAGACCGTCCCAGTCTGCCGACGAGTAGTGCCATAGTCGTAGAGTCATTTGTTCAGCACGAGCAGGCGGTGGCACTTGGAAGCTGGCGTGCACCACACAGTGGTCGGAAGTGCCCAGTGGGGCGCGTACCGACACACTGTACTCGGCTGGGCGACTCGTCAGCAGTAGATCCAGCAAGGCGGGCGTGTGGTCTGACCTGTCAGGTATCCGGGTGATCCCCCGTACCATCTGGGTCAGCCCGTGGGAGAGAGCGAATGCATGGGCGGTTCGTCCCGCATGATCGGTCCTAAGGGACCCCAGCCACTCAACGTGATGACCGTTGAAGTCCCCCAAGAAAACCAGGTCAGCGTTCGGGAACCGCACCTGCGCATCGTCAGCCATCTCGCTGAGGTATTCGAAAAGCCTTGTTGTTCCAGTGTCCCCTGTGTAGGAGCGGTAGACGCACACGTAGATCTGGCTCATGGAGCCATGATCCACGTGCAGCCAAAGGACGGAGTAGGAGGGGTTCTCCAGACAGCGCCACCGGCGGCAGCAAACATCCGCCCTAACGAACACGCACACCCCGGCTTTATCGCGGAATTGTTCCTCAATGATATAGCCCGGGTAACAGAGGTACGACGTGTCGTCAGGGCGGCGTATCTGTGTCTCCGTTAGGAACATCACAGAAGGCCGTGCCGACTCCAGGTGATGGTGGACGGTATCGAGGTTTGCATGGAGTCCGCGGATATTCGCGAAGTCCACCTCAAACGAAGTCAACTTTGTGGGGTTTCTAGGGGCCGCTGTGTACCGTCTATTATCTTGTTGCACTGTCATTGTGAAATATGGGGAAGCGTGAAGACAGGGCGATATCTGGTGCGGCAGTAAGTGACAAAGTGCAGAGGCTAGCTTCGTCTAGAACCGTGTGGTTAGGTCGGAGCCGACCCGCCGGACGGTAGGGCTCCCAAACCCCCCTGATGCAAGGCCGCCGCTACCCCACACCGGTTACCACCCGGAGCGGCGACCCCACAACAGGATTATGCGCAACATGTGGGGCAGCCTACTGGGGTGGTTGGTCCCAGGCGGGCCCCATGACTATGTTGCGGGCGGCCGCGGCAACGCCGTTGCTAAGGCGTTGCTAACGCCCTGGCCGGCGAATCGACCCACACCACCCACACTAGACTCCGCTTCGCCCCCACTGGACCCCTGCCTGCCGCACCATACACCGCCCCGGGCCCGGCAGTGCAGCTTTTGAACCCCTAACGCTACCCAGCCTGGGCTGGGTTACTTGGGGGACTTTAGCACAGCTGCACGGTGGTACCCCCCCGGACCAACACTGTTGTACCACCTGGTATCCACGTAGGGGCCAAAGCCACCACATGGGTACCGTAATATACGAACCTCGTCCGTTAATCAGCAGGTGCGCCACTAGCAGGTGAGGTCGCTGGGGCCCGATAGATGTAAGAAGGGCCCCTTTGCACCCAAAAAAGTTAGGAAATCCCCCCCAAAGTCCCTTGTATGCATAGACACCTCTCTATGTTTTTTCATATAATATTCAAGAAATTTCAGGAATCAGTCTTTATTATTTACTGGGTACTTAATAAAGGACTTATTAAGCACTTGGTTATTAAAATACTAATCAATATTATTAATATTATTGTAATCAAAATGACATTTATTTATTTATGTACACACTGTATTATACAATATTGTGAATGGATACATTATATACATGTATACAGAGGCACCATTTATCTCTAGAGATCTCTTCAATGGGCCTGATAGAGCAGACGTGAGTTCAATCAGGTACTTTTTTTTTTTAATTCCGGCCGCTCTTACGTCCGTTGCCGGGCGTCTCTGGTTACAAGCAGAATGTATTTCCAGTGGCGCCCGGCGGTCAATCAGGTACTGGTGTGTGTAGGTACAGGTTAATACTGATATTCAGGTTATTAAACTATATTTATTAATTTAATAAAATATATTAGCATATACTATATTAAATTATAAGCGCATGAGACAGTTGACGTTAAGATAGACAGAAGACGTACCATCATCACGCCTATTTCCCCGAAGGGGTAGGCAAAAATAACAGTACATTTGTGTTTTTCTAGCTGCATAATATTTAGTACCAACATAAGTTTATATTATTGTAATTATAATTCTAAGCTACCTTCAAACATCAAAATATTTCTAGAGTCCAATATTTAGAACTATTTAAGCTTATAGGCTGGAGGAAGACAAAAGTTTTAGATGTTTTAAAGTACGCCCTCAAACAGAAGTGGAGATGGACAGGGCATATGGGAAGATACACAGATAAAAGATGGACTTTACAAGCAACTACATGGGAAGGACCATCAGGAAAACGGAGAAGGGGGCGTCCTAGGAAACGGTGGATAGACGATATAAAAGCTTTAACAGGTACTGAATGGAGAAGTAAAGCTTTAGACAGAGAGTTATGGACCAAGCTGGAGGAGGCCTATACCCAAGAAGGGGTTCTGATCGACGAAGGAGGTAGCATCGACTGTGGATAGTTATTACGAAATCATAATGAAAAAGAATGTTTGTTATAATTAATGTTTGAAATCAACTTTTATTTAAAAACGGAAAATGCGAATTCATGATTGTAATATTGTAATTTAATTTTATCTGCATGTAATGTTATTTTAAGATTGGAAATAAATGGGCTTTATTATTATTATTATAAGCTTATAGGCGTCCGTAGATCTTACAATCTTACAAATACTGTCAAAATAATAATTCTTCTTCTACTTCTTTTTTTACAAACGTGGCTCCATCGATATTCATCGATGATTTCGCCAATGTAATGGTAATGCTTGATTTTTCCTGTACAGAAGGACTAGTTACTCTGAACTAGTTGGCGGTGCGGGAAAAGGAAACGTTCGGTATTGCAATTTGTGCGTTTGGGCCTCGATTTTTGCCCAGCGCCTGAGGTAACCTAAAAGGCTACCAGCCACGCGCTCCGCAAAAACCCAAGTCCCAAAATAAAAATTATATGTCTCACAACATGGCGGGTTTATGGGCGGAAACGCAGGTCTAAAAATTGTTGCTCTGGGCGGAAATATTTACTTGGATTTTGAAACAAGGGTGAAAAAGATTGTTATGAAATGAAATATATACCTACATAAGAAATAAAGAACTTAGTTTTCCATTTCTTGAAGTATTGACACGCTGCGCTTGCGCATTCACCTTTAAGTATTCTTAAAAATCACGGTTGCTTATTATATGTACAAAATATATTTGTACTTGTATGATGATGAATTACAACTGTCCAAATCAGATGCATTTTCGAAAATAAAATCATAATCATGAATAACCTTCAATAATTCGTTTTAAAACTAACATCTGTGCACAATAGAAACTTTTGTTCAACCCTCCCCTGTACGACATGTATTTTGCTCCAATTGACCGCCATTATTATTTATTAGGTACACATAGATATTAATGACCATTATATTTGAATAAATATATTAAATTTTAAAACCAACTCGAAACTCATGATCGACCTATCTCAAGATCAAGGCTGGTTACTTTTTAGCTCAAAGAATAAGCATTGCCATACAATGGCACTTGGCTGGTTTACCTTGGTAGTACCTTGGTAGTATTCAGGAGTATAATTCTAATACCACATTATACAAGTATAATGTGGTAAAAAATACTCAAATACGTAGATACAGTGTGTCGATGCCCACGTCTGGAACAACCTATATTTACATAATGGCTTTATATATCAATTTACAGATTCCGAAACCATTTAGATCATCTCGCTCCTATTTTAATCATTGTTGAAACAACATTAAATAAACAAATGGATGGCTCATAAATATTACAATGGAACAGATACCATTTTGATTTACATTCCATCAGGAAAATGTTTGGCTACATTTTACGAATGTACAGTCATAGGTTGGACTCGTGATACAATTTATTGTAATGCTAATCTAGTCTGTACGCCAGTCGTAAAACTTTCAGCGTCATTTTAATAGGCCTTGTAAAAAATAATGAATTACTTGACCCTAAAACGTAGGAAAATAACGAAATTTTCGCACGTGTACATGTTATGACTTTCTTCCTGTACATTTGTTTGTCATAATTAGTAGTGCTAGCCAATTCTACCCACCGTGCTCCAATTTTATTAAACATCAATTTATGCAATGCCACCGCTAGTTAAAGACCTCCAAACCCGACTTCAACCCGGACAATTTGTTGGTTTTAAATAAATGCTTTACACCGATAAAAAAGCAAAGCAAACTTGCCTAATTGTATAATTTAAACTTTCTCCATTTTCTATAAGTTTTCATAACTTAGATTACAATTCTGTCCCATTTAAATATTAGTTATTTGTCAAGTAAGTCTAGCCTGCTCAAACGAGATATCGATTTCCAAAGGGGTATTTAAATCTCTAAAGCTCGCTTATAGACCCCTCTTTTATTATCGTCCAAACCAATTCATTTTGAGTACGTGCACCAAAAAGTATTTGCCACTTGTTTCGGTTAAGTCCCTGCAACCCTCGTGCAATTCTAACTAGGGGACCACGGAATACTAACTACCATTGTATTTATTACTCATCTGGCTCACCATGAGCATTCAATATAAAATATCGCGTGAAAGAACATCTGTGCTTCTAATAAATCTGTCATTAAAACAAACTCGTTTTTTAAATATCGAACATATAACTTATGTCTGTTACAAAATAAAATGAACTTGAAAACCTGTATAACAAGCCGAGTTTTGAGTCGAGTTCTTTTGACTGACAGTTTATACAGACGAGCGAAATGTGATGATTTCATTATACTTTTAGTAACCCTTTTAAACTCTTTTCAAGGAGAACTGGAGAAATTACTGTAAAGATCCTAACTTAGATAAGATTAGGTGCATGTAGTACAGTGAATTTGAATCGTAGACAATTGGCAATCGTTTCGTAACGAAGTGATGTTCTTCTTCTTTTTTTAAAAACGTGGCTCCATCTATGTTTATCTATGATTTCGCCAATGTCAAGGTAATTCTTGATATTTCCCGCACAGAAGATTTAATTACTCAACTAGTTCACTGGGAAGAGCGTCTGGGAACCCGATTTTTGCCAGAGGTAACCTAAAAATCCACCAGACACGCGCTCATCAAAAATCGAAATCCGAAGTGATGTTCAAACGTTGAAGGTTTACTTCATTGACATAATCTCCTAAAGTATTTCCTAACAATTTACATTTACCTCAAATCAAAACGAATTAAAGTCATGTATTTAAAAACCTAACCCGTGCGTTTTGAAATTTGTCCATACTTACATCCACCGTGCCTTTTTCCAATATAGTTGGGCTTTCTAGTCTAAAATCTTTGCATATTATTACTATAAATATAATAGCTACTACAGCTAGCGATCTATTGAAGAATTGAGAAAAAATTTGAGATAGTAATTTTATTTCTTCATTATTATATATTATGATTTTATTCACATTTGTCTTTAAATTATAAAATAACTAGCTTACCCAGCCAATCGCCACAAAAGCGTCACCTAATAGTGTTTTGCACGCAAAATTACATCAATTTCGTTCCAGCTGTTTAGGAGTAGTTAGGTGTTAAGCACACGTACAGATTAGATAACCGGGCAATTAGTTACCCACCTAAAATTTCATTTACCAACCATCTATGTATTTTATTATTGAGCGGAGTTTACGAAGCTCTTTCTTAGGCGACTCGTGTATTGCGTACCTAGTTTAATATGTAAAGCTACATGTCACTCACATTTAATTCTGAATTTCTAACAGAATCACTGAAAAGATCATAAAGCTGAAAATGTATCGCCTACACAAAAACAATTTAAATATCTTTCCAATATTACTACTAACTACTGCTACTTACCCTACTCTCAAAAGTTGTCTCGCTATGATACCGATACATTATGTAACCAAACATAAATTTAAAGACTCAAACATTTTGGTTTTACGAACTTGTCACAAATATTTTGAATACTTTACTTAAAATAGTGCGTTAAAATAATCGCCGTGACAAGTTTCTATTCATAACTCATTTACTACTGGCGACCAGATGTGGAACACACTAGATAATTGGATCTACGTTATATTAATTCTTTATTTTGATTGCTGTAAAATAAAATATACATTAATCAAAACCCACAAGAGATACACATGCTTTTCCCGACACGAAAAATAATAGGTAATGAGTTGTTTTGGTGCACCGACCAACGACATCGCGGCGAAAAAAAATGCAACTGCGCGTTTTTTAACCGCAGGAATTTTAGTGTTTGTGTGTTATGTAAAATTTCCTTTAAAACGTCTGTTAAAGAGAACAGTGAGGTGATATACCCTTGACAAATTAATATAATAGGTTTTTGATGTTACAGACCGATCAATGAAGCGAAATCCAAACATAAAATGCGTCAGGGAAAAAACGTCCGTTTGAACATCAATGCACGAGAACGACGACGAATGCACGATCTTGTGAGTTTTTGAATATATATAAAACTAATCACGCCAGTTTCTCCGAAGGAGTAAGCAGGGATATGTTATCTAACCATACTTCATTTATCTGATCGCAAACATGGAACTTCTGTACTCGCCTATTTGCCTCGTCTGTTGACCGGTAGATGCACGGTAAAACCCTGGAATCTCCACATTTTTTTTAATATTTCTACGATTTTTTAATCAAATGTCGGATAGAGGTTACATGAAATTAATAAGAAAACTTTGAAGTTAAACCTCATTGTATGAATGACCGAATTTTTCCTATGATTTAAATGTACCTATATCTAGCTGTTATCAAATATAAAATCGATCGCGCATTTTATTATACCTAGATAGATGCTCAGTAGAATAATTGGGACTTGTATAATAAGCTCTAGGAATTGAGAATTACTTATTGGGCCACGGAGATGTTGATAGAGTTCCTAGCAAGGAACAATATCAACATCTCCGTGGCCCAATAAGTAATTCTCATCTGTCCGCGGTCCGCTTGCTAACAGATGTACTGAGATTGTGGCAAATTATTCGAAGTGTCCGGAAAAAACAATAAAAAAACCCTCTATTTTGAACCATCACCAACTGATTGGTGAAATCGACTCCTTTAGGGACATGAGTTTGTATGTGTTAATAAACCCTTTTCTCACATTTGAGATATAAATAGTTTGACGCCATCATTATTGGATCTGCTTTATGTTATAATTGGCGATAGCGACGATCAAATACTATCTAAATAAGTTATTTTCGGAATCACAGTTTATCAAGAATAGATTCTCGGTAATGGCCAATTTGCAACGTTACATCCTACTAATACTCGTATTATAAACGCGAAAGTTTGTGAGTATGTATGGATGGATGGATGTTTGTTACTCTCACGTAAAAACTACTGAATGGATTTTAATGAAACTTTACAATAATATAGCTTATACATCAGAATAACACATAGGCTACAATTTATAAAGATACTGTATGAATTGTTCAAAATATGACGATAAGTGTCAAGTAAGTAGGAAGCGACGATGACAAACCGAGTGCGCGATACTACGGGAACGGGAAAAAATCCAAATTACCACGCGGACGAAGTCGCGGGTGACCACTAGTAATCTATAAATAAATAATAGATGTTTTTGGTATGATTCCAGAACGACGCTTTGGATGAATTGCGTGGAGTAATACCATATGCTCACTCGCCTTCTGTCCGCAAACTGTCCAAAATCGCTACATTGCTGCTCGCCAAAAACTATATCTTGATGCAGGCTAGTGCATTGGAGGAATTGAGAAGGTACCATTTCATATAAATAATGTTTAAATAGAATGATCCGTCAGTCAGTCATTTAAACCAAAGCATTTTATATTTAATTGTCCTGAATGTCAAACTCTTCGACATTATGAATCGCTGTATCTCAGAAGTGGTAATTTGTAGGGAAAAAGTAAAGGGGCTCGGCTATTTTTGTAGATAATTTTTCTGTCTACAATTTTCGTCTGAGCTATTTTTTTGAGTATTTAGGAAAAAACCTTGAATAACTTTTTAAGCAGACATATTTGCCAGCCATTGTTGATTTTTTTTTATAATGTTTCTAAAAAAATTCAGCTCTATAGGAATTTGATAATTTGGTCACTTTTAAAGCTTATCTATAAAACAATGTCATTCATTACAGATTAGTCGCTTACCTACAAAGTACTGCAACAGCAGCAGGGATAGTTCCTCCACATGGTTTCGATCTCACCGGTTTCCCAGCAGCAGCTAAATACCTGCAGAACCAGGGACTACCTTGCCCACCAATACCCCCTGAAGAAGAATCTTGAGAAAGAGCTGTAAAACTGGAACCTTGAACTGTCAAGGTGATTTAATATAAGTAGTTTAGCAAGCAGTCCATATATTTGGTATTATTAAAATTAAAATCAATAAGTAACGTTTATTATCTATAATAAATCAGTCTGTCGTGAACATCAATCTATGAACTCTTTTAAACTCTTGCAACTCTATTAAAATAACAAGGACATACCTACATACTTACAAACATATAATCACGCCTACATCCCGAGGGGTCAGGTAGAGGTGGCAAGCCTATTGCCGATCCGGTATCAGCTAATAAAATCCATTACCACTTTGTAAATCAAACCATATATCCAACCACGAGGACAGATGTTACATAACACTAAATACTCGTAGAATATTAATGAATTTTAGAAATTTTAAGTTTTATCTGCAGTCCGAGTTATCTACATTACATAAAAAAAATATATGGACTGTGAACTAAATTTAGGTTTATATTTATTTAGGATATTCCAAGTTAATACACTTTAATTATGTGTACAATTAATAAAACTCGACACTAGAAGCCAAACAAAGTTAGTAGGTAAATAGTTTTATGCAGTAAATTTAAAAAAAAAACTTATAAAGTTAGCTTAGTTTATAGGTACTTTATTAAGACTAAGCCTAGTTTATAGGCCCTGTACATTACTGACGAAGAGAAATTTATAACGAAACTCAGATATAGTTTAAGACTCGCTCGAATAAGTGATGTATAATATTATCCGAGCCAAATAGAGTCATATTAATGTAAGTAGAATAGTCATTAATAATATTTATTTTGATACGAAATAACTAAGCGCTATGCTTAGTTGTAGTTAATTATATTGCATTGTTACATAATAATGATCACACATAATAATATGACCGGGGCCCGACCAGGCACTATATTCAATAGAAGATCCATAACCATTCTGTAAACCTATTACATTCCATAGGTTTACCATCTCTGCAGTTCGGGCGTGAGATGTGTAAAGAAATATCGAAAGCAAGCTTCGAAACCTAAGCTCATCTTACGCCCGAACTGCAGAGACGGTATATTAGTAACTATAAGTAGTCTTTCTCTTTTGCTAAGTATACACCGTGGATTTACAACCGCTTTGGAAAAAAGTACTTTGGACTCAGTTTCGATAACAGAACCGACTCAAGTATTCATTTAGAAAACTGACACAATTTGACCAACCAAGTTAAGACACTTTATATAAAGTGTCTTAACTTGAATTAATAAAATCCGAGATTTGTAGCCTAAATCTAGGTAAATATGTATAATTAAATCCTTATAGGTACTTTATTAAGCTTAGTTTTAAATAGGTCCTGTACATTACTGACGAGATGAAATAATAACGAAGCTCACAAAAATAGTTTAAGACTCGCTCGAATAAGTGATGTATAATATTATCCGAGCCAAAAAGAGTCACATTAATGTAAGTAGAACAGTCATTAACAATATTTATTTTGATACGGAATAACTAAGCATAGCTATTTATACTGAATAGGTACAAAATAATGATCACACATAATATTATGACCGGGCCGACCAGGCACTATATTCAATAGAAGATCCATAACCATTCTGTAAACCTATTCCATTCCATAGGTTTACCATCTCTGCAATTCGGGCGTGAGATGTGTAAAGAAATATCGAAAGCAAGCTTCTAAACCTGCTACTCATCCCACGCCCGAACTGCAGAGACGGTATATTAGTATAAGTAGGCTTTCCTTTTGCTAAGTATACACCGTGGATTTACAAGCGCTTTGGAAAAAAATACTTTGGATTTAGTTTCGATAACAGAACCGACTCAAGTATTCATTTAGAAAACTGACACAATTTGAACAACCAAGTTAAGACACTTTATACAAAGTGTCTTAACTTGGATTAATAAAACCCGACATTTGTAGCCTAAACCTAGGTAAATATGATTAATTAAATCCGTATAGGTACTTTATTAAGCCTAGTTTATAGGTCCTGTACATTACTGACGAGATGAAATAATAACGAGACCCACGAAAATAGTTTAAGACTCGCTCGAATAAGTGATGTATAATATTATCCGAGCCAAAAAGAGTCACATTAATGTAAGTAGAACAGTCATTAATAATATTTATTTTGATACGGAATAACTAAGCATAAAGTTAATACTATCAGGTGTTACTTTTCGGAAGTCCATAGTTAAATTAAATAAATCTAACTACTTTGCAATATTCCGCCACATGCAAATTACCCAGCTCTCGTATTTATTCATGCACAAGACCGCCCTCCAAACCCACTTAAAATTAGGCCGAAAGAATAGAGAAATAATTTTGAAAATAGAATAAATATGAGAGTTGTGTTATCGTGCAAAAAATAATAAAAAACCTCGACACGTGTTTCGCCCCCAACCAGGGGCATCATCAGGAGATGTCGATGGCTCGGCGCACGGGCGCCGTGCAGGGTTTGGAGGGCGGTCTTGTGCATGAATAAATACGAGAGCTGGGTAATTTGCATGTGGCGGAATATTGCAAAGTAGTTAGATTTATTTAATTTAACTAAGCATAGCTAATTATATTGCAGAGGTACATAATAATGATCACACATAATAATATGACCGGGCCGACCAGGCACTATATTCAATAGAAGATCTATAACCATTCTGTAAACCTATTACATTCCATTGTCTGCAATTCGGGCGTGAGGTGTGTAAAGAAATATCGAAAGCAAGCTTCGAAACCTAAGCTCATCTCACGCCCGAACTGCAGAGACGGTATATTAGTATAAGTAGTCTTTCACTTTTGCTAAGTGGATTTACGACCGCTTTGGAAAAAAATATTTGGACTCGGTTTAGATAACAGAACCGACTGGAAGTATTCATTTAGAGAAGACATTTGCCTAAACCTAGGTTAATATAATTAAATCCTTATAAATTAAACTTGGTTTATAGGTACTTTATTAAGCCTAGTTTATAGGTCCTGTACATTTCCTACTGACGAAACGAAGTAATTATGGCAGTCATAATAGTTTAAGACTCGCTCGAATAAGTGATGTATTATATTATACGAGCCAAAAGGAGTCACATTAGTGTAAGCAGAACATACATTAATTATATTTAATTTGATACGAAATAACTACGCATGGCTAATAATATTACATAGGTAAATAATATGATGATCACACTTAATAATATGACCGGGCCGACCGGGCACTATATTAAGTAGAAAATCAATAACCATTCTGTAAACCGATACCTACTACATTCCATAGGTTTACCATCTCTGCGATTCAGGCGTGAGATGTGTAAAGAAATATCGAAAGCAAGCTTCGAAACCTCATCTCACGCCTGAACTGCAGATATGGTATAATTGTATAAGCGGTCTTTTTACTTTTGCCAACAATACACCGTGGATGAACTGCAGAGACGGTATATTAGTATAAGTAGTCTTTCACTTTTGCTAAGTATACACTGTGGATTTACGACCGCTTAGGAAAATAATATTTGGACTCAGTTTTGATAACAGAACCGACTCGAAGTATTAGTATAAAAAAGACACAATTTGACAAACCAAGTAAAGACACTTTTTGTAACCCGACATTTGTAGCCTAAACCTAGTTAAATACAATTAAAACCTAATACTTCTTTGGTTTATAGGTAGGTACTTTATTAAGCCTAGTTTATAGGTCCTGTACATTACGTACTTACACAATGAAGTAATAAAGGCCATTTATAATAGTTTAAGACTCATTCGAATAAGTGATGTATAATATTATCCGACCCAAAGAGAGTCACATTAATGTAAGAAGAATAGTCATTAATAATATTTATTTTGAAAAGAAATAACTAAGCTTAGCTAATTATATTGCATAGGTACATAATAATGATCACACATAATAATATGACTGGGCACTATATTCAATAGCAGATCAATAGCCATTCTGTAAACCGATACCTACTACATTCCATAGGTTTGCCATCTCTGCGATTCAGGCGTGAGATGTGTAAAGAAATATCGAAAGCAAGCTTCGAAACCTCATCTCACGCCCGAACTTCAGAGATGGTATATTAGGTATATTAGTATAAGTAGTCTTTCATTTTTGCTGAGTATACACCGTGGATTTACGACCGCTTTGGAAAAAAGTACTTTGGACTCATTTTCGATAACAGAACTGACTCAAGTATTCATTTACAAAACTGATACAATTTGACCAACCAAGTTAAGACACTTTATATAAAGTGTCTTAACTTGGATTAATAAAACCTGACTTGTAACCTAAACCTAGGTTAATATAATTTAATCCTTATAAATGAAGGTTAGTTTATAGGTATTTTATTAAGCCTAGTTTATAGGTCCTGTACATTACTTACGAAATGAAATAATAAAGAGTGTCAACAATAGTTTAAGACTCGCTCGAATAAGTTATGTATTATATCATACGAGCCAAAAAGAGTCACATTAATGTAAGTAGAACTGTCACTAATTATATTTATTTTGATACGAAATAACTACGCATAGCTAATAATTTATACATAAGTACATAATATGATCGATGACACTTAATAATATGACCGGGTCAACCTGGCACTATATGTATTCAATAAACATCAGTAACCATTGTGTAAATCGATACCAACTAAATTCCCTAGTTTTACCAACTCGGCAATTCGGGCGTGAGATGTGTAAAGAGATATGAAAGAGGTTTTCAAACTCAAGTCACTTTAAAATATCGAAATCAAGCTTAGAAACCTCATCTCACGCTCGGACTGCAGAGATAGAGAATATACACCGTAGATTTACGACAGCTTTGGAAATTTTATTTTGGACTCCGTTTCGATAACAGAACCGACTGGAATTATATTAATTTAGAAACCAGACACAATTTGACTTACTTTCTTATTATTACCAGTCCAGCAATATGGATATTTAAAAAAAATCCATAATAAAGATAGGTACAAAGAGTATAAAGAGGGGTTACAAGTAATAATACGAGATACCCCTCTTTCACGTTCAAAAGAAGAATAAATCCGCGGTGTATACCATCTCTGTTGTCATACAGTACAGGGCATACAGCCATACCAGGACGAAATAACACATTTTTTATTTACATTAGATATTTTAATCATAAATCTAAAACAAGTCTCGGCCGAGAGTGGAAATGACTGCAAGACTCGCCCGACTTAATATTATTAATCGAGTCTAATTATGTACCATATAATAGTAAATATAAAACACTCAGAATAGTCACTATTGTATCTGAAAAATTGTACATTACTTATTAGTATAGTATATAACATATATAGTATATATGCCGAAATGCCTATGTACCAAGTATTAGAGATAAGATTTTTTTTTATTTATGTTGCTTATTTTCAAAGTTTATGCATTCGATTTTCGGCAATTGGTGGAACTTAAAGTTATACATTTTCATAATTTTCAAAATGTATTATTACTTTTATTGCTTTAATTGTCCCTTTAGCGTTAGTATTCAATAGTAAAAAGTTAAAATCCCGAGGACAAAAATTACAAATACAAAGACAAAAATACAAATTTTTAGGAAACAATTTGGGTAAAATTATTTTGAAATTTTAATTATAATTAAATTAATACAAATTATCATACAACTATATTACTTACCTACTCAACTGATAGAACACTAATCTAGAAGATTAGTACTATTTATACTGTCGATTGACGGCACTTGGTGGAGTCTGCTACACATATTGCACAAAAACACATATACTCTGACTTTTCCACTGTTATGATTATATTTTTACTGACCGGTTTCACCTCACGGCATCATCAGAGATATATATAGTTTCAATAAATCACACAATAATATCCACATAATAATAATATCTAATATAATTCACATAATAATATCGTACTAAGTATATTCATAAGGACATTCAAAACACTAGTCATGTATATTACTATGTGAATTATAAAATATCCAAAGATGAATTTCCTATGTGAATTATGGATATTATTGTGTGATTTATTGAAACTATATTGTATACATCTCTTATGATGCCATGAGGTGAAACCGGACAGTAAACATAAAATTATAACAGTGGAAAAGTATTGTTTTATTGCAATATTTACAGAAGATTAGTGTTCTATCAGTTGAGTACCTACCTTCTGTTGAATACCTACATATTTTAAATACTTTAACTTACTTACCTTTACTTTTTTCATTATTTTTTTGTCTATATTTAATATTTAAAATATAGTTCATAATATACAGGATGTTACGTAAGGGTTATTACAACCCGAAGACAACCCCATCAGCTGATCGCCCAGAACGCCTTTTGATATGTTTCGACAGCGAAACAAGAAAACAAATGTTCATCATAAAAAAGTTATATGCGTTATCTCAAATCAAACAAACGTGTCCCAACACTAGTGCTTGACGTACTTACTAATAGACAATGGTGGGCGGGGCGGGAGGCGGCGTCAAACACGACGGAGTTGGTGTCCTGACGGCGTCCAATACTAAGAAATTTCAAACGGCGCGACCTTGATGCGAAACTGAGACAAAATGTTCCTACCAGGAGAGAGGGAGTAGGTTTGTCACAGGTGCGCTTTATTTGTACTATTTATTTGATGTCAATGACCGAATCAGCTGATTTAGCTAGTGTTGTTCAAACAAGAGTGTTTTATTCGGTAATAGTGTTTTTTTTTCTGGATGATTTATTTTTCTTGTTTGGCGGTCGCCACATATCGAAACGGGTTCTGGTCGACTAGCTGATGGGGCTGTCTTCGGGTTGATTTGACCCTTACGTAATACCCTGTATACCCAAATTTAACGTTAGATAAGACTATTTGTACATGTACAATGATTTGAAACTAAACCAATGCCAAAAAACACTAGCATAGGACTCGCTCGACAAATGTCGTAACTACTCGTTATAAGCACTGTACATACTAAACGAGCTAGAAAGAATCGTTTAAATATAAATAGTTTTGTAAGAAATACTATAGTAACAATATTTGATGAAGGATCTCAATAATTGTAGCTGCGTAGGTAATACAAATGTTATCACATTCTTTCCTCTAAAATGGAGGTTGCCAGCATTTTACTTATTAATTTAGAACAGCTTACGAGATAATACACCAACACATTACATAATCATCTTAAATCTAAGTGTCATCCACTTGGTGCTACCACAATTACAAGCTGCCACGGCATGCAGTGAGAAGCAAATTATAGACATAGATGAGTCAAAACAGAAAGTTTAACTAGATACAATAATTTGTGAGCCATTGAAAAACCAAATTATATTAGGTAAGTTCGTAACTAGTAATTGTGGGATGGGTTTAGGATGAGGAATGGAAATTTAACTAACGTTTTCCCAAAGATGTCCTACTTAGGTTATTTTCTTCTGAACCTTATTGTACGTAGGTATTTATATAGTATAGGTACTGAGAAATTATTTGATTGATATCAAACAAATTTTTCCTAAGTAGCTTTATTTAACCGAGACGCCCACCTATTGCGATAAAAAAATCTCAGGTTGCATAAATTCGCACAGAGAACTGCAAATTAGTGCAGGTCTTAAGTATACTCAAAGATATAAAAGTTCCAATTGATTCGACTTTTTCTAAAAAGGTGCTTCGCCAGAACTCGTTTCAAGAGATCGTTCCTCTGTAGAACGATGGAGGATTAGAACGCCCTGCCCGCGCACGTATTTCCTCCTATTTCCAACCCGGGTTCTTCAAGCAGAGGGTCTAGAGGCACATCACTAGGTCTATATTGTGTTCTGTGAGAGCCGCCCACAGTCGCTAGACGTCGCAACGGCTTTCCATCAGGCGGGCGGCGTTAATTTGGCGACCTGATATAAAAAAAGAAAGTTATTTGAGGTTAAAGTTCAAAATTTTAACAGTTATTTGTATCAATTATCCAGAATAGATTCAAGTTAAATAAACACTTTGTGAGTGACGTAAACATAAATGAAAAATGCTTCCCTTAAATGTTTACTAAATAGATTCTAGGTCTGAAAAAACCGGCCAAGTGCGAGTCGGACTCACGAACAAAGGGTTCCGTACCAAAACGGCAAAAAAAACCACAGTATGCAATACAATACAATTCCATCAATAATATAGAATTTTTGCCGTTTTTGCCCTTATATATTTACTATATTCTGTTTTGTTGTTATAGTGGCAACAGAAATACATCATCTGTGAAAATTTCAACTTTCTAACTATCATGGTTCTTGAGATACAGCGTGGAGACCGAAGGACGGACGGACAGATGGACAGACGGACAGTGAAGCCTCAGTAAAAGTCTTCCCGTTTTACTCTTTGGATACGGAACCCTAAAAAAGATGTATGTAAAGAAATTTAAAACACAAGTATTCAGCTTATTAAATTACTTTCCACAAATAAGCCTGTCGTTTGGAGTAGACAAGCACATTTACATTATAATACTAGTTATAACTATTGTACAATATTAAAGAGACGATAAATGAACTTGCCACAGAACCTATAGTTTAAGACTCGCTCGACTACATGTCGCACCTACTCGGTATAAGTGATGTATATAATATACGAGGTAGAAAGAGTCACTTTAGTATTAGTAGAACAATAAGTAGGTATTTTAGTACTAAATAAATTATTTGTAACTAGTTAAACTGACAAATACATGCTATGAGTTGTAATTAGAAGACTTGTTCAACTGAGAATCGTTCTACTTGTTATAAGAAATGTACATACTAAACGAGCTGGAAAGATTCATAAGGATAAATATAAGTACTATAAGTATAGACATATAATATAAAGATAATATATTTAATATATTTGTTAAAATTAGAGTATAACATGAAAATAACTGTAGCCTTATAAAATAATATATTTTTATTTAATCTCATATCGAAAAGTTAAAATTATGATTTCAAAATTTTACATAATTAAGGCTATGATTATGACACAGCACTATAAAAATTAAAAATTTATTTTATGATACATATTTTCTATGAGATTTTGTCCAAAACTGTATCATAAAGTAACTTTTTTATCATTAAAGTACAGTGTACAAAATAAAAAACGCTAAAGTCGTTAGACAATACTGCCTTGTATTGCGTTAGACTACTTCCAAAGATTTTTTTTTAGTACATACATACATGTTATGATAACCTATTTGTTAGTATAGGTCTTTTTTTTTTATTCAAACCAAAGCAGCTATTTCACGGGGAGCGCATGCGTGCTGATCGGCCTTTAGCTTAATTAGTTGAATTTTGGCCCCATTTGCAATAACATTTTAGAGCGTTGATATTATTTCTTAAAGAAAAATGAATATAAAAATTGAACAAAAGTTTATACCGTTTGTTCAAAATCTTCTATATGTCTATATTTTCATTTACTTTGGTTTATTTATAAGCAATTGGTTGCCATAGGTACGTACTTTCGTTTTGTCAGGATGGTGTTCTGAAAGAGCCTAAACGTATGAAATTAGATAAAGTAGAGTATAAAACTGCATAATTTACTTAACTAGGTATTAAAACACTCGTAGAATACTACTCATATAAAGAAAATCTACTCGTGTTCTAATACTCCTCTATATGCAACGGTTTTATAAAGTATTATTTTAGTTTAACTGACCTCCTTGGTATAATGAAGCGGAGTGATCAAATGTATAAAATAGTAGATTTTATGACAAGGGAGTAAAATGATATATTGTTAAAACAATGGAAAATATGATGTTGAATTTTTAGATAATTGCAATGATTTCGCTAAATAGAAGACATTATACAGCGGTGCTGTTCTCTTTCAGACAGTCTTGATAATGCCTCGTGGGTTGATGTAACATATGTCGATGTTTATAATGTCTTCTATTTAGCGAAATCATTGCAATTATCTAAAAATTCAACATCATATTTTCCATTGTTTTATCATGGACTTTCGCCAGGTAACGCCTGACTCCATTCAGAAATGATGGTATGACAATTGTATAAAAACCTTATAATAATATGGTTTTATACAATTGTTCACTAAAGGTTAGTGTGAATTATTTTGAAACACTAAGTAATAGACAATAATGAAGGCAGTTTATTTTAGGAAATATAAAACGTTTATTTGGGAACTCTTTAAAGTTTCTTCTTACTTAAAAAATGATTTCGTCGGATATACATCGGTTTGGAAGTCTATAGAGTTGTTATTACCACCCAATTTTTATTATAAATTTATATTTGAATGCGGGGAAAGCTGCTAATTCGCAGGCACGACAAATTATATACAGCATGTACTTATATTTTTCACATAAAGGCAATGCTTGTTACTCGATATTCAAACTTAGCTATTGATCGCATTATCGAAAAACATGGCCATACTATTTTGCCATGACAAAAATTCGCGTTTTTTGTTTTTTTTTCGGTTGGATATAAAAGATTAATGTTCAAGACAACTAATGACTAGGCGGTATGGTTGAAAGACTTTAGCCTGTCCTGGCCAAAAAGGGAAAAAAAATCAAAATTCGAATCTCATTTTTGCCCGCTAAAAGATCTCTCAACAAAATGAGAGCCATTTTAGGTGCACTTTTTTAGGAATAAAACGCCACTTTTTGAATAGAAGTGATGAAAACCATATTATAATACTTACTGAAAGTTATAATAAAATAATAGTAGGTATTAATTATTAACTAGTAAATAAGCTCTTAGGATTAAAAAAATCACCCTACTACACCAGAGTTGTAATTAGAAGACTCGTTCAACTGAGAATCGTTCTACTCGTTGTAAGAAATGTACATACTAAACGAGCTGGAAAGAGTCATAAGGATAAATATAAGTACTATAAGTATAGATATATAATATAAAGGTAACATATTTAATATAGTTGTTAAAATTAGAGTATAACATGAAAATAACTGTAGTCTTATGTATGACACAAAACTATAAAAAATTAAAAATTATTCTATGATACATATTTTCTATGAGATTTTGTCCAAATCTGCATCATAAAGTAACTTTTTTAATCATTAAAGTACAGTGTGTAAAATAAAAAAAGGCTAAAGTCTTTTGACAATACTGCCTTGTATTGTTATGATACATGTTATGATAACCTATTTTTTAGTACCTATAGGTATTTTTTTAATTCAAACCAAAGCAATTATTTCGCTAGCAGCGCATGCGTGTTTATCGGCCCTTAACTTTAGTGGTTGAATTTTGGCGCTATTTGCAATTACATTTTCAAGCGTTGATATTATTTCTTAATGAAAAAAGTGGAACAGTGAATGTAAAAATTTAACAAAAATTTTATACCGCCCTGAATGAACATTACATAGTTGTTCAAAATCTTCTACGAAATTATAATATAATTATGGTATGACAATTGTATCAAAACCATATTATAATAATATGGTTTTATACAATTGTTCACTAAAAGTTAGTGTGAATTATTTTGATACACTAAGTAATAGACATTAATGAAGGCAATGTTTTTAAGGACATATAAAACGTTCATTTGGGAACTCTTTAAAGTTTCTTCTAACTTAAAAAATGATTTCGTCGGATATAAATCGGTTTGGAAGTATATAGAGTTGTTATTACCGCCCATTTTTATTATTAATTTATATTTGAATGCGGGGAAAGCTGCTTAATTTATTATGCAAAAACATGGCCATACAAAAATTCGCGCGTTTTGTTTTTTTTGGTTGGATATAAATGATTAATATTCAAGACAACTAATGACTAGGCGGTATGGTCGAAAGACTTTAGCCTGTCCACATTGGACGAAAAGGGAAAAAATGTTCAAAATTCGAATCTCATTTTTGCTCTCTAAAAGATCTCTCAACAAAATGAGAGCCATTTTAGGTGCACTTTTTTAGGAATAAAACGCCACTTTTTGAATAGAAGTGATGAAAACCATATTATAATAGTTACTAAAAGTTATTATAGAATAATAGTAGGTAACTAGTAAATAAGCTCCTAAGAATAAAAAATGTCACACTGACTATGCCAGAGTTGTAATTAGAAGACTCGTTCGACTGAGAATCGTTCTACTCGTTATAAGAAATGTACATACTAAACGAGCTGGAAAGAGTCGTAAGTATAAATATAAGTACTTACTATAAGTATAGACATATAATATAAAGATAATATATTTGTTAAAAGTAGAGTCTAATATGAAACTAACTGTAACATTAATGTTTTTTTTTAGTTTAATTTACCTTCCTCGTATAATGTAGCGAAGTGAACAATTGTATATAAACCATATTATAATAATATGGCTTTATACAATTAATGGTTCACTAATCAAGTTAGTATGAATTATTTTGCTACACTATAATAGACATTAATGAAGGCTGTTTATTTAAGGAAATATAAAACGTTTATTTGGGAACTTTTTAAAGTTTCTTTTAACTTAAAGAATTATTTCGTCGGATATACATCGGTTTGGAAGTATGTAGAGTTGTTATTACCGCCCCTTTTTTATTATTAATTTTATTTGAATGCGGGGAAAGCTGCTAGGTCGCAGGCACGATAGACTATTTATAGCATCTACCTATATTTTTTACATGAAGGCAATGCGTGTTTTTCGATAATCGAAGTTTGCTATTGATCGCATTATGGAAACACATGGCCATTTTACGATTGCCACCATACCAGCCGGATTCTAAACCAATAGAAAAAATTTACTCTCAAAATAAAGTAAAAATTGCAATTAATGTGACAACAATTATATTTAAAAAAATGATATTGGAAAACATAATAATTGAAACGTAGTAGAAATCGTTCATGGGCAATTTTATATTAAATACCTGTTCGAGCAGTGAATAAAGTGTATATTCTTTCGCCGGTGAATATACTGAAACAGCTATGAAATGTATTTCTGATTGATTTGAAAATATTAATACATAATTGGAAAAATATTAATTTCAGTCGAACCATAAGAACTTTCGCATTTATGGAAGTTGGTTATACACGCATATTTTATTTAGTTTCTATTTTTATTAACTTAGGTAATGTACGTGTTATTAAAACAGAGAAATATTTTTATAGCTCTATAGAATTTTACACACCGAAATCAAAACAAAACAACAATTAAGTATCTAGTTCTAAATTCAAGTGAAATGTTAGTATGTGCATGATAAATGTAATGTAGTAATTAATGGACATGGAAATTAATATTCGGCTTTATTCGGAAAAACGATGTTACACGAATGCCATTAAGAAACTATAAGCACTGGTAGATGCAATGCGTTAGATTATACAATGAAATCTCCTGGAATAATTTACACGTTCCAAAATCACACAGAAACTCATTAATTGCCGAGATAAAAGTAAGTGAATGTCAATTTAGGAAGTGGTCTAATTATTTTATAAGGTAGTTATACAAAGAGGGGAAAAAGTTTGTGGTCTAGTGGTAACCGAGCAGGTTAACACATTGCAATGGTTAAGCAACATCTAGCCTTAGGATGGATGACCATTTCTTAAGAAATTAAGATCGTTGGATCGGTCCCGGTTGTCATACAACAGTCTATGACAGTCCTTAGGGTAGGTAGCAGGAGCCCTAAAAACAAAAATCTGACTGGTCTAACTACAGAACTTATATCACCCATGGGTTGTGGAGGTCACGGTCAGTCGCGTCACGGAAAATATCGAACTTTAGCCGAACCGCAGTTCGACTCCAAAGCCAACCACAACTGCGTTGGGAAAAAGCTCGGTGGATGATGAGTTTTCACACCAATCTGTTCAAGTGTTTACGCGTAATTGAGTAACAAACATATTTCCTGAAGCTCATTGTAAATTCTATCGGACTTTAAAGTATATGTAATGGTACAAGTATAAAAGTTAGGGCTTAGTGTACAATGTTCCTGAGGAGAGTTACGTAACACAAATATTAATATACGAGTACAATAGTCGTATCTCGTAATAAGTACTATACATTTTATACGAGTTAGACAGAGTCACTATTGTAACTTTATAACGATAATATTGTATACCCAGTACAGGTCCCGAAGCGTAAGCGGAGCTTTGCATTTGTGTGAGTGACCACGAAAAGTATAGTAAAAACTCTTTTTGTAGCTGTGTGTACAACACATGTGTATGTAAAAGAGGTCACATATAAGTTCACGTATACTGCACTCGCACAAATGCAAAGCTCCGCTTATCCCTCGCGAACTGTACATATATAAACCTAAACAGCAGCAGTGTCGCTGTGTCGGCTTCATCCCAAGAAATCACGAGACTTATTGTCTCGACTACGAAAGTACCAAAGTATTAAACGATAAAATAATTTATATTATGATTATAAGTATTTATTAAGCAGTTATTTTTTTCTTTTCTTTAAAGTTTGTGCTCATTTGGTGACGACGTATGAGCATAATCAGAATACAGTTAACACTAGCACAACTGGCCACCAAGAACACGTTATTCCACCAATCAAATCGCAAAACATTTCAAAAATGTAGTTTTGGTCATGTCACTGACTTTTTCTCAAACAAGTTGATAGACTAAACTCACGGCTGCCACACTCTAGAGCTGTTCATACACGCACTTCATAAAAAACTCATTTTTAGGGTCCCATAGTTCAATTATACATCAAAAACGCATTATTTTGTTAAATTAGAAAGATGTAATTTTGACCCATCTAAAATCTAAACGGCTGGCTTGAAAGATTCAAAAAATTAAAAAAAAAACAAAAAATCATGATGGTAGTCCATGAACTTTAAAGGAAAACTATAACGGTTCCGACAACTCTGTTAGTTCAGGAGTTATAGAGGTTATTTAGTGACTTACGACCTTAGTCTACGACGCCGATTTTACGACCTCCACAGTGCGTCGTCGCCATCCCGAACGATCTTGAACTTCGCGCTTCATGTCGCTCCAAGTCTTTCCTAATGCCTTCACTTCTGCAGCAATAGTCCGCCGCCAGGTCTGTTTTGGGCGACCACGTTTGCACTTTCCTTGGGGGTTCCAGTCGAGAGTTTGCCTCCGTATGTGATTCTTGTCCCTTCGGAGAGTATGGCCAGTCCAACTCCACTTGCGGCGTTTGATTTGTTGGTCGTTTGGAGTCTCACTGCAGCGCTCCCAGAGGTTCAAGTTGGAGATTTTCACGGGCCAGTATATACCGAGAATCCTGCGAAGGCATCGGCAGCTGGCGCGTTATGTCCTTTGTGACCTTTCACGTCTGGCATCTGTACAGCAATACGGTTATTAAATTGGACCGGAATTTCTTTAGCTTAACTCTCCGTCTCAATTTACGTGATGGCCATACGGGGTTGAGCTGTGCGAAGATTGCTCGAGCTTTGGCGATCCTAGAAGCGATGTACTCTTCAGTTCCTCCAGTCTGAAACGACGCTTCCGAGGTATGTAAATTTGTGGACTCGCTCCACAGCCTCTGTGTCAATAAGAAGCGGTAAAGAACTCGTCGCTCCATACCTCATCTCCTACTTGACTACGGAAGCCGTGGCCCGATACGCACTTGGCCGGTTTCATTAAATATATTAACGCTTTAAGACAATACAGTAGGTATCTATTACTTCCCAAAAAGCTAAGTAAAAGCCAAGAGCGACGGAAATTACTCGGATGGATCCTTGTATTGTAGGACGAAAATCTGCGCTGGACTTTGAATATTTAGGAATATTTTAAGTAAGAATGTTGTAAATATATTGATGAAAAACACATAGTGCGATTATTCACGTCAATTTTGATTGTAAATATTTTATAGAGTAAGATCTACTTATGTAATCAAAGTAATTATAGTATTACATAGCTGACATATAATTCGATAAAACATAGTTTTTATGAATATCAATATTGCTAAAAAGTGCGGATAACATTTTTTTATCAGTATTTTTTAACGATTGATGACGTCACAAAGCAGTTATTGTGACAAGGCTCTAGCCTACTGTCATCGTGCGCGGCTTATACTTGGTAAAAGCACAGAATAGGGAATAGTACTTATATAGTAAAGGATATCACACACGGCAGCTGTAATATAAATATGTATATTATAGCACGATACATCTCATTACATTATGTAACTCTATTTTTACATCTTTGTATGTTAATATACCGAGCGATACGAAAATATACATCTCAATACAATTTAGTACAACTCTATAGGCACTACCTTCTCTTTTATCATTAGCAACTGGAAAGTGGATCAATCAAGACGGATACATAGTGAACTGAGATTTCAGGCTCGCCAGCCATCACTTATTTTCTGATGAACAAAATTTGTTCGATTGAGTATAATATAATTATGTAAAAATCTGCATAAGCGGTAAGTTAACATATTTGAAAGTACGGGATGTAATATACATAAATATACATTATATCTGCCGTCTGTGCCGCGCTTAAAGTACATGATGAACGAGTTATAAACAGTCACTTAAGTATAAGAAAGAAATATTTATTTATACTTAGCGTAATATTTATAAGGAAAATACTATTTCAGACAATTGTACAATAATTTTAGAAATCTTAAATGTGCCAATGCTCTTATTAGTATAAAACTCGCACAGTCATAATCTACTTGTTAGAAGTATCTACCTATTGTGAGATATGAGATACGAGAGATGTGAGATAGAGTCACTATTTTATATGTAGAATAAGTGTCTTTATTTAATTAATTTAACAATATTTATAGGCATAAGGAGGAGAAAGTATATAAATTTAAAATCTGTACATTGTTACTCGTCAAAAGTGCGCAAAGAATCATATTAGTATAAGACTCGACCGACAATTAGTCATGTCTACTCGTTATAAGCAATGTACATAATAAACGAGTTAGAAAGAGTCACTTTAACGTAAGTAGCAACGTAATCATTAACATTTTAATTTTATATTAGGACCTTCTGATACAACGTTTGACGGTAATAAGCTTGCTTAAAGTACGAAAAGTCACATTAACATTATAATAATACTGTTATAAGAGATAGTAGGTAGTAGGCTATCTGTACTAATTAATACGTAAGGTCTAAAGTAACATATATGTGAGATTCGCTCGATTATAAATAAGAAAGTATAAATAAGCTGACTTAAATTACACTTGAAAAGAAATATTTGATAAGACAAGGACAATACATAAAGTGATTTGTTTCGGCAAATTGTGGGTTACAAGCGAAAAGCTGGATAGATATTAGAACTCTATAAAGTCTAAATATTGGCCAGGGTTCATACAAAAGTGCCCGTCATCCTTTACTGCAAATTGCTTAAATCTAGTCAAATAAGATTGACTTGTCTTACCAATGCCATCCGTTGATATCAGATATCCCTATTCTTTCAATTACACCAGCTGTCCCGGCGAACTTCGTACCGCATATTTTTTTCTAATATTCCGCAATTTTTTTTTTTTTTTCAAAATACCCTTCTCCTGATAATAATGAACACAACAAAAAAAATAGCGGAATCGGTCCAGCCGCCGTTCAGGCGTGATGGCGTGACCAAGGGAATGGCTTAAGCTACTTTTACGTAACAATTGATTACAAACCTTATGCAATTTTTACGTTATTTATTTGTGATTTAAGTATGTTTTTCTTTCTCAACCTAGTACCTAAATACATAAAGGTTTGGAGCTGAGCACTAGAACTCTTTTCCATCTGCGTTAGATATCATTTTGTAACGTGTATTTGAGATGAGTGATCAGTTAAATAAAATTAGGTACATGGATCATTTTCAAAAAAAATCCCAATTTTGTTTTTCTTAATATGGTGTATTGCAGGTAGAGTCTCTAGAAAGAAGTAGAGGATAAATAAAAATGAATGTATTGTAATTTCAAAGATAATTATAATTATAATTATCCAGATAATTATCCCAGAGTCTGTAACTTGTGCCCGGTAAATGGCAATAGGCTCGCCCCCTATTACATGGGACCTAACATAGCTGGCGAGATGTGGGTGTGTTTGCACACCTCTGCCTACCCCTTCGGGGAAAAAGGCGTGATGCTATATGCTATGTATGTAATTTCAAACTATTAGAAAAGGGTAGCCGTTACTTTTATTGCCAGGTTCTTTCTGACAGGCTCCAACTATTAACTTTTACTTTAAAAGCAATTTTGACTGAAATTATAACATTCACAACTGACTGATCTTTAAAAGTTGTTGTTTATAACCTAATTAATTAAACTTTATTTTTCTCTTTTTAAAAAAAAATTAATGATTTATTTATTTGTATAGGTCATTAAATGGCTCTTACAAACGTCAGTAAGTACTTAAAATCAAAATTATTATTGCTTTTATATTTACATGTACTGCCAGATTCGCAAAGTAATATGTATAACCGAGAGAAAGAACCTGGCAATAAAACTCACGGCCATAATTTTGCAGACACTAAGATAGGCTCCAAAATACTAACTCTGAATTCAATCTGAAATAGTAATTAATATAGAAGTACGTAATCTAAACTTTACATTTACTTATCTATTTTTACGTAGTTTTAGTCAGTATACGGAACCGTAATAACTACTGAACAATCTACAGGTGAGATAATTAGATTAAGTACCTAGTTATAGGTAGTATCTCTGTGAGGATTCCAGAGTATTCGTGAAGCACGTGCCAAATTAGTGTTACTTTGTAAAATATACGTTGTTGTATCAGGTATATTATACTCTTTATAATACCTACCTAAGATATCTATCTATAAGTATACTAATATTACGAGTATAAGGAAATATTTGATTGTTTCTTTGAATTGAGTAGACTCCGTAAATATTAAACCGATTCCGAAAATTCTTTTACTATAAGTAAGTCCCTTCGACACAGGCTAATTTTTATCCCGGTAATGAGTTCCCGTCAGAAATTAGAACGGGAAAACTAAAAGTCAAAGTACTTTTTATTAAATTAATTCGGTGACGGCAATAATGTGTACCGGTGCGACTAAAAATACTGGCAAATTGTAGGTGTGTAATGCGCCTCTGCCTACCCCTTCGGGGATATATGCGTGATATGTGTGTGTGCTTGACTTATGCGTACCTAATAAAAGAAGGATTCTATTATTTCATACAATAATCAAAAGATTTTACCGTCACGCCTTATTAGGGAGTGGTGATTAAAATAATAAATATTTTAGGATGGATACGAGTACACTGTGAGTTTCTGCAGTAACTATGTATGATACTGAAGTTAATATACTCGTAGTTATTTACCTTTTAAGTGATTAACTTGCTAAGGTCCTTTAGTCCATATAGTATGCATAATATTTAGTACTCGGCGCAAACCTACATACCTACCTATAATATCTTTGCGCTGTATACAGCGAATTTATATAATAATCATTCATGAACAAATAGTACTTTAATAATTAAATACTTACTAATTATTTTTTTCATCCTATGTTCTATAAAACTTGTGCTATTGTTCATAGCCTGTCGCAATAAACTTTAATAAGTACCTAATTAATTTAAGTCAAAACTGTCGCTCAATTTTGTTTAATGTGATTGTTTGCTCAAAGTCAGCTCAGCTTAAGAAAGCGATTGTAATTTGTTACCAAATAAGTAATAACTAATGTTATTTGTGGATTATGTTTGATTATGTGCTCAATATGAGTTAAAGTTAACTGAAATAAATTATTTTATTAGAACGAAGTTCTCTAACACGGCTTACGGACATAGCTGGGCACCGTTAATCAAATAGTTAACTTCGTTAATCGGTAATCCGTGAACCCTTGATAAAAATTGCATCTTTTTATAAAAACTGTTGGTTCTGGAAGTTAACAGATTAGGGACAAAAAACTGGGTTTAAATTATTAAGTTTATTTCCCATTTACTCGCTTGGCAAACTTCGAACAGCGTCCACAAATCGAGATGTTTGGCTTGGTATGTGTGTGTGGGCCAGTGTCGGTTTTTGAACACAATACAAAGGAAGCTTGCGGCAGCGCTTGCGACGCGTTAACATGGTCGCACAGTGTCGCACAGTCATGCGTCGACACGGGTGTAAGCTGTTGCTTACTGACATGTGCGCCATAATGAATATAATGCTATGTAAACTACCTTTAAAATCTAAACTTAGCATGGTACATCGGCAAAATGTGTATACATGGCATTTTATAAAATTCTATTCAAATTGGTAGCGCAACACAACGTAAAAACATCATTCTGTTCGGCGAGAGCTCGTGAGCGCGTCACTAAATTTCCTAAGTCCTAAGCGCTGTTCCTTTGTTTTGTGTTCAAAAATCGACATTAGCCCGGATCGAGACAAGTACACATCACCAATTTTAAGATAAACCAAGCCAAACAGCTCGATTACACACTTTTGTTTGTGGAAGTTTGCCAAGCCTATAAATGGGGCATTAGAGTGTATAGGCATGTATAGGTTAATAGACTAGTTGCGTTCTGGACAAAACACTAATTAGACGAACAAATTTTAAGATGTTATGTTTAGGCTTTCGCAGTTTGTGCTCATATTTACGTAGTCTTCGGGACTTACACGCGAATATTTAAATAGGTACTTACCAGTGTACCAACGATTCGGGATCGTTGCAGCTTTCATGGTCGCGATGTAACTGCTTCCGTGGTCACGGTGTGTCCAGACAAACCGTAACCACAGGAGCTGCAGTAACGATTAACGGACTTTGGGAAGTTAACGAGTCCGTTAACATATTTTTAAGTTAACTTAAAAGTTAATCCGTTACTCGAAATGTTAACCTCGTTAATTTTTTTTTGTACCTATATTTTAAATGTCAAATTCTATTATTTTTCTTTTCTGGATCATTTCTGGACGGTTAAACGCGAAAGTCTAAGTACAAAAGTATGTCAGCTTTTATTAATAAATCATGAGAAAAATCACACTTTCAGATGTGGAATTTATTATTTTGTACCCCTGAGTCTGTAGTTCTAGTTATTTTTAATAAAGTGATATTTTTTTGTATTAAGTAAGAAACTGGTAAGTAAATACTTATGTAGTAGATAAGTTTAACGTAATATAACACGTAGATTTTATATAATTAATAATTACTAAGTACTACATCATTTACAAGTGATTATTAAATACAGTATTGTAACTGTTAGTCTCTAAATTTGTGTCAATAAATGTTGTGATAATAATATAAATTGTGTTTAATTGCTTAACAAAGACTACCTTTTTTATTCTTTTTAATTTCCGCGAGACAGCGGCCGCTCCTACGTCCATTTCCGCGGGCGTCCCTGGTACACGCCAGAAACAATGACTACCCTAAACAAAACTCAGCGGGAGTTAACAGAACTCTGGGGTTTTCATTTCAGGGGGTGGCTGAAACACGTCAAATAACTGAATTCTAAATAGGACTTAACCATAATAAATGTCCCCTCACCCCCTCTAAAATCTAAACGGCTGGCGTGAAGAACCTGAAAAAAATCATGATGATAGTCCGTGTTATTAACTTTGAAGAAAAACTAAAACGGATAGTATAACTCTGTTAGTTCAGGAGTTATAGAGGCTTTTATGGGTAACTTCGGAACCCTATCTTATGCGTGGCTCGATACTTGCCCGGTTTTACTAACTATCGTAGGCCGTGGTGGGCAACTTAACAGCTACTTAGGTATTATATTACAGACATATTTATTTATTTTATAGCTTTAGAAATCCCACAGCTCAAACATGGTTAAATCTTAAATTTTCACAGTAAAATTATGACAGTCCTTGATGGCCAATTACAAGTCATCAATGTGTATTATCAGTGCGAGTGAAAGCAGATCAATATTGAAATGTAACATAACAACAACCAACAAAGAAATACCATATTGGTTTATTACGGTTCCGTACACTATGGGTAAAACGGGAACTCTATTACTAAGACTTCGCTGTCCGTCAGCTGTATCTCATGAAACGTAAAAGCTGCTACACACAGTGCCGGCGGCAGTGCCGCCGGGTTTATGCCGAGCGGCACTGCCGCCGACAATACAAGCCGCCGGCTTAGGCCGCGCATAGCCGCCAAGCATCATTCCGGTTGTGACAGTCATGTATGTATGAACTGACGCTGACACTGACGCTTGCCGCACAAAGAAGCCGCCGGGGTGTGCCGGCGGGTTGCGCGGGGTGCCGGCGTCAGTTCGTTCCCGGCATTTGAGTAATAGTGGTGTGTTTTTATCGGGTGCCTGCCATTTTGCCGAAAAGGTTTTGACAAAATTTCATTACCCAAACAAATTTTAACAACCATTTTTTATAGGTACCATTGCAATATTTCGAATGATTTTAGTACGCATATTTTTATTTGGTCAAATTTTTACTTGGCAAAATATTACCAAGTACGAGTATAATGTCATTATGGCATTTGGTCTTTAATTAATTTTTTCTTTAAACAAAATGGGTAGGTTAGGTTAGGTTTAAACTGTGACCTTCTACGCACGAGTCTCCTACGAAACTGAACTATTTAGATTAGGATAATTACTTAGTTGGTAAACAAGTTATACTTTAAACGTTAATTTCCCAAACATTAGGTTTGCGTTACAATTTTTTGTGATTAGATTTTTTGCTAAGTAATAATTTGGCAAATGAAATTATGCGAAAAATTTTTTGGGAAGTGAACATTTGTGAAATTCCTTTCGGTCAAACAAAGGAGACCCGTTTTTATCATAGTGTACCAGTTTTGATAACAGTGCTAGACCGACTTCGAGAATCAGTGAGAAAAGGAGTTTTGGTGAAATTTTAAACAGTTTTCCAAGACTGAAATAAGTTTCTCCTGTAGCTAAAGACCGTAACGTTACTGCCAACCTCTCTTTAGCGGGTATAGCCTCTCTCCAGCTAGTATTTTTTTTTTGCTAACGTACACTTCAGTACTCTTCAGCAAAAATGCAAAGTCTTCATATGTCATTCTCAGAAACCCAAAGAACATACTACGTATTACGCAAACGCTGACACCCCACATCGTCTTTATAATACTCTTCTATCATTACAGTACCATTCTGCCATTTTTTATTTCGTAAACCCAAGTTTACGAAATATAAAATTTCTTATTATGCGGCGGCAGTGCTGATGATTTCTTTATTCATTGTAACCAAAAATATGTAGGTACTTCACTAGCGTTCTACATGACTGTCACAACCGAAATGATTCTTGGTGGCTATGCGCGGCCTAAGCCGGCGACTTGTATTGCCGGCGGCAGTGCCGCTCGGCATAAACCCGGCGGCGCTGCCGCCGGCACTGTGTGTAGCAGCTTTTAGAAAGTTGGAATTTTCACAGATGATGTATTTCTGTTGCAACAACAAATACTAAAATAATATTGGTCCCGTTTGCATACATTTAAATAGGTATCGGTTAGTATGAGTGAAAATCGTGATATTTATTAAACAATTTATTTTTTTCTAATCGAATTCTTATTATTTATTCCTGATTGAAGTGTGCAACCAATGTCCAATTTTCGATACATTGTAATTTTAAATAAACTAGATGCATACATACCTGCCGTATTGCGGCGGTGAGCGGTACTAATTATCAACATTTTAGCCTCGTAAAATTTACTGAAAGTAACTCTCTCCAAACTGAGAATACTTAGTACTAAATAACTCACAAATATTTTGACAGATGGCACCTCATGGAGTGTTCCATTTATAAATGTTTGTTTGAAAGATACCCAGGGCCATGTAAACAATCAAAGTAGGTACTTAAGTATATGTGGGTATTAAATAACTTGAGTGGATTGATAGGCGGCTTTGTATGAAGAGATTGTCAAACGGCCGGTTTCAATATTTAATCGCCATTCATATATGTCGCTATCCGGGATCAACAATTCAATAAACAGTGAATATCAAATTATAAATTCTGGATATAGGTACATATAGCAAAATTATGAATCGAGATCGAATAATTCATGCCTAATAAAACCATCGAGAGTTGTGACATGACAGATACAATATTTCAGTACCATTTCTTAAAAAGTAACAGGAATAAAAACATCGATTTATTATTTTCATAACTCTACGTGTGAGGAAAGTTAGTCACAAAAGAACTTTATCCTACACCAAAGTTGGTGGTGACGTCACTATTACACCTGCCGATGACGCCTACATTTTTAACCTGACTGAACACTAATGCACGGTTTTAGTGTATTACTATTACGTAAGTGTGTATATAAAATAATATCTACGGATGTATATGTTCTGAACACGAGGTTAAGGTTAAGGCATTTGGGCGTGGCGGTGTTTTAAAAGTGTCACAGTGTGGCATATTAGCTAACAGATTGGCTGAGGTCACACCTAGTTTTTGTGTTTGTAAGTACATTTTACAGTTTAAGTGTAGGTAATGATATTGAAAAAGAGTAGCCTGGTGTTTTTATTGCCAGGTTCTTTTCTCTTTGGCTCCACCCGTTGCTTTGCGAATCTGGCTTTAAGGTACACTCTCTGTAGGATAATTTACTGAACGAGCGTGAATCTAGGACAAATTTTATTGTGCTTGAGTTATGAGTATCATACTATCGTATCATACTCGTACATACGTACAAACGGTCAGGCGTCGTTCCCATTGGGGTAGGCAGAGACTATGGAATTTTACTTGCTACGATGCTTATCTACTAGTTTGGCTTCTTCTACTTTCAAAAGTATTTTCATGCACGTTCTCTGGTTACGGATACCTATAGGTACTAAGCACCTGGCCTTTTGTCCAAACATCTCCGATTTGGTCGAAGTCGTAGATGAAATGACGCCTGCCTTATGTATCTGTTTCGTCAATGTCCTTTCATCCATCCTTTCTGTGTGCCAGAACCATCTAAGCATCCCTTGTTCAATCTTAGTTACGCGGTGTGTCAGAAGATGTATCTTCTGACACACCGCACTTTCCCGTATCATGCTGTTCCCCAGTTTATCCACTAATGTTACCCGATATTTAATGTGGTGCGTATTTTAGGTACTGTTTAAGTTAAACTGAAATCCGGTAAAGCTGCCAGATGGACGGACGTTTACCTATTGTGTTAACTCCCCTTCCTCATTCCAAATAACGCGCGTCAGACAGCACAACTCATTTTGCGTCACCGTATTGCAGCAGGGACTTTAGTATGAAACCAAATGCAGAGTAGGTTCGACGTCTCACAGTTCAAAAACATACGCTCGTTTGGGCTACATAATTCAAGCAACTATTAAAGCTTCCTACAGATTAGAATCCAACCTGGGACGTCATTAACGGCCCTACGCCAACGAGGCGTTATAATATTTTAGCATTTAAAAATAGGTCGTACTTAGATAAACATAGCGTTAGTAGCAACGTTTCATAATTAAGTTACGTAATTACCAATGCCTAATACAGTTATTTGTACAGCTTGAGATTGTAACAAGAAATCGAAAATGCGCGTGACGTATTTTATTAATAATGCCGCAGATTATAAATAACCTTCCTACGTACCTACGTAATCTATCGAATAACTTTATTACATTTTCATTTCAGACATATTATAATTAACCGACATCCAAGAAAGGAGGAGGTTCTCAATTCGACTGTATGTTATTTTTTTCATCTTTGAACTGGGTATTTTTTTAACAACTGGTCCTGTTTCAATTTGGTCCCATTCCGACAATATTTCCAAATAAAATAAAATAAAAACATACAAACTAAATCAAAATATCTAATACTAAAACTTGCTAAAACTCACCTCTCACTGAATATTTTACGGAATAAAATGGTTACTATATTATTTGAGACTCCGACTAAATCATCATGACTAAACCGCCCGCCGTAACGCGTTAAATCATAAAAAACCTCTATGGCGCTTCAACAAAATAAATGCGTAAAACTGAATTAACTGAAGAAATTTAAAAATACTATTTTATATGGGAAAATATAACTAATGACAAGGCGGTATGATCAAAAGACTGTGCCCTCAAACAGTGCGAATTAAAAACGAAAATTAAAAAAAAATTGCGGGTAGTATCTACATACTTGATACGTGAGTAATCTCTATTGTTATAATTTTTTTAATTAATATTTATTAACTTTTTGCTTTCCTCGTATTTGAAATGAAAAGTAGAGTGTGTAACTCGGTGAAAACACCAATTTCTGCCTCGAACTATTAGCGCCAAAATATATTGTCAGAAAAGGAGGCTTTCATCCCTTGGTTAACAAGCTACTATATCGAAGTATGTTTAGGCAAAGTATAGGGAAAGTACTTAGCTTACGGAAGGAAATCTCGACACGAAACCCTATCGGAATTGGGTTTTTGAATAAAAAATGTTTTTGTGATAAATGGGAAGATCATATATAAGTTTTCTAATAAAACAATTTTTAGTTTTTTTTTTTCGGTATAATTAAAAAGTTATATCAAATTAAAAATATTTTTTTGAATCCAGTACCGAAAACACGCCGACAGTTCCCGAGCAAACCCGAGCGCGTGTGACGTCACAATGTTAATTTCTACTCATTGTAGCATACAGCTGATACAGTGTTTTGACGTGTAACCGATAATATCTCGTTATTATCGTCAATATATCGATAAATATATAAAAAATGATTAATATTAAACAACTTATGTTTTGATTAAAGTATTTATTACCTGCTGAAGCTGCACAGTCATGACATTGAACATCTTGAACTTTTTTTAATCTTTCGTTAATAGTTAAAGTAACTGAGTAAGCTCTACTCCTAACTCGATGTTCTGGACATATACGCCCTTTTATGATGCAAATACCATTTTTACGGTTCAATTGGACTTAACCAGCCTTGTCACCGTAACTCTCACGTGATACTCTAAAAATAAATTAATTATTAATTGTATTTAATAGAATAGATGATTTGATATTTTAATTCACAATATTTTTTACAAACTTACCTTGATGCTTTAGCACCTCGAACTTCAGCTGAATTGAAAAGAATATCATTTTTTTAAAAATCGGTTATCATAAATATATCCACATCAGGTATATTATCGGAATTAGCTTTTATAAATCCTTTATCACACATGACTAAATTGAATTACTTAATATTATTAATTTTTTTTGCACTAAAGTTCGGATATTTTCACATAAGAAGCCGTTGACACTGTACTATCTTCAAATTCCTTTAACATTGTGACGTCACAAGCATGGCGACTAATCGTGGCGCGTTCTTAGTCACGTGGTTATTTTTAAAATTTTATCAATTTTTAATTGTTAATAATTAATTGAAAACAATTTTTTTAAAGTTTTTCGCATCAATTATAAATATAATTTATTTTAAAGTTTTGAAATAAATATAAAAATCTATAATTTTTTTTTTCAAAAGCCCAATTACGGGTTGGTCGGGTTGGTGACCTACTACTCAGTCCGGCCAGCATGGCTTATTTAGGCTGGATGCCCCCTCTTTGGGAGAGGCCCATGGCCAGCAGTTAGTGTCAAATGGGATGAATAAAAAACAAAAAATGTGAAGTAACCTACATACTGGCGAAAATGGGCATAATTTTTTTTTAATTCCACGGCAAGGCCGTTGCCGCTACCTTTGCTAACGCTACCTTCTGGAAAACAAGCGTATCCAAATTGCATAATTTCTATAAATAACTGAAAATGAATGTAGAGAATATCCATTGATTTAAATATTTCTCTGATGCTCATAAATTGAAGAGCGATAATTTTTTTGCTGTTTGTTTAAATTTATCCCTTAAGGTTTTACTTTACCCTTTTGTCAGAACTTCGGTTTATAATAAACTGTCTCATCAATGAACCCTTTTCTCAGCCCATTTGGGGTCGGCTTTCCAATATAACTGAGCTTCGATATTATCCGTGAAGGGACCATCTGACCTCTACATCCTATGTAGTTAGACCAGTCGAATTTTAGGGTTCCAACTACCAGTAACGACCGCAATAGATGTTTTTAATCCACAAATGTTTGTTTCGGAGTTTGTGTGTTTTCTATGTATAATCTATGTATTTAGAAATATATAAGTATGTTTATCAGTCGTCTAGATCCTATAACACAACCTTATACTCGTATTAGCTTAACTTGGGCTAGATGACATTGTGTGAGAATGTCCAAAAATATTTATTATATATTTATTTTTATCAAAATTGTAGCAACACATAAAATAAATATCTACTAAGATTATTTTACCTGACACCAAAGAAGGAAATTTTAGTTATAAAGTCGTTACTTTAATGTCAAAATATTAAGCCATACCTCCCACATGTTGAGGCGATACACGACTATGCGCGCCAACCTGACGTCAGAATGGCGTGTCCATGTCACTATCTATTTAATATTGAATTGCTTGAGGTAAACATAGGTACCTAATCAAGTATAAGTGAAAGAACCATAACAGTCTGTACTAAGAAACTAGAAAGAGGAATGTCTTACGTGCATTAGGACAAGGTTAAGTTACTATTCTTTCACAATCATAGATTGCAATGGACAGTCTAGTCGTTTCGATTATAAAACTATTTCAATAGGTTCTTATAGAAAATTGTTGGTACAACTGTGTAACTATATTAAGTCAACTTGGCGACAGCATAGAGCAACTGTGAGTTGGGATCCAATACACTGTATCTCGAGTTACAGTGTTTTAAAATAACAACGCTCTTTCGATTCCTTTAAGTCTGTTTCATCGTACCATGTTGCCACTATTTTTACTTTGTATGAAAAGTTCTGAGATATTACAACGCAAATGGGACTCTATTTCCTAAAAGTATAGGTCAAATAATATCAAGATCACGGGAACTTAAACTGTCGTGTAAATACCGTGTATTGCCAAAATAATCTCTGCTCATTTGCGAGCGCTTCATCGAATTTTATTGTACTCGCGCTTTGTCAAAACTCGGTAACAGGGAAGCTACAGTAAGTACCGGCCAGACTTTTGCTACTTGCTACCTTTCGTACCTTCACGCATCTTGATGTGTGGTATGAATCCTTCGAACACCGTTGGAGTCGTTTTCACTTCTAATCTAAGGAAGTATGTTCTTGATAACCCTGTTAGACTATACATCAAGATAGCGTTGTAGGGATTTTGCCGATAAAGGAGTTAATTTACTATTAGTAAAATTACACTTATAATTACCTACTATAGAGCCTATTGTTTTTTTATTATTTAAAGCAATCATCTCATGTCACGCAGATTCACTCGTCCAACAATTACCAGAGTGTTTTTTATGAGTTTCAATGTTTGTAGAGCGGACAGCTCTATGTACGATAATACAGAGATTTGTTTTGATTTAATCATTCAATTGTACATTTGCAACGTGTTTTAGCCCTTATTATATACCTTATACCTTCTCTTACTACTATGAAGCTCACACAGTTTTTAAAATATAGTTTACGTTTTTATTTACAATAAGAATTACAATATACATAATTATTTACATTACAAAATATCGTTTAAAATATCCTCCGCGTCATTGCCGACTGGGAAGGTTCCCAGAATGTTGGCTGTGTTGCCACGTTGGATGGCGATAGTTATTCTTTGGGCCAGAAAATAGCCAGCCTTCTGATCCTGAGAAGCATCGATTAAGCATTTAGCAATGTCTCTATAAAGGCGGCGAGCACTCAACCCCAAACGGCTCGAATATGTAATCACCTGCTATATAGGTTGGCATATTTACGCCGTTTGAGGCCTTCAGCTGATGCAGCAGCAGCGCCTGCACATCCGGATGTGCTTGGAAGGTGTGAAGGTGCTAAGGTGTCAACGCATGTAGCGTCCCACACCAAAGGCCTTCCCATCTTCCACGGTAGCAACGACATACCGTCCGGTCTCTTACCATCGCTATATATATTTAAGGAATATATAAGATTCGGAGTTTACCTACTCGTCCTCGTTCACACGCGGTTCCACTAACATATTTGGACCTATTATGAGTACCACACGCTGGGACACCTGAATAAAAAGTAACCTATGTCACAAATAATAGATACGAGTATTATACTAGGTACTTAGTACCAACAGATGTACCATCCCATACAAAGAAATGGAGAAGTTTTTATGCAGACTCATATTACAGCCATTTCCCTAGTGTCTGTTATTTACTTAAAAAACCCAATAGATGTAGAATATAGTTCTTTAGACTTAACGTCTATGAATAATGGAGTATGTGATGACCTGATAGGGTATAATCTCAGGGCAACTGCAGATAGTTGCTCAGATATTATGCCCCATCACATACAACATAGACACGACAATAGAACATAATAGGAACTCCCAAAACCATAGAGCTACACGGGTCGAACGGTACGGTCCGGTATGCCCAAAACCTTTGAGTAATTCTGATTATAGTAGATTACTAGGTAAGTTTCATTATAACCCATTTATTAATCTACTAATATTCGAATTTAAACTTTTGGTAGGACGAGAGATCAAACAAATTTTCATAGCTCCTATCGCTTGCATCTAAATTCGTAGCTGCAAGTAATTATTTTATAAAATCATATAAAATTAAATAGTCATCTAACTTGTATATATGCAATACACCGGGAAGCAATTCCAGACCTAACGGTGTTGAATACGAGAGAGCTTGAGGCAGTGGTGTGCTACGAAATTTAACCTCCCCCCGTCTACCACCCTACAACGCCTCCACACAAACCACCCACCCCCTCCCATACAAACAACTATATACCTACCTAGATTTACCACATACAGGAATAAATTATTTATTCATACTACGTGTCTTTTATAGGCACTAATATACCCGTAATGATTATTGTGTTGTGAGGATGTTTGTTTTCCGTTAGGGTTACCATGTGAACGATTATAATACGCCCCATAGTCTTGTCAGTGCCTAGGTACGGAACGATACCACTGCAGGCAGACTGATGTATATACTAAGCACTAATAGGTACGCCCTATACAAGGACCGTCGGCAATATAGTATACCGTTAGGAATGAGATAAAAACTGGTTGAGTACATACAATAGAGACAGCAGCAAAAACTTGTTTGATTGTTGTGAGGTTGGTCTGCTTCTGTAAAATTTATTTTATTATTACTTATCAGGGATATGGAACTGGTGACGATTTATTACATATACTTATTAGGTGTACTTTCGAAATTAACACGTTAGTTCATCAAAGAAACTAATAGATTAGGTAATTTGTATTAACATATTTATTTTTAAAAGCTTTTTCAAGAAATATTTTTAAATGATTTCCATTTTAATAATTTAGGTTTGCCGTATATTTATTACTATAATGGTTATTAATATTCTAGGCCTAACAAAATGTTGCATAATCGACTGCTTCGGTGGCGTGGTCGGTAGTGTATCCGCTTTCGACGCCGGAGTCTCGGCTTCGATTCCCGGTCGGGACAAACTTTGTGTGATGACACATACGTTTGTACCGAAGTCTGGATGTTTCCTATGTATAATATGTATGTATTTACAAAAAAAAAATGTATATAAGTATTTATATACCAGTTTATCTAGTACTCATATCACAAGCTTTGCTTAATTTGAGACTAGATGGCGTTGTGTGGATTGTCCTAACATATTTATTTATATTTATTTATTTATCTGACAATAGGTAAATACTGTTTCAGGTATGTGTATGTTTCAAATTGTCAGTTAATAAACCCAATTTAACTACCTATTAAACGTTTTTATCCCTTTCAGTCAAATGTCATTTCAATTTTAACAGAACGAGACAAACATTTCAAAAAATAAGATGAGTTTATTAACACGGCGGAAATACAGAACGGCGACTTTGTTTTCTAATATATGTAGTTATGTAAGTACCTATGAGTCACAATGCAGTCTGAATGCGTCTGCGGCGCACAGCTTTTAAATTTTTTTTATTAAGTACCTAGGTAGGTATAAGGTTAGGTAAGATACCTTTTATTTGTTTTATGTTTTTTTTCTGTTATGTATTGTGTGTTGTGTTTCAAAACTCATTTTCTTTCTTTATTAATGTATGCTGTTTTGTACGCATAAATATGATTTTAAGATAGAAAAAGTTTTATTGAACTGTAGAAATAACTAAGCGGCAAAAAGTCTAATAAAATAAATTGATAATTTTACACACATATGTGTTGTACACACAGCTACAAAAGAGTTTTGACTCTACTTTTCGTGGTCACTCACACAAATGCAAAGCTCTGCTTATCCCTCGCAAACTATATATTCAACTATAAATTCGTATAAAATTAAAATAAGCAATAAAAATAATCAGTTTTATTCGACATCGCAAATTTTAGCATGCTCTATGTAAATTAGAGGACTGAGCGAGACAGCAGTAGATACTATCTCTTTCCTTCCCCACGAAAGCCTCCTGAAAATATCTATTGATTATCGTATACGTGTAGGGTTGGTATGTATAGTCTGCCACCTCGCCCCGTATTATGTCGACTGCCGTCGAGTGCCAATTTATTTGAAGAATGCTCGTAGTGAAGCTAGAGTAAAGCTGTGGTCGTCTACAGTGACGCTGCCTACGTCACGCCCTCCAACGTACAAGTTGTTTGAGTAAATAGATTGGCAATGTGTATAGCAGATATAAAAAGACTTAACTTTAAAAAACACGTGCAAATGCGAGTCGGACTCGCGCACGAATGGTTCCGTACCATTGTCTATAAAAATAGTAAAAAAAATCGTTGTAGAGCCGGCTTTAAAATAGATTTTATTGTAGTTTTTAGTAAGTATTTGTTCTTACAAAAGGCAACAAATACATCATCTATGAAAATTTCAACTTTCTATCATGGTTAATGAGATACCTACGGCCTGGTGACAGACGGACGGACAGGCGGACAGTGGGACGGACAAAGAAGTCTTAGTAATAGGGTTCCCGTTTTACATTTAGAAATAGGTCGTTATTGATGGTTTTGCGCTCTCTGTAGGGCGAGGTGTAAATGCCTGCATTTATGATTTATGGTGTTACTACCTGAATTTTGTAATAGTACAGTAACTGTAGTAGCTAATGAAGATAAGATCTCTAACCGTAACACACTAGTACAATATATACCTAGGTCCAGTATCTTAGTTACATGACGCACTCATACATTTAACAGTAGGTAGGTAGGTACGTCAGTCGAGACGAGACCTGTCGAGACTCGAGCAACGAGCCTAAGAGCCAAAGGTTGTGAACCTGTGTTGTCACTGCATTTATCGCCATATTTAATGGAAAATTTTAAAATCCATGTAGGTAAAACACGTAAGTCCTAAGCTATAGATTTGTTTACAAGCAGCAGACGAGACTAGTTTATATACTGATGCAATGTTGTATCTCCTGTGATGAGTGATCTAAGTCGAGTTGCACCCTTTTTCATAAAATTTATAAGAAAAAATTAAGGGGTTTATAGTCTAACTGCCGTTATTTTACCGTGTTGATTTTTAACTTGTAGGTACCTATCACTCATCACAGGAGGCACAGAATGGTATCATGATGTTTATAGGTATGCTCATCTGATGACATGATTGTATTAATAACAGAACTATATTAATATAATAATAATAATATAAAACTGCAAATAAGGGAATATAATGAAAAATAAATAGTATGAAATTGATGTACCAACCTACCTACAATATAAAATAATTCCTAAGTATTAATAAATAAAGAACAGGGAATTTATAATCGCCACGTTGGTATTACTGCATTCATGAGAAACGGAACGCGCCTGCGCGAACGCGGGTGTACGCGGTGCGGAGGGTCGCAAGGCCGGGGTGCGGTGAGCAGGGAGAGGCAACGTCACGTCGAATAACGCAGCCAATACGCTACTAAATTTAGAAGACCGCACATCGTACCCGGAAAGCACGCGTTCAACCGACTCTTGAAATAGTGTGTATAAAAACTTGCCTGCGTCGCTCGACTCCGGTCGAGTCGTCCATCGTGATTACGCGAGGTGAGAAGTATTGTGAGAATGTTATCGTAAAATTAGCCTCTCTCTGTGCTAATATTTTTGTGATTGTGTTACCTACAACATTTTGGTGTGATCAAAACGCTTGTGAAGAGGTTGTGTGACTAATAAACCTCATTTGGTTACCTATATCTGGCTGGAAGCACTCAATACAACACCTACAGAAAAGTAAAGAACGTCGCTGTCAAAATAAGGCGGAAAATAAATAAATAGGGTTAAAACAACGCCGCGTGTGAATTGTGAATTAAAATAGACCTTATTGTAGTGATGTGTTAAGAGTGATTTTTGTGTAGCAAACTTAAAGACGATGACCGAGTTGTGCTGAAATAAATGATAAAGTCCTGCTGATATTTATCCATAATGAGAATAAGTAACCGGTGATTGTGTTTGTGTGTGTGATCATCATGAAACCAAGAATTTGCTGGCGCGCACGAGCCATCCGGTGGAGCTAGTCGAGGCCAGAGCCTTTTCACATAGGTACCGGTTTTGAATTATCATTTTGTTTGATTTATATTACTGCCCCGCTCAGACGGTTGCAGGTGGCTTATACTCTTCTTTCACAGCGTTTACTGTCCAAGTCAACTGATGTTCACATATACTCTTACTGGTAATATACCTACGATCTATGATAAGTTTATACAAAATTACGATAAGATGTTCACTTTTTGCTTGAATTAGGGATCTATTATTTACCTTTATTCAATTACGTTAAGTGTTCTGCAATGGTTTTTTTAATGTCTTCGTCACACTTACATTTTTTCTTTGATTTTTACAGATACAAAATCATGGGTGATACAACTACAGATTCTGGCCTGCAGCCGGAAGGACACTCCGATTCGAACCTAAATGCAGTTGAAAAGGAAACGGTTACAGAACAGGTTGAAGGAGATGGCTGCCTTGTGATAAATGATGACAAAAGTAGTGATAGTGACGCTCACAGTGATGACCCTAGTTCTAATGATGAACAAAGCAATGTAGTTAGTAGTAGTAACTCTCAGTTTTATGAGAGTAGTGATAGTAAAATAGATTATGCGGTAAAAATGGACGATAATGATACTCTTAGTGACATTGATGATATCAAAACGGACAGTGCTTCGGCAGATAGTGAAGATTCTGCACTTGGAAGTCTGCCACCAGATAGCGCTCTTACTGATAGGGAAGAAGAAGCTCAAGAAAGGTCAGAAGGAAGTGACTCAGGTCTTGGATCAGAAGCAATAGAAGATTTAAAAATGCCAAGCTTTGACCTGGCACTACCTTGCATAAGTAGTCTAACGAATGTTGACTTACCAGAAATGCCTAAACACAACAACTCTGAATCTAGCAGTATAAGTAATTCAAATAATGTTCATAAAGATAAAATGCCTACAGCACAAGTAAAGTCACCATCCAAGAGTAGCCTTAAGAGAAAATTAAGTGATGACACTAATGAACCCCCTACTAAGAAAAGAAAAGCAAGCATACGCTTCGATAATGTTACTGTCTATTACTTTCCCAGAGCTCAAGGTTTCTCTTGTGTTCCATCACAAGGTGGCTCTACACTGGGAATGGACTGGGAACATTCACATTCACAGATATTTACCTTGACAGAGCATGCCTTAGAACAGAGAAGATTACATAGACAAATATTACAACAACTTAAAAGTGAGCGACATACATTACAAGGTGCAGCGCTATCTTCTAGTGAAGACAGCGATACAGAAGAAGAGGCAAGTGATATTTCTGAATCAGAGTTAGACTTAGACAGTTATTTTTTCCTGCAACCTGTACCAACTAGGCAAAGGCGAGCGCTTTTACGAGCAGCTGGTGTGAAAAAAATAGAGGGCTATGAAAAAGATGAATGTAGAGATATAAGAACATCCCGTGAATTCTGTGGCTGTGCTTGTAAAGGAACTTGCAATCCTGAAACTTGTTCATGCAGCTTAGCTGGTATTAAATGCCAAGTCGATAGATTAAACTTTCCTTGTGGATGTACTAGAGATTCTTGCTCCAATACAACTGGCCGAATAGAGTTCAATCCAGTAAGAGTGAGGACGCACTTCATACAGACCCTTATGCGAATAGGTCTTGAGAGGAAAAATGAGGTGCATCAAGAAGCCTTAAGAAGACAATGGATGGAAGCGCACAATAGTAACTCTGCATCGTGTTCGTCTAACTCGTCGTACGAGAGGGAACGTTGTCTTAGTCACGAAGATGGAATGTTGCGTGATGTTAGTCTATCGCCTAGAGTAGAAGTAGAAACTTGCGTCACAACCGGCAGTTTCAACAACGTTCATTGTAATATAAATAGTTCGGCTGCACAAGCCGGTATGCCAGATGATATCTCATATGGGTACCGAAATGAGTCTTCGAGTCAGCATAATGGCAGTAACACAATGCATTTTGAAAATATCAACAACCACCATAGTCACAGTGATCCTTATACGTCGAACATACTACAAGGAAAAGGCCCGCCTTATTCAACGACAAATACCATGGGCTACGAGACCATTACAAATAATATACAAACATTTCAATGTGATCTCAATTATGCTTACGACCAACAAGCTGAAAATCACCATTTCAAAGGTCTGCAAAGTTATTCTGCAAGCTCTTTTGAAGAGTTTGCTCATAATTCACAGATGTCTATGTTTAGTCACTATGGCCATATGTACGTACCAGACTATTTACAAAAACCTAACGTGAATATACACGATTACAATTCTCTCCAATATCATAATGCACAGCAAAATCATTACGAAATGTATAAGAACAATACTGAATGTGTAAATAATGAAAGTAAAACTGATACTCATTATACTACTTTGATGACATTGCCATATCAACCTAGTAATAAGATGCAAACTGTAGAAAATGATGAAAATTGGTACAGTCACAACACGCTTATAACCTTAGATCATCCTGATCAGACGACGCAAGACGCTTCAGACTTACAGCCTCATTCCGCAGAAACGCCAAAAGAAGGCAATAACTCAGAGACGACAGAAAATTTTGGTGAACTTATTAAGAAAACTATGGTAGAATCTGTTACAGTGTAGATTAATTACTTGTTGTATTATAATCGTCTTAATTGTCATGTTGTAAAAAGATTATATCAATTTGGGCAATTTATTGAGTTACCTTTTTTCATTTTGTAGTTTATGGCCTCTACTATCTTCAAAAGTAAACAGTAAGTTAATGTGTGTTAATGCGTGTTATATTCGTGGTTCATTACGATTGTGTTGCCTTCTTACAAGAACATAATCTAAGTATAAGAGACATTTCAGCACTTATCTAAAACTGATATAATTAAACAATGGTAAGTAAAATGTTTTTAAGAAAAAACCTTTTAAATTTATATAATAGCATTAATTTTTCGCAGAATTAAAAGGACAACAAAACGTCGACAATTGTTTCGCCTCTAAACGAGGCATTATCAAGACTGTCTCAGAGAGAACAGCCTATGATATGATATAATTAAATATAAATCTTAAGTATGCTCTAGATACCTATCTTTCTCCTAATAAGTAAACGGCTTCAATAATAAAACTTCATCATAAGAATTTCTTTACAAAGGCGATATAGAAGTCAGTATTAAAATCATATGTCTCCGTGTGAGATGAGATCCGTAAGGAGAAACAGGGCAAAGACTAAATGACAAAAAATGTGCCAAAAAAATAACATAGTTGAGGTAGATATATAACATGTAACTTAAACAACAACTAATAATATTAACTCACAAAACAATTTGCTGATACTGTACTGTGGGTTCGTCGACTTCGCTATCACTTTGCAACGTGAAAGTTTATCAAGCAAAATAAATATTTTTTTCAAATTAATTCAGGCGTGATCGAGTAATCTGTAAAAATACATAACAAATGTTCTTACGAATTCAGCACCTTTAAACTTCTTTAAAATTTAAAGCGAGTCAGACTTGCACACAAAGGGTTTACGTTTATTGTATTACAGCCCCCTTAAATATTTAATTATATTGTGGTTTTTTTAGTATTTGTTGTTATAAAGGCAACAGAAATACATCGTAAAATGTCAACGTGAAATGGGAGGCTTTCATCCCTTGGTTAACAATCTACTATTTCATATCTCATGCTCTGAAAGTGGGTCATTGCTCACCTGATATGCGGGTTGAGAGTTATACATTTCGGCCATAGGGCAGAAAAGTAAAAAAAATATATATGTTCATCTTGAGGCAATTGTATAACCATATACAGTCACAGTTCGATCAAGTCGATACTACATTCTGTTTTTTTTAATGGTTATAAACAAAGAAGAGTTGAAATATAATAAAATAAAACGTTAATAGCACAAACAATAATTATTTGGACAGTTATACCTTAAAATACTCAAAATATGTTATATAGGACTCCGAATAAACCTGACTAAACCGCCCCCGTACCGCGTAACATCATAAAAAATACTAAAACGCTTCGAAAAAATATACGCGTAAACAATTAACTTAAGAAATTTAAAAACTGAAGACTAAAGGCGGTGTGATCAAAAGACTATCGCCCGCCCTAAAACAGTGCGAATGAAAAACATATTTTTTTTTAAAAGGCGGGATGTACATTACTTGATAACTTGATACGTGATCAATATCTCTATTGTTATAATTTTTTATCTGACTTTTATTTGCTTTCCTCGTATTCGAAATGCAAAGTAGAGTGTGAATATCTCGGGTAAAAAAAACACCCATTTCTCCCTTGGTAACCAACCTACTATTCCAAAATCCGGTAGTCTGAAACGCCCAGGACTTTAATTGACTGTGCCACAGCGGCTGGAATGTAAGATTTTGTTACCTTTCATCGCAAAGCAAGGGGTTTCAATTTTTTTTGTTGAAAATAATAATATAGGTAGCTGCTACTAATTACTAAATTCATTCGGCCATTTTGGACATAACCCAATATCGCTCGGATTGCAGAGATTCTATGGATTTTGGAATTTGTATTTAGAAGTGGTCCATACCACTTCTAAATACAAATTCGCAAATTACAGAACGGTTGTTACCAACCGTTTGGAATTTTGGTTTAAATTACAGAGTGGTTTGATTCTCTAGCTAGTGCCCGGTGACGGCAATTGGCTTGTCCCCTATAACGTGGGACTAAAACTACTGGCAAATTGTGGGTGTGTCTGTCTGTCTAGAAGCATGCCAGGGTCGTTTTATATCGACGAATATTTCCGAAAATATACTAACTAATAACCTATTGCACAAACACATTAATATGTGTTTGTGCAATAAAAAAGGTACTTTTCCACTGATGTAATTTTTAATAAGAACCGACTGGTTTCACCTCACGGAATCATCAGAGATTTTAATTATTAAAATCCCTGTAAAATTATACCTAGGTATGTGTTTTTGTGCAATGTGTGCAATACCTGTGTGATTCTACCAATTGGCGTCAGTTGACAGTATAAATAGTAATTGTAAGTATGTAAGTACTATTCTTTATATGTTACCTATGGATTGTTAGTCGATCACCAGACAGCTTAGGTACATACGGTTACATACCTCAAAATCAAAAATACAGCGACTAAATTTGATGCTACCTGCTTACTCGGATGGGTGGAAAAAAGCATGACATGAAAAGCGCCCTTCGGGCAATTCTCAGGGCCAATATACCTACAGTGAGTTGTCGAAGTAGTGCTTGTCCCATATTATGTTCCTTCGAAGTACCTAATGTGTTTTTTGAAGTAGGTAGAGAAGAGAGTGAGACCCTAAGAATTTAATAACCAGTCTATACTAATATTAGATATTATGAATTTTTTTTGTTGAGAAGTGCATTTAACTATTAAGGCTACAGACTATACAACATCACGCTAAGATCAATAGGAGCGGAGCAGCAGTGTAATATGTTTCAATACCGGGGAAAAATTATTACTTTTAAGAACTTCCGTTACGTGCGCTGGCCAAACTGTTTATGTTATGTTAAAATGATGTATCTACTAAAGAATTGTTTCTCTTTAAAAATTATAAAAAAAGTTCGCGGTAGCATATATCTACCTTTTAAAGTTAACTCACCATAACATATTTTATGGACATGAAATTCGTTCTAAAATAATTATTTGCGAAGCTGGATGCTATTACGGGTGACGCGACGGGAACAATAATTACAAGCGACGGGATTGGGAATGCGACCGCTAGTCCGACTAATATTATAAACGCGAAAGTTTGTGAGTATGTATGGATGGATGTTTGTTACTCTTTCACGTAAAAACTACTGAATGGATTTTAATGAAACTTGACAATAATATAGCTTATACATCAGAATAACACATAGGCTACAATTTATAAAGATATTGTGTGAATTGTTCTAAATATGACGATAAGTGTCAAGTGAGTAGGAAGCGACGATGACGTCCAAAAAATCCAAATTACCACGCGGATGAAGTCGCGGGCGACCGCTAGTTTGTAATAATAACCCAAATTCTAAAAACCAGTTCAAGCAAATCGATTACCAGTCCTATGAGATGGTAGTCACATGCCCCAATTAACATGTTCTTTTTAATTTCCTACGATATCCATTGGTTATTGATAAATTCTTCCCAGCGCCATGGTAAGGGGACAGGAGCCAAATCATATCGATCACCTATTATTAAAGCCTCAGATTATTATTAAGTATGACTGTAATTATATTATCAGTATAAGTAAAAACTACCGCGGCGGGCGGCATTGCGAGTCGGACTGCCGCACAAAGAGTTCCGTACCAAAACGGCAAAAAATCACGTTTCTTGTAGGGTAGCCCCCTTAAATATTTATTACTAGTGGACGTCCGCTGCTTCGCCCGCTTAACAAATTATATACACAAAAATCTTCTTCAAGAACCACTTTATCCATTGGTGAAAACCGCATTAAAATCCGTTGCAAAGTTTTAAAGATCTACGCATACATACAGAACGGGCGACTTTGTTTTATAAGTAATATGTAGTGATGATAATATATTTTTTAGTATTTGTTGTGAACATTTCAACTTTCTAACTAACACGGTTCATAAGATACAGCCTGGTGACAGACGGACAGCTCAGTAATAGGGTTCCCGTTTTACCCTTAGGGTACGGAACCCTAAAACAGCAAAATCACGATTTGGTTTTATAGAAGAAAAAGGTGGTCAAAGAACAGCAGCTAAAGTGTTATTTTTTGCGATTAGATACGTATTTGTTGTATTCATCAAAACACGTAACAGTGATGAAATTACTTCAACATGATTGCTCGACCTCGACCATTGTTCAGAGAATTAACGGTGTCGAAGATTATTGTAATGGTAAAAGTCTGTGTACAAATACTAACTAGGTACTTTCTTTCGTGTTTAATTGTATCCTAATTTATCCTACGTAGGCACCTACTACGCACGCCTTGGATACTCCATCAGAAGGATAACCGCAGGGCACCCCGGTAGACTTTGGCATTCTTTAAGACCTCTACCAAGGATCCTGTATACATAATATATGTGCAAAACACTTCACTGCATCACGGAAATTCTAACGAGAGAATGGATAATAGGCCTCTGGAGCTCTCCACATACCGTGTGAATTCGTAGGGACTAGGAAAACACGACTTCTACCCCAGACAAGAGGTACTTAGTAATAAGATAACTTTTCGTTAGCGTTTTCATTCACATGAGTTTAAGTAGGTACTAGTGTGGTACTGATAAAATAAGAAGATAGTTTTTTTTTTTATATTTAGTTCGACAAATTGACGCCACCCGCCTGATGGTAAGCTGAGGCGACGTCTGGCAATTGTGAGGGACTCTCACAGTACACAGGAATACTATAGAGAGTGGCCCTCAACTTGACGACCCAGTAATGTGCCTCTTCACGCTTCGCTTAAAGAACCCAGGGTTATATGTTGGAGGAAACACGTGCGCAGGCAGGGCGTTCCAAGCCACCATCGTTCGGCAGAGAAACGAACGTTTAAAACGCTCGGTTCTCGCGAAGACGGTTTCCACGGTATGAGAGTGACATCTCTGCCCGCCACGCGTTGTTCGGGATCGGAAGGGAGAGGGTGGGATCATAGATAGTTAAGATAAGTATCTAAGTAATATTCTAAGTTACTCGCGAAGCGTTACCTAGACGTTGCTATCAGAATCTTATCCTAAGCGACACGTATTTCTTTGTAGGCAGAGGAAAGGAAGTATACCTACTTACCTACGCCAGCAGGACCTTTGGTCCTACGTACTTAACAGGGGGCAAGTCTATTGCCCCTTACAGGGCTCTACGTTCACCAGAGCCTCGTCTGTTGATTGACAGGTCTGTGAAATCAGGGCTTAATTAATTAAAACTAATTACAGATTATAAGTAGGTACCTATTTAAGTTTGTCAGTTAAACATAAAAGGAGTCACATAATTAACTATTGGTCCTGCAGTGATCAAATTCGACCTTATTTATTTTTTAATATTAGCATTCTGCTTTCCTTTTCTATGCCTATAAACTAGGTGTGCGAATTTCACACTCCTCCGTCCGCGTAATTTTCGTGAAAACGTGTACCTACCTACAAAGTTTTCGCTATTAATTTCTTTTGTGCGTGTAGGTACTCGTATCTACATTTAATCGATCCAGTTGAGGAGTCCAGTGACAAACAAATATATAGTTTATTTGGAAAGATACCTAGTATAACAGGTATGTATACAGTGCATTAAGATTTTGATGCATGCCTTATGCATGATTAGCATGTCTTAATTTTAAAATATCCGCCTGATTTAACTATGTACAGAACTTTGAAATCGCCAAGGGGATGTGGTGGTCAGTGGCAGTCGCTTCACGAAGAATAACGAAGTTCAGCCGCATCGCCCCCAAGTGGGCTGTAAATGGGTTCAGTCAGAATTTAGAATGCTTTCTGTAGTAGGTATATACGTATTAGAAACGAGAAAACTATTCCACGGTCCACGGAATATCATTCCAATAACCAAACGTACCTACCTAGGTAGGAAAGTAAACCTGTGCTTAGTTCGGCTGCCTATGCGGTTAAAAAGATAAGGTCACTGACTGATGAAAAAACGGCACGATTAGTTTAGTTTAGCTACTTTCATAGCGTTATGTCATATGGTCTGCTGCTATGGGGCTCAGCTGCCGATATTGAGACAATATTCATATTACAGAAACGAGCTATACGAGCAATCTATAGACTGGACCCCGTGACTCGCTGAAAGAACTATTTAAAGAAATTAATATTTTAACCGTTGCTTCTCAATATGTTTACGACAACATCGTATATGTACGGAAGAACATAGAACTCTTCAAAAAAAGATCCGACAACCATAATTATAATACAAGAAATAAAAACAAACTGGTATTGACAAAAATTAGACTTCATAAAGTTGGTAATTCGTTTGTAGGCAAATGTATAAAAATATTTCATAAAATTCCGCAGGATTTGGTTGACATGCCTCTTAATAAGTTTAAAATAGTAAGTGAAAGAACGTTTGATGAAGAAAGGCTATTAAAATGTAAACGAATATCTTAATGATAAAAATGCATGGTCACCCTAATCTGCTGTTATTAGCCACTCGTAAAATATAAATTGTAACATAATGTAAACAAAACATTATTAAAAAAGAAAATGGATAATCTACCTGAGTTTCTTGCTGGTATCTTCTCAGGAGAACCAACTTACCGAACCAGCGAAAGAATCATTTTCAAATGGTTATTTATGTAATTAATTTAGTATTTTTATAATATTGCTTGACATAAAATTGTAAAATTTTGACATTCATATGTGCTTCTTTATGTAACTTTTTTTTTTTTTTAGTTCCGCAGCCCAAGGCCGCGGCCGCTCTAACGTCCATTGCCGGGCGTCTCTGGTTACAAGCAGAACGTATTTCCAGTGGCGCCCGGCGGTCTATATGTGCCTAAACTGAATAAATGAAATTGATTCTTGATTCTTTGATTCTTTGTCATCAGATCTTACAGGCTGATTAATCCAATCCAGACAAGCACTAGGTACCTACACAAGCTGAAATAAACTGCCCGACCTATAGCAGTTAATGTTTTTTTAGCGCCTAACCTACATAGGTAGACGAAGTCCATATATTGTCAGGTGCTAAAAACCTAGTGACCTATAAATACACGTAGGGTACCTTCTATATTATTTAGTATCGGTACCAGTCACCATAAGTAGGTGCGTACTTATTAGAATTCGTGTAACCTGTATAGTAGTCATGTAGACCTACATTTTTATTTAGCACTAGCTGTTGCCCGCAGCTCCGCCTGCGTGTTACAGCTTTCTTGATCACCAGTTACTGATTTATTATGTATAGCTGTTGAGCGATATTGTATATTAAGATAAAATATTATAGTATCTTAGCCGTGTGCAGTGCCCCTTAGTGAACTCCATTGCTGGTGACGTAACCTACGACAAACTTATTATTACCGGTTGGTGCAGTAATCGGGTAAAAAGTACCCAGCGTGGTGCCCAGGATATTAAAGACTAATTATACCCAGTTTCATCGTAATCGAACCGGTAGTTTTTGCGTGATGCCTGAACAAACAAATTTTTTTTTAATAACATTTTTGGTTCGGTGTCAGGCTAGTAACTACACCCCATGCCATTTATTTCTGTATATTTTCAATGTACAGAATTTTTAACTTCTACAGATTTCTTATAAGTATACTCAGATGATTTTTAGTTACATTGTTAATTTTGTGAGTACCTTTTTTTTAAATTCCGCAAGGCCGCGGCCTCTCCTATGTCCATTGCCGTGGGCGTCTCTGTTGAGAGTACCTACCTAAAGCTTCGGTTTCAAAGCAGTGTCGTCCCAAAGCGAGTATCAAGGAGTTCCGCCTGCCGTATGTAAACTCGAGTGTATGTAACCCAGAGCATACCTAAACAGACTTTCTAGCTATCGAGATACATACCACGAAATTGTATGTAGGTAGTGTTGTAGGAAATACTTATCAACTAGAGATTATGAAGTAAGATTATAATCTTTGCCAATTATATTGTAATGTGACGTACCTACTATATTTTGACCTTGACTGTTAACAGCTATTATGATTCTTTTTAGTATTTAATTTTGTCTATTTACTTACCACTTTTTACACACTGCTAAATTGAATCATTATATAAATAGTCGTCTGTCGTCTCCAGTCTTAAGGGACGGGTAACCTCATCCTTCATATACGACGTACACCACACATTATGACATCTGAACAGGATCTGGCCTATACAATTTGTATGGTAACGAACACACTAGTCATTCCCATTCCCTATGACTGCCTCGGTGGCTCAGTGGTATGAGTATGCGACTGCCGCCCCTGAGGTCCCAGGTTCGATTCCGGGTCGATTCAAATTATTTGTGTGATCCACAAATGTTTGTTTCGGAGTTTGGGTATTTTCTATGTATAACATGTATGTATTGAGAAATATATAAGTATGTTTATCAGTCGTCTAGATCCCATAACACAAGCTTATATTAGCTTAATTTGGGCTAGATGACGTTGTGTAAGAATGTCCAAAAAATATTTATTTATTCCCATGCTATCCCACGCGTACGACGCTGTCACACACTTTTAAAGTGTCATAGCGCGTAAATAAAGTAAACGTCAGACGTTATAAGACGTAGGACCAGTGTATCGCTGTTTCCCACGTCGCGTGGCATACGTCGTATGTGAAGGAGCAGTGTGTTTTAAGCTTTATAGTTTTACTGCTTGGATAGGCACTAAAGAACGCCCACCTCATAAGATACTAAAGTATTATTTATATTATTGTATAACATAACCCTCGCTGGCGCAGTCAAAAGAGGATAAAAGGCTAGGCACATCGATTATATGCGACGATCGTTCTCTACCGAACAATAGTCGCCTGGAACGCCCTGCCTGCGCACGCGTTTCCTCCCACATATAACCCAGGGTTGTTTAAGCGAAGCGTGAAGAGGCACATCACTAGGTCGTCAAGTTGAGGGCCACTCTCTATAGTATTTTGTGTACTACGAGAGTCGCCGACAATCGCCAGACGTCGCCACAGCTTACCATCAGGTGGACGGCGTCAATTTGTCGACCTAAATACAAAAAAGGTGGTAATTAACCTAAATATAAAAAAGGGTGGTAGTCGGCCCACAAACTTGTTCTCTTTGACATGGGACCAAAATACCTGGCGAATTGTAGGCACTTACTGTGCCTCTAAGTGTATTCTCGAAGGGATAAACATACGTGATTGGTGTATTTGCGTGTGCGTGCATGCATGCTCGAATGCGTACGTGCATGTGTGTCTCTACCATCGTCAACAAAGAGGATTGTAAATAAAAAACTATTTATTATCACATCACATCTCATTTTATATTTATCACGTAACAGATATATCTGTATTACATTTTTTTTTAAAGGAAGCTAGTGATAGTTATCACCAAATCCTTTGGTAATTACTAATCTAACATTTCCATTGCCCCTACAAAGCTTAAAAGTGCTTTTGTTCGGAGAGTTTATGTCAGTAGTGTGGTGACTTCGGGGTTATACTACGAAAACATTTAAATCAGTCGATAGTTTGAACCTTCTTAGGGTTCCGTACCCAAAGGGTAAAACGGGAACCCCGTCCGTCTGTCTTGGGCTGTATCTCAAGAACCGTGATAGTTAGAATGTTGAAATTTTCACAGATCATGCATTTCTGCTGCCTCTGTAACAACAAATATTAAAAAGCAAAAGATGATAAATATTTAGGGGGCTCCCATACGACAAACTTGACTTTTTGCCGTTTTCGTACGTAACACTTTGCGGTACGACTCGCGCGTACCCGGTTTTTTCAACAGAAATACAGTCGAATTGGTTAAGTTTCTTAACGCGATTTGTCCGTATATAAATTTAATTTTATAACAAATACCACTCATCAACAAACATGGCTATGATAACCCACCCATCGAAAAATGGTCAAGGCTTTTTTATTTTTTATTTTAACGGTTTTATGCAGGCAAGCCTATACTATTGGTTTTGTAATTAAATTGCCTTTCTTATGATATAAATTTGGATTGGTTACCAGACAGGTACCTATATTTACTTACCTGTTCATCTACTTGCCAGGTAGCTTTGAACAGAAATAGGTAGTTAGCCTACCTAGGCATATACTGTATGGTAAAAACTATCCTACTGTATAAGCCGCGCACGACGTGAGTGGAATAGAAACTTGTCACAATAACCGCTCGATAACAAAACAACAGTATTGTTGTAGGTATGACGTCACCAACATGGCCGCCAATCCCATTGTCATCTTGCGCGGCTCATACTATAAAATCCGACTCCAAAATCACCAAACTACAAACGGTTTCTGTATTGTTCGTATATCACAATGTTTACACTGTATTTTCGTGTCGATAATTCTAATACTGTTAGGAGAGAGGCAATGCGTGGGTCAGGAGTCTTGTGTCAATGCCCATATCTTGACGGTTTTGTCCTCGCTGGCCGTGATCACAGTTTTTGAGATCTCGTCGAAGTACACATTATTTATTGAGACTGAAAGAAAAACCACCAATGTTAGTCTACTTATTTGAAGCTGATTCACGTGGCTCTGCCCACATTATCGGCATTATGGTTAGCCTGTGTTTCTCGCTAATAATGTAGCTTTACATTGGTAAGAGAATGATTTAAATCGGTCCATAAGTTCTTGAGATCATTCGCTATAAACTTACTAATTTTATTTATGCCTATAATAAAACACGATATACATTGGATCAAAACAAACTTCTAATTGTCAGAATGGGACCAAATTAAAATAATAATATTGTCCGAGACGCCCAGGACTTTAATTGGCTGTCCCATATCGGCTAGCACGGAAGATTTTGTTGCCTTTCATCAGCATTTCATCGCAAGGCAACGGGTTTCAATTTTTTATTTTTTTCAAAGTTACAATATAGCTGCTACTTTTTATTAAATTCATTCGGCCATTTTGGACATAACCCATTATAAATGTGCCCGGTGACGGCAATAGGCTTGCCCCCTATTACGTGGGACTAAAAATACTGGCAAGTTGTGGGTGTGTAATGCACCTCTGCCTACCCCTTCGGGGATATAGGCGTGATATGTGTGTGTAATAATAATTCTATTCCACACGGGCAAAGCCGCAGCCGTCCGCTAGTATTAAAGGTAGACTTTCGAACTAAGCGTCACTGACGCAGCGTCTATAGCGACTGACTCGGGCGTCTGATAACACAGCGCTTAGCGGCCCTGTGACGTCACTGACGCCGCGTTAGTGTCGCTGAGCTTGAAAGTCGTTGCTTCAAATTTCATACATTTGTACGGAACATCTATCTGTCGCTCTGTCGCGGTGTCACAGTCGCGGCGCCACTGACGCTATAGACGCTTGGTTCGAAAGTCTACCTTAAACAGATGTATAGACTTACAATCATGTGCTATGTGAGAGCTAGTCTGCGTGACAGTAAGCATGTTCCATTGTAACAGCGAGCCGTTAGCGCCGCCTAGCCACAGCACGCTGCAGCCGTCCCAACATAACGATGTCACCGGCTCCGGCAAATACTTCTGATACACCTGCGATAGGGAGAAACGTACTATATAGGGTGAAACGTACTATATAGGGTGAAATTGAATTCATGAGCAATATTTTAAAGTTAGAGTGGCTCGTGGTCTAGAAGACTAGGGCTGAAGCCTTTGAAAATGGTAAAAAGTGAAAAGAAATAATAGTAGGATGAAACCCGTTACAAAAGAACGAGAATATAACAAAAATGAAAGAAAAAATAATTTACGGGTGATCTGAGGTCGGGAAGTGGAAGGGGGTGAGTTTTTAAGGGTAAAAACCGGTTTATCTCGATTTCTGGCAAAACTACAAGTCCTATGAAAAAAAAAAAAATGACAAAGTTGTAGGTAATATAGAGACATTTTCTTATTTTAAGTACTTACTGACGTTTGTAAGAGCCATTTAGTGACCTATACAAATAAATAAATCATTTCATTTCATTAACAGGTAGAAAGACCTAGACCCGCCTAGCCCCTTCCCCACTTCTATATAATACCTTTTGATGGGCTAAAATTATCCCTAGGTAACTCAGGTATATAAGTTATCTTAAAATAGCAATAAATAGGCATCTATGCATATAATTTAAAGAATATTCTACAACTTTCTCAAAATACTCGTATTGTAATGTCTTATTAAATATTAACTTATTTGGTTGTTAATTATAGTAGTATATTTCGATTTGTATTTTTTGTTTATCAATGTAACATGGAATCTTACGTTTTTCAAGTAATTAAAGTGTAAATTTTACAAAGGTTCAACTTCAAAATTGTAAATAGTGATTAAAAAAAAATTTCAGATTCGAGTTTTTTTCTTTTCTTGAAATTTTCTGAGAACATTTACCACAGTAATGTTTATTTATTTTTACATTATCAGAAAGAAGAGATATCAACGAACAAAAAACTTCCAGACTTTTTTAAAAAGCTGATATTTTGACGTGGGAATTTTCGATTGAAAACTAGGGTGTTTTTTTTTTCGTTTTTAAGTCAAAATTAGGTGAAAAAATAAATATTTCAAATCAAAAAAATTACAGTCTTTGGGACATAAAAAGAGAAGTTTTCACCAAATTTAGTGAAAAAAAAAATTGTTTTGCACAAGATAAAAATAAAAACCAAAAACTTGATTATTTGAATTTTTCACATAAATTTTGAGGTTATGTGAAAAAAGTGTAAATTCAAAAGTTGTAGGTCTCTTTATTACCTACAACTTTGTCATTAAATTTTTTTTCCATAGGACTTGTAGTTTTGCTGGAAATCCAGATAAACCGTTTTTTACCCTTAAAAACTCACCTCTTTCCACTTCCCGACCTCAGATCGACCGTAAATTATTTTTCCCTTCATTTTTGTTATCTTCTCGTCCTTTTGTAATTGGTTTCCTCCTACTATGATTTTTTTTAGTTTCAGAAATTATCGACACTGGTCTAGTGGTAACTGACAATGTTAACACATTGCAAAGGTTAAGCAACATCTAGTCAGGCCGGTCTTCGGATGGGTGACCATTTCTTAAGACACTGAGACCCCTCCGTGCCTCGGAGAGCACGTTAAGCCGTCAGTCCCGGTTGTCATACGAACATTCTATGGCAGTCGTTAGGGGTAGTTGGAGCCCTAAATCAAAAATCCGACCGGTCTAACTACAGAACTTCGATATCGCCCATGGGTTGTGGAGGTCAGATGGCTGTCGCTTCACGGAAAATATCGAAGTTCAGCCAAATCGCAGTTAGACTGGAAAGCCGACCCCAATTGCGTTGGGAAAAGGCTCGGTGAATGATGATTTTAAAGTTAGAGTAAATTATTCATGTGGAACCATCATTCGACTGATGATGCGACTGCCACCTGACCTTCACAACCCACAACCCATGGGCGATATCGAAGTACTGCAGTTACACCGGTCGGATTTTTGATTTAGGGTTCCAACTACCCCTAACGACTGCCATAGATGTTCGTATGACAAAAGCGACCGACGGCTTAACGTGCTCTCCGAGGCACGGAGGCGTCTCAAAGTCTTAAGAAATGGTCGCCCATCCTTAGACCGGCCTGAGTCGATGTTGCTTAACCTTTGCAATGTGTTAACATTGTCGGTTACCACTAGACCACGAGCCCCTCATGGGGAACCAATAAGGGACATTTTTTTTGTGTTTTCGGCTGTTAACATATTTTTTTTTTTTTATATTTAGGTCGACAAATTGACGCCACCCGCTTGATGGTAAGCTGTGGCGACGTCTGGCGATTGTGGGCAACTCTCACAGTACACAGGAATACTATAGAGAGTGACCCTCAACTTGACGACCCAGTAATGTGCCTCTTCACGCTTCGCTTAAAGAACCCAGGGTTATATGTTGGAGGAAACACGTGCGCGGGCAGGGCGTTCCAAGCCACCATCGTTCGGCAGAGAAACGAACGTTTAAAACGCTCGGTTCTCGCGAAGACGGTTTCCACGGTATGAGAGTGACATCTCTGCCCGGCACGCGTTGTTCGGGATCGGAAGGGAGAGGGTGGGATCAGATTGAAGAGCTCTTCAGAACACTCACCGTGGTAAATACGGTAGAACGCGGCCAAGGAAGCAATTGTTCGGCGCTGGGCTAGCGGCTCAAGGCTTCCCGTTACCTCCGGACAATCTATAATGCGAACAGCGCGTCGCTGCATAGCGTCGAGTGCGTCCAGCAAATACTTCGCGGAGCCGTCCCAGAGGTGAGAGCAGTATTCGACGCAGGGTCTAATCTGCGTTTTGTACAGCAGACACCTCTGGTGCGGTGTAAAGAATCGCTTTACCTTGTTCAGTATTCCTAGTTTCCGCGAAGCTAGCCCAATACATCTCTCAATGTATTTAGTGTTATTGAGCTCTCGACGTACGTCTATGCCAAGGATGTCTAGATTATCCTTCATTGGTAATGTTGCATTCTGAAGAGTGGGTAGGGGAAGGAAAGGGGATTTTTTCGCTGTAAATGCACACGCCTGTGTTTTGCGGGCATTGAACTCGACCAAGTTCTCGGCACCCCATTGGGAGATACTGTCGAGGTTACGGTCGAGATCAGCCACGAGTCGTCGTCTCTCCTCCTCAATCTCAGATCGCCCCGCCGTCGGGCGAACCGAGTAACTCCCGTGCAGTGTGCTGTCATCTGCATAGCAATGAATGTTCCCGAGGGATAGCATATCATTGATATGCAGAAGAAAGAGAGTTGGTGATAGTACGGACCCCTGCGGTACCCCGGCATTCACTTGCAAGAAGCGAGAAGCCGCATCGCAGAGGACCCGCACTCGGCGCTCGTTTAAAAAGCTGGCAATCCAGCTGCACAGTTGAGGAGGTAGACCATATGCCGGAAGCTTGGAAAGGAGCGAAGCATGCCAGACCCTATCGAAAGCTTTGGCGATGTCCAGGCTAATAGCCAAGGACTCGCCGTACTTTTCCATAGCCCCACCCCATACATGCGTGACGAATGCCAGGAGGTCACCGCTGGTCACCCGTTGATCGTTTTGGCCTGAAGCCATATTGCCGATCATTGATTAGCGAGTGATCCTCCAGGTATCGCATGAGCTGCTTATTGATAAGGAGCTCAAGCACCTTGCAAATTACTGAGGTGACAGCTATGGGTCGATAGTTGCCCGGATCGGAGCGATCCCCTTTCTTGGGGATCGGTTGTACGTTCGCCTCTTTCCAGACCTCCGGCACGAGCCCTGTAGAGTATGACAGGCGGTACAGACGCGTTAGTACTGGAGACAACTCAGAAGCACATTTTCGTAACACCACCGCCGGAATGCCGTCAGGGCCACTGGCTTTCCGCGTGTCGAGCGACCGCAGCACTGCCCGTACATCACATTGCCTGATAACAATATCAGGCATAGTGTGGCCACAGTTGGCGATGGCAGGGGGCTGCAGGCCACGGTCATCGACGCGGGAATTAGCCGCAAAGAGGTCTGCGAGCATGTCCGCCTTCTCTTGGGCTTTGTGATCCAGTGATCCATCAGGAAAACGCAGCGAGGGTTGGCAAATATTTGACTGTACGGCTTTGGCCAGTTGCCAGTATCCACGGCTGCCCGTGGGGTGGGATGTGAGCTCCTGACCAAGCCGCGCGACGCGCTGGGCATCCGCTCTCTTGAAGGCCCTCTTGCTGAACCTAGTGGCCCTATTGTACGCTGCTTTGAGGCAGTTCACATTCGGGTCACGTGCCGCCCGAGCCCTGACCCAGGCGCGATACGCCGACTGTTTTTTCTGGACAGCCTCGGCACATTCACGCCCGAACCAGGGGCGAGCTTTGCGGATGCTGGCGACATCAGTGGAAGGGATATAATATTCTATCCCTAGACTGATCTCGCCAGCAACGGCAGCAGCGCTATCCGAAGGCACCTTCCCTACAAAGCAGCGTTGGCTCCACGGGACGGACGCAACGTAATCGCGGAGACCGTCCCAATCTGCCGACGAGTAGTGCCATAGTCGTCGAGTCATTTACTCAGCACGAGCAGGCGGTGTTACTTGGAAGCTGGCGTGCACCATACAGTGGTCGGAAGTGCCCAGTGGGGCGCGTACCGACACACTGTACTCGGCTGGGCGACTCGTCAGCAGTAGATCCAGCAAGGCGGGCGTGTGGTCTGACCTGTCAGGTATCCGGGTGATCCCCTGTACCATCTGGGTCAGCCCGTGGGAGAGAGCGAATGCATGGGCGGATCGTCCCGCATGATCGGTCCTAAGGGACCCCAGCCACTCAACGTGATGACCGTTAAAGTCCCCCAGGAAAACCAGGTCAGCGTTCGGGAACCGCACCTGCGCATCGTCAGCCATTTCGCTGAGGTATTCGAAAAGCCTTGTTGTCCCAGTGTCCCCTGTGTGGGAGCGGTAGACGCACACGTAGATCTGGCTCACAGAGCCATGATCCACGTGCAGCCAAAGGACGGAGTAGGAGGGGTTCTCTAGACAGCGCAACCGGCGGCAGCAGACATCCGTCCTAACGAACACGCACACTCCGGCTTTGTCACGGAATTGTTCCTCAATGACATAACCCGGGTAACTGAGGTAAGACGTGTCGTCAGGGCGGCGTATCTGTGTCTCCGTAAGGAACATCACAGAAGGCCGTGCCGTCTCTAGGTGATGGTGGACGGTATCGAGGTTCGCATGGAGTCCGCGGATATTCGCGAACTCCACCTCAAAAGGAATCGACTTTGTGGGGTTTCTAGAGGCCGCTGTGTACCGTTTATAACTTTGTTGCACTGTCATGATGAGATATAGGGAAGCGTGAAGACAGGGCGTCATTTGGTGCGGCAGTAAGTGACAAAGTGCAGAGGCTAGCTTCGTCTAGAACCGTGTGGCTAGGTCGGAGCCGACCCGCCGGACGGAAGGGCTCTCAAACCCCCCCGATGCAAGGCCGCCGCTACCCCACACCGGTTACCACCCGGAGCGGCGACCCCACATCAGGATTATGCGCAACATGTGGGGCAGCCTCCTGGGGTGGTTGGTCCCAGGCGGACCCCATGACTATGTTGCGGGCGGCCGCGGCAACGCCGTTGCTAAGGGTCTCCCTGGCCGGCGAATCGACCCACACCACCCACACTAGACTCCGCTTCGCCCCCACTGGACCCCTGCCTGCCGCACCATACATCGCCCTGGGCCCGGCAGTGCAGCTGCTGAACCCCTAACGCAACAATGTATTGTCATATGGGTTACTTGGGGGGCTTTAGCACAGCTGCACGGTGGTACCCCCCGGACCAACACTGTTGTACCACCTGGTATCCACGTAGAGGCCGAAGCCACCACATGGGTACCGTAATATAGGAACCTCGTCCGTTAATCAGCAGTGGCGCACCACTAGCAGGTGAGGTCGCTGGGGCCCGATAGATGCAAGAAGAGCCCCTTTGCACCCAAAAGGGCCCCTTTGCACCCAAGAAGGGCCCCTTTGCACCCAAAAACAGCACATAATATTATAAGTATTGTTGTACAGGTATAACATTGCTGTTAAGAACGCGTCGCAGTGCAATAAGGCGTACATCGCTCCTATTTTTTTTTATTCTTAAGTAACTTCTCCTGGTGAAAACAAAAAGATAATTAGCGAATTGGTCTAGTTCTTAGAGCAACTATCTCAACTTATACGTAATATAGAGCGCTAGTAACCAGTCTGCACTATTAACAACCGGTCAGAACGTGAGAACATTCTACGATTACGTAATGTCACTACAGCTTACCCAGTTTAGGTTGGCGTGTGGCAAAAATGGAACTAATTTAATTGTATGTAGTTCATTGTTCTAAGGTCTTGTTTTGACTTATTTCAATGTAATTTGACTCCCCTCGACGACCGCACTCATACAGTGCAACCTATTCCCAGAGCCCGAAGAAAACGGACTACACTCGCACTCTATAATATACCTAGTAGATATAGTTGCTGTGAGGTCCAGCCGTTCACACGTGATGTTGTGACCATTGGAAATAGGGATTCCCTTTAATTTTTACGAAGATTAAGGATAAGCAAAATGCGTGTATACAAGATGTCTCTTGGTTATTGGGTTGGTAACGAATGTTATTGTTGTGTGCGTGTGCCTGTACGTGCGCGCGCTTTTGCGTGTATTATGAGATTTTAAAAACTTACCGAATGCAAAACACTGAGGTCAGTAACACTGATTTCCCCATCATCACTCGCAGTAACAACCCTGTCGCCGGACAGTACGAAGCAAACTCCGCTCACGGGTGACGAGTGTACGCAGATCTTGTTCACTAGCGCTTTACTTAGATAGTTCCAGATGAACACCTCGCCGTCTCCTGTCGCGGTGATTATGTCGATTTCGTGGCGACGACGTCTAAACAAATTATATAGATAAGTTTTTGTTATCTCTCAAACAGACTTAGGATAAAAATAACCCACAGTAATTAAGGTTATTATCTTGTCTGCACATTAGTTAATTATCATGTAAAGCTGTTTATGTGTGATTGAATAACATACACATCCACCATTTTCATTTGCTTTACATTTGTTTAATATTTCAATAATTTTGCATAATATTATCGTTAACATTATTGTCAGTATAAAAATATTGATCAACGGAGGAAAATTTGAAAAAAAAAAATTTGTATCAATTTTTATCAAGTATTTTTTTTTGGCATAACTTTTTAACCCTTTTACCGCTTGGGTCGCTTGTATGAGACATATATTTTACCTGGCACGTGCTGAACTGGACACCCATTTGGTACATTAAAATTTGTGTGTCACACTATAAATCGCGGGTCTGTTGTGGTTTCTTTCTAAATAAAATGTACTAAATAAATGTTTCTTTCATATTTCCTTATAGCAAGAGTGTCGCATATCTGAGACACCGTTTGCGAACTTTTTACAGTTAATAAAAGACTTGTAATGATACTTATGTACTTCTTAACTATTAATTACCTGTACGTAACACTGGTGACCTTTCCATCGTGGTCGAACTCCGCCCTCAACCCCCGCAGTGACTGGCCGGGTCTGAACACGTTACCCCATACTCGTACCACCCCGTCATACCCACCCGATATTAGAAGACGTTCTACAAACATTCATACGTGCTGTAGTTATACATATTTTATTTCTTTTAAAGAGCTATATTAAGCTTTAATAGCTAAAAAACTGACTGGTCTAACTACAGAATTGGGATATCGGCCATGGTTTGTGAAGTTCAGATGGCAGTCGCTTCAAAGGTGTGCTTCAAGCTGTAATCGTCATATTTGAAATCTCAATGAAAACGAATTTTGACAACGCTAAAAAATAGTCATGAAATAGTCCTAAATAGTCGTACATGTAAAAAAAATAGTCGTATTATAGTTTCGGCGTTATAGCTATAAGTTAATGAGGATTATGGCTTGAACGTCAAGCTGTAATCCTCATCTCTGGTGCAAGCAAACGGTATAGCCTATCGAATTGGTTAAGGTTCCAAAAAATAGTCATGAAATACGACGACATGCCAAATCTCAGAAGTAGTCCTTAAAAGGTTACAGAGGTATAAAAGTAACCTGATGAGGATTACGGCTTGAACATTTGAAAACTTCAAATTTCTCCGGAACGCCTGCGATTTTCGGTTTAAAGTTTATGCCAAAACATAGTCGTGAAATAGTCGTATGAAGCTACAATAAATTTGAGCTGATTTAATTTGAAAATAAAAAGTTTTCGTTTGCCCTAAATTTGTATGGAGTACAGTCGTGTACAAATTGGTAACCAATTGTCTTTACCAGACATTAGGTAAAGGCAATTGGTTTGACCCCTATTACATAACCAACTACTGGCAAAATGTAAGCGTATAACTCATTTGAGTCAAGTCACTCCGTCCCTATGTCTGCTTAGATCTTTAAAACTACACAACGGATTTTAATGTGGTTTGCACTAATAGATAGAGTGGTTCTCGAGAAAGATTTTAGTATAATTATAAAAAAAAAATTACTTCTATCTACTTATGTCCATCCTAAGGTTGTCTGTAAGAGATTACCCTTGGTGATAAGGCCGCCAATTGTATATATAACATAACATAACATAACATAGCATCACGCCTTTTTCCTCGAAGGGGTAGGCAGAGGTGTGCAGCAAACACACCCACATCTCGCCAGCTATGTTAGGTCCCATGTAATAGGGGGCGAGCCTATTGCCATTTAACGGGCACAAGTTCCAGACTCTGGGATAATTATCTGGATAAAATTCTAAAGAGAATTATACATTATCCACCAGACCCGGGAATCGAACCCGAGACCTCGAGTGCGGCAGTCCGTACATACTAATGATAAACTAGTTTCTGTATCTTTTTTATATTTGTATTGGTGTACAATAAAGTATATTGTATTGTATAAAAATTGACAAGCGGGCGAAACCGCGGGTGTCCACTAGTAAGATATAAAGTTAATTTGAGACAACTTATAGATTCAGCTCATTATATATGGGTCAACGCCCTGTAAGCACAGATTATTGTTTGGTCACGTGTAAGCAGAATAAGATCGTACTAGTTATCCCATCGAACTTTGTATCGCCTCAAATAAAAAAAAATAAAAGAAAGATAATATTTTAATATTTCATGCAAATGTATGTAAATTGAAAAACGCGACGGACGGACAGACAGACAGACAAATTGTCGTATTAAATATATAGATTATGTGAAATATACGCAGTTTGTAAGCATTATCAAGGTTGAGACCGCGGCAGCGGAACGGTTACGCGAACATTATCGGAGTTGTACATGTACTTAGTGAACCACATCTGAACTAAAGTGTTTAGACCGGAGGTTTACTCAACGAATTGAAAGTGCATACGTAGCATAATAACTAGCAATTAGTTGCTGGGTTGTACTTATATTATTAACTAAAACTAGTTATCCCAGCGAACTTTGTATCGCCTCAAATAAAAAAATAAAAAAAATAGAAAAGAATATTTTAATATTTTATGCAAATGTATGTATTATTAATTATAATTGAAAAACGCGACGGACGGACAGACAAATTGTCGTATTAAATATATAGATAATAATGTTTCCCGATTTTAACTCATAATCGGGGAGCACGTTTAGCCATCGCCTTGGTCCCGGTTGTCATACAAACATCCATGGCAGTCGTTACGGGTATTTGGAGCACTAAAACAAAATCCAACTAGGCTAACAGCTTCGATATCACCCATGGGTAGTGAAGGTCAGTTGGGCAGTCGCGTCACGGTAAATATTGAACTTCGGCCGCATCACAGTTAGACTGGAAAACCGACCCCAACTGAGTTGGGAAAAATCTCAATGGATGATGAATAAAAGATATTAGCAATAAGGTATATTGCTTTTTAAATAAATGGGTAAATACAAATATTCAGCGCAAGTTTCTCAGTCTTTCGCTGTCAGAAGAACCTTTTTCCTGATAATTACATTCACAACAAAAATCGAATGAGCAAATTTAGTGCGGCCGATCACACAAGATTACTACGTGAAATATGCATTTTTTTTATAAATACATACCTTCATACCATTACGTCTATATCTCCGAAGAGGTAGGCACAAGTACATTACACACCTACACTTAAATATCATAATCAAAACATAGTATATAACAAAGTCACTTCCGTGTATGCATGCTCAGATCTTTAAAACTACGCAACGGATTTTGATGTGGCTTTTACCAATGGGTAGAGTGGTTTTCTAGGATTTTTTTTTGTATACATGATTTGTCAAGCGAGCGAAGCCTCGAGCGTCTGCTAGTAGAAGGTAAAAAGTTGAAGATATACTACGAAAGAGCAATCACATACCTTTTTCCAACCACAATAAGCAGCTGACGGAGTCGTCGTGGGCTCGAAAACTTTCCACGACCCTCCCGTACTCAACATCGTACAAATATCTAAAAAAAAAAACAAGAATTTTTATTTCGAGAATATCTTAATATAACGCGTGACGAACATTCGACATTGATATCTAGTTAACATTGTAAGAGAGCATTTACACTTCGCACGTCTGGCTGAGAAGACGTCATCTATACTATTATTACTACTGGTTCTGTGAACCTTAAACTTCGGGAGCGGCTTTGTTTAGAAATATTTATTTTTCAATTTTCTTTATTACTCTTTCATTTGTCATCCCATCCAAAAAATATCATTCAAATGTTATTCATTGTAAGCAAGGAGTGTGTGTGTAAAGTTTCATGCAAATCGGTTGATAAATACGGCATCATACATGATCTGACAGAACCCGTAGATGGGTACAGACGAAAGAAATTCTCCCCAGTCTGCAAGTTGAAACGGAGCCTTCGGTTGCTTCGCTCCCTCAGTCAAAAAAACACGTCAAAAATTGACACAGCAACCAACTTCAAATTACCGAACTGCTTCGGTGGCGTGGTCGGTAGTGCATCGGCTTTCGACTCCGGAGTCTCGGGTTCGATTCCCGGGTCGAATGAAATATTTATGTGATCCACAAATGTTCGTTTCGGAGTTTGGGTGTTTTCTATGTATATTATGTATGTATTTAGAAATATATAAGTAATAAGAAAGAAAGAATAAGTAAGAAGTAACATGTAAGAAATATATAAGCGATACACCTGCTATCTTTAGAAAGGTTCTGGCTCACAGAAAGGTATGAAGTATAACCAACAAAATGGCTGGCGATATATATGGGCGTATTAAACGCCTCTACAAAAATCAAAACATAACTTTGCCATTAAACACTAGCATTTCTTAATAAGTATCATTGTGTAGACAGAAAAGGGGTAGCCCTTTGGTGATAAAGACGTAATTTTGTGGGTGTGTGATAAAAAAAAACTTTAAATATTTACATTTCATTATCCCAGGAACCAATAGCAACAGTATTTTCATCAACCATCACACAGGAACTTAAAGGCGTCGAGCTCAGTATAACACTTCTAATCTGCTTTCTTAACGACATATCATACACTTTCAATGTACCATCTTTCCCTACAGATATTATTATATTTCCTTGTCGAATAGCGCATTTCACTGCGTCCTTATGCAATTCTAAAACGCTAACACATTCCATTTTGTACCTAATATTGTCGTTGTTTCTCAACGATCTACCGATGTGAGGTGTGATTTTTCTAACGTGCGGTTTTGTGAATAATTGTTTTGGCACTTGTCCAAATTCCATGATTTGCACCTCTAGTGCGTGTCTATCGTTCATGTCGTAAACACATTCTAAATTGACGGCGCCTTCGTAACACACGTGGTGGAATACTGCAAATAAAATGTTCGATATTATTATAATGGCCGACATACACGACGACACTTACACTACACAAATGTCGACACTAGTTTCGATATCTAGGAACCTAGATCTAGTGTCCGCGTGACCTCATATTGGTCTAGTTATAAGGTTCAATAATTGTGACTCTTGTGTCCTACCATTAACATATCAGGGGTCCAAGTGATCCTCACCAGCAATCGGCACACGTGTTGGAAAGGGCCATAAGCTCGCCCCCTTTGACGTGGGACCTGTGGACACGTGCTGTTGTTCGCAATTCCCCGGCTAACCCCCATATTCTTAGACAACACTCTAAATGCCACTCCACTTTACTCAATCACTTTTGAGTGATTTGGTAGTTATAGTTATCGAAACTAACTCCACGCAGAGTTTTAACAACAAATTAACTTTTCTTCTTCTTTTAAACACGTGGCTCCATCGATATTGATCGATGATTCGCCAATGTCAAGGTAATGCTTGATTAGTTGATAGTCCCGTCCCGCACAGAAGAACTAGTTATTCCTAACTAGCTCCAGGTGCAGGACAAGAAACGTTGTTCGGTATGTGAGTATCTGCGGGAGCCCGATTTTTGCCATGCGCTCAGCAAAAATCGAACTCCAAATTAACTTTTATAATTGAAGAAAAGAAATGTCATTTCAAGTAAGCTCACGACCTTACATGAAATTGCTCTCGAAATCGCGTTTTATCGTTAATACTATAAAAATGTATTTAAATAGTTTTGAAAAATGTATTAATTATATTCATGATGATGATACATCCTACAATTACCCGTCAAGAACGTATTTAAGGGATGCAGACACTTAATTGAGTTTATAACAAAAACTCGAAAAATTTAACTAAGAGTACCGATTTTGAAAGAGTGTAAATGGGAGAAAAATTTACACTCTACGGAAATAGAGTGGAGAGGGGTTAGAAGTGTTGTCTAAGGCGCAGGTTTTGTGTGGGACCAATAGTGACCCGTAAAATGTGAGCGTGATAAACGTCTCTGCCTACCCTTTCGAGTGTAAAGACGTGATTTTGTGTGTGTGTGTGTGTGTGTGTGTGTGTGTGTGTGTGCGTGAAAATTGTATGAGGCAAAATTTTGTCGATTGTCATTGTACTAGAAAACATTCAGTAGGTACCTACCGCAGTTGTCAACATTAATTGATAAAATAAATAGTTCTCTTATTCTTTTCAAGCGAATTTTTATTGTCGTAAAGGTACAGACCACAACGATTAGAATAGGGAATTTAAAAACATGATTTATTCAAATAAAAATGTTTGAAACTAGTTTTTTGAAGCACCCGAAACTTTGTATTGAAATTGATTATCTCCTTTCGCTTGCCTTTCTTTGGGTATGTTACCATCAGTCCTATCTATTCGCATTTAAGTTCTGATTACAGATTGATTACACATTGATTTTCTATTGTATTTAACACCTTGTGGGTGAACAACAGACTTGCTCCCTGTTACGTAATATTAGGTACCAAAAATACTTGCAAAATGTGAAAAGCACCTCTGCCTATCCCCGTGATCATATAGGCGTGATGTATGTATTTAAATATGTTTAACCAGATTCTAGAAGTCAACAAACAATATATAATATCAAGATAACGGTAGAAAATTACGTTTTATCAGTGAAACTGATGGGTTAGATAGAACAATCAAAATCTATATCTATACTACTATTATAAAGAGGAAAGATTTGTATTTTTGTGTGTATGTTTGTAATAAATAAACTCAAAAACTACTGTGCCGAAATTAAAAATTCTTTCACCATTGGAAAGCTACATTCACCCTGAGAACATAGGCTACTTTTTATCCTGGTAATGTGTTCCCACAGGAACCGGGAACGAGTAAACTAAATCACGCGGGCGGAGCTGTGGCGGTCAGCTAGTAATTAATAAAACTACAATCTGTTCCATGTCATCACTGTCATAGCATAGTTCGGTAGAACTGCGGTAGGTGGATCCAACGCTAACCTTAATAGCGCGATCTAGAAGTTATGAATATGATATGAAGCAAAAATTCGATGTTGTCGGTAGTGGTCATCGTAGCTCAGTTGGTCAGAGCACTCCCCCTGTTAGGGATAGACCGTGGGTTCGAGTTCCGCCGATGACATCAGTTTTTGTGATCTATTTATAATTTCTTTCTTAATATATCATAACATCGTATAAAACAAAGCCGCTACCGTTCCCTACGTAAGCTTAGATCTTTAAAACGCAACGGATTTTGATGCGGTATTCACCAATGGATAGAGTGGTTCTCGATGAAGGTTTTTAAACTAAGCACTCCGCCGCGTATGCCTGTTTCTGTTCGCGATAAACTCAAAAACTACTGCACCGATTTTCATGTTGTTTTCAGCAATGGATAAAGTGGTTCTTATGGAAGGTTTTAGGTCGCAGGCGTACGCTAGTTTATACATATTATCATAACATACTATAAAACAAAGTCGTCCGTTCTGTATGTATGCGTAGATCTTTAAAACTACGCAACGGATTTTGATGCGGTTTTCACCTATGGATAAGTGGTTCTCAGAACACATTACCGGGATAAACAGTAGCCTATGTTACTCGGGGATAATGTAGCTACATATCAGTGAAAGAATTTTCAAAGTCGGTTCAGTAGTTACGGAGACTATTCAATTCAAACCACCAATCAGTTCCTTCCTATCTACATACTTCCTACTATTTACTTATAATAAATCTGTAGAAGTGAAAATTCTGTACTTTGAAAATATTAAAAAAAAAAATCGCAGGGGGTGTTACTAGACAGACACCGAACCCAAAAATGTAATAAAAAAAAATTTGTCTGTCTGTCTGTTTGTTCAGGCATCACGCAAAAACTACCGGTTCGATTACGATGAAACTTGGTATAATTATTCTTTAAATCCTGGGTGGTGCCTGGGTACTTTTTATCCCGGAAAAGTATATGCAATAAAAAACAAACTTAATTTTGCGGTTCGATCCCTAGACCCGATTACTGTACCAACCGCAATTAATAAGTTTGTAGTAGGTTACGTCACCCGCAGTGGAGTTCACTAAGGGGCGCTGCACACGGCTAAGATACTATAATATTTTATCTTAAGATACAATATCGCTCAACAGCTATACATAATAAATCAGTAACTGGTGATCAAGAAAGCTGTAACACGCAGTCGGAGCTGCGGGAAACAGCTATTATACAATATTAGTGTAGTGGCATCATAATGAATAATTACAAAAAACATACAAACCATTGTTAGCTTTAACTGCCTCTTCCCCCCGCTGCTTGTAACCGAATATAAGGTCAATCCACAAATGCAAATGTCTACAAACATATTCAGATTCCAAGGCCTCGCGTAGTTTAGACACGAAATCTTCCGGCGACTTAGCCCAAGGTGGCAATGTCACATTGTTCACTTTCGAGCCATCGTGACGCTCACCGAAGTTTATCTCGTATTTGTTCATCAAAAAGTCGCCTTTGCCTTCTGTATCGTAGAATTCTGGTACTAGTTCCTATAAAAAAAGTTCATAGTTTTTTGTTCACAAATCCAAGAGGATCCAATCCATTATTGGAACCACTCAGGATTCATGCAGCTACATATTGGTGAAAGTATTATCTAAATTGGTTTAGTAGTTTGTAACCTATACCACTACATATTATAAAACAAAGTCGCCCGTTCTGTATGTACGCTTAGATCTTTAAAACTACGCAACTGATTTTGATGCGGTTTTCACCAAAGGATACAAGGTTCTCGAGAAAGGTTTTTGTGTATATAATTTGTCAAGCGGGCGAAGCCGCGGGCGTCCGCTAGTCTCTATATATAAAAATGAATCCCTATTTCCCTTGGTCACGACATCACGCGTAAACGGCTGGACCGATTTGGCTAATTTGGGTCTTAAAATATTCGTGGAGGTTCAGGGAAGGTTCATAAGCAAAATTTCAGGCGGTACGAAGTTCGCCGGGACCGCTAGTAATATATAAAAATGAATCCCTTTTTTTTCTGGTCACGGCATTAAGCGTGAACGGCTGGATCGATTTCGCTTATTTAATTTTTTTGTGTTCTTTATTATCAGAAAGTTCTTACCTACCTAAGTTAGGTGTATAGGTAAGCAGGTAAGCAGTTGTTAAGATTATATCTACAAACATATTCAAATCATAATGTACAGAGACTTTACAACTTACGTCGGCAAATTATACGCAAATTTAGAAATTGAGGAGATAAAGTTGACTATACAACCTGAAAACACCAAAATGTACCTACTTCTTTACTACGACGTTCAATATATGAAGGTAGGTACCAATTTAAACTATCATGGACACACACACATATCACGCCTATATCCCCGAAGGGGTAGGCAGAGGTGCTTTACACACCCACAATTTGCCAGTATTTTTAGTCCCACGTAATAAGGGGCAAGCCTATTTATTGCCGTCACCGGGCACACATATAATGGGTTATGTCCAAAATGGCCGAATGAGTTTAATAAAAAATAGCAGCTATATTGTAATTTATCATGGACAATACATGGTACTCGTAAATATACCAAAGACCCTAATAGTCATCTCTTTCTAATTTAAGAGCTACGCTCTTGTAGTCGTTGGGGTAACCGCCACTGTCCTCCTCTTTCCGCCCAAACTTTTACCTACTGATACGATCCAACTTGTATTTTTTTCTATTACTGGGTCTAATATTAATACGACTGACGTTAAAATTCTACAGATGGCCACATCAACATCCCCCGAGCCTTTTCCCAACGCAGCCGCAGTTGGGGTCGGCATTCCAGACTAACTACGATTCGGCTGAACTTCGATATTTTTAGACTGCCATGACCATGACAGACCTCCACAACCCATGGGCGATATCAAAGTTCTGAAGTTAGACCGGTCTGATTTTTGTTTTAGGGCTCCAACTACCCGTAACGACTGCCATAGATGTTTGTAAGAAAACCGAGCCCGAGATGGCTAACGTGCTCGACGGGGATACTATGATGTATTTATTTACCTTAAAATCCGACATATTCCTTAGACAATTGTTGTAAACATCTTTGACTGAGTTGAACATTCTGTCCGGATGGTCGAACCTGCCGTTTTGTAAACATAACATATATTCTGGGTATTTACGAACCTGGAAATAAAATATATCTTAAGCATTGAATACACAAAAGGAAACACGATTGCAATCGACGATTTTAAACACTGTTGGGTTTTAAACTGTGTAGCCAGCAAAGCGCTCAGTTTAGACGTACAAAATTGGTAATCAGATCAGTCATAATTTACATACTAAACATGTAAAGTATGGCATAACCTTGACTAGAGCAACGCACTCATAATCTTTTTAACTAATTACCATTGTGAGTTTTACTCGACATGTTCACGTTTCGGTGTATTATGTTCAAGGGTAAGGATTTTTAAAACAATGCTTTTATCACGCTTAGATTACCTTCTGATGTTAGTTCACAGTACAATCTATATATAGAAATGGTGAATGTAATTTTTTGGCCCCCCTTAGCTCTCGAGAACTGCTTATGCTCCAATGATGGTTGACCCCTCTATGGATAGCCTCGATCTGAAGGCAAGCCAAGAAATCGAAAATTTGAATCAAAGAAGATTGTTGATTCCGATTGTTTGTTTGTTCCGTTTTAACGCAATAGTGTGGTAATATGTTGTGGCGATATACAATACCTACTGAATAACATATTTTTGTAGTATAATGTATTTGTAAATGCACGGAGACTCGATCCCCAGTCAAACCAGTGACTCGGTTTTGGGGGACGATGAAATTGGCTTATTTAAAAAAATACAATAGATATAGTACAAGAGAAAATATAATATGAAAATATACTAACTAGGTCTCGTCAAGATCTTAAAGACTCAAGCTAATCTCACCTACAAGTGGTGCACATGCCGCTCAATGGGAACTGTAAGGTACCTGTTACCGACAATAGGTATTACGTGGAGACCAGCCTACATTTTTGCGCCAAAAAGCAAGGCTATTTGTTTTTTTTTTCAAATTTAGTGTTTTACACTCCGGAGTTAAATACCTTTCATTTGAGACCCCATTCGTCGAAAACCATCGAGCCGTTAAGTCCTTAGAGGGGAACAAAGAACCATACAAACACACATCTATATATACATACATACGCGTGAAAAACATACCAATCCCGTGGCTCTCAAAGTTAACGTGTTTACGTGTGCCTTGAATGAATTCACCGTTAATACACTATTTTTTTATGTTATGAATTATGAGTTATAGGAAAATTGTGCATAAATCGCCTACTCTAAAGTATTAGGACTTACCCTGTAATGATAGATGTAGAAATGGAAAAAAAAATATACAGGGTGAATTTTTCAAGTGGGCTTGGATGGCCAAATCCGGAACTATAAGGAATAGCGAAAAATGCTCAAAGGAGTCACGAGCCCGATTTCGATGAAACTTAAAACCTCATCATTAGATTTTTTTAAAACCTATAATCCTAGCTGGGAATCGAACCCATTGATTTAGAAAAAAAATCACACCTTTATTATTACACCATACGATAGTGTTGCTGTTAAGGATCAAATTCTGGGAAGTAATGATATACGGCAAATTTAAGGGGAAAACTTAGAATTTTAATAAAATTCATATTTTATGTCAATTTTGAGTCAATTTTGTTCGTTATCACAGAACTAACTATTTCGTCTTCTAAATGATGCTCGTAGGCAGGTAAGATTTGAAAGTAAAACATAATGTTGTGTCGCCTAGCACTAATATTATATATAACATACTCACTAAATAAAACAACACGAGACCCGGAGCCGAATAATGTGAGCCATATAGAAACTTCGGATCACTCATTTCGTGGTACCGTTCCTTCAATCGGTCCAACCTGTCAGGATTCAATGCACCCATCGGCTTGGACAAATCTCTAAAAGTTGGGGGTTTATTTAAATCTAATGTTTCTGAAGTGTAGTCTGCCACCACCCAGGGGAAGACTGGATACTGAGTGAGATCATTTTTGCTCCTATCTGCAAGACTAAAAATAATTCCAACATAAACAAAGTTACGTACATACTCATATAAACAGCAGTAACTTGGCCGATCCTAAAGATCTCCACAGACTTTTGTAGAAAGATAGTTGATCTGTTATAAACTGTATCGAATAGCGCACACAAAGGACTAAAAGTACTCCGTATTTATATAGAGATTTATATCGACGAACAAAAGTCCCTCGGACATTCCCTCGTCTACGCAGACCTTATATAATCGAATGCAACAAGCCTATTGCCTTATTCGACGATAGTTGTATGGTATAGTTTCCAGAGCCTTGTCTGTCTTTTAGTGGCTGCATAGCGTGCAGATGAAGATGACTTGGATGGACCTCGGAGATGTTTATAGAGTTCTTTTGCACTCAAGGCAAAGCATTGTAGGTCTTAAAGCCTGCAAACACAAATGACTTTTGACCGTGGAACTTTCGTCCGTAGATAATAGATATGTTATGAATTGTATCGAATACCGCCCATGAAGGACTACAAGTACCCCGTAATTTATTAGAGATCTATATCCGTCGCAGGTTTATGGTAAAATCAGGTTTTTGATGCAAATCTATCAGTCAGTCGCGTTGCGGGTTCAAATTTTATCATAAACCTGAACTAGTTTCAAATAAACATTTTTTCATCATCTGGCGTTTGATCAAAAACCAGATTTTGCAATAAACCTGCGACATTTCGACGAACAAAAGTACCTCGGACAACAGTCCCTCTTCTGCGCAGGCCTCAAGTTATTTTATACAAGTAAGACATATTCTCGAGTTGGATATAATTCAAAACTAAACAGAAGCGGAGACGCGGGCACTAGCTAGTACTTAATATGTCAAAAACATATAAAGTTGCTATTTGGGAAAACACGTTACCTATACCTACCTAGGTATATTGATATAACTCTTATCCTGTCGATATCTATAATTAATATCTCTATAGATTTTCATATAGGTATTTACCTTTCAGTGTACAATGAATCATAGGCTTATTCATACGTCATAGAAACACGATGATTCATGTAATAATATTAACTAATAATGTTAATATGATGATGCAAAAATCTGCTGAAATTATTTTATGTTTTACGCATCGTTCATAAATGAGTCAAGACATTGTTTTGTTTTATATGAATAATATTATAATTAGGAATTTATAAATATATTTAGTGATGCACAATGGAGTGTCAGTTGGATAAAGGGCGTAAATAAATTAAGTTAAATCTTGTTAAATTTTGGTTACTTTAAAATAATTTTATTACATATTATCTGTGCCTTAAATAAAGACACTTGAAACTGATATCTAAACGGTACCCACTTAGTACTACTTAAGGTGCTATTTATTACGAAGTCTTGTATGCAAGTTTGATGTCACAAGTTGACGTCTGACGTCATACTTGCATGCAAGACTTACATAACAGAATAGCGCCCATAACCGTGTCGATATCTTATTGCTTATTGCTCCCCGTCTTTGAAAAATTGTATTTCCCACACCAATATCAGTCAATATATTAGCTCTCCTAATATTTCTATGAAAATACTTCTATATGTACACAATTTGTGCGATCCACAAATGTTTGCTTCGGAGTTTGGGTATTTTTTATATATGATATGTATGTATTTAGAAATATATAAGTATGTTTATCAGTTGTCTATATCCCATTGCACAAGCTTATATTAGTTTAATTTGGGCAAGATGACGTCGTGTGGAGAATGTCCAAAAATATTTATTCGTACGGTTCCTATATTTCGTATTGTTGTGTTCAGAACAGTCAGTTAAAAATACATGTCAAAAATTGACACAGCAACCGACTTCAAATTACCGAAATGGGACCAAATAGTTATCGGAATGGGACCAAATTGAAATGGGACCAAATAGTTATCGGAATGGGACCAAATAGTTATCGGAATGGAACCAAATTGAAATGGGACCACTTGGGAAGGAGTAGCTTTCAATTAAAAAATATCGACAGTGGTTCACCCAGTCCAAAGATATGAGGAAACAAACATAAAAAAATTAAAAAAAAATTTGCATTCGAATTGAAACTTCCTCCTTTTTTGGAAGTCGGTTGAAAATATAATAAATTGTGAGAAATCAGAAGGTTATTTTTACCCGAAGCATGAATCGTAACCTTAGATCAAAAATACTATAGATATTGGATTCAGTACAAATACAACGCGGAATCTTGGCACTTAATACCATATAGGTAATTATTACAAATACCATCTATAAAATAAACAAGATTGTACAGTGATGGTTGAGATAGAAATAATTCGTAATAATTAATACAAAAGCATCAATGTACAGCGCCGTTGTCGCATCCCTCGAGAGTCAGCAAGCGGAATAGGAACTTAGTACGGCGCGCGGTTGAAGCGCGCAGGTGTGCAATGACCGAGGTGAAGTGGTGCCGTTTTTAAAGCACTGATCGGTAATCTAGGTATTTTTGATCCAAGATCGTAACATATAAACAACAATACTCACCAATTTAAATACATTAAATAGTCGTAATTTGAAACAACACCATTTTGCCACTGCAATGTCATTTCTTCTGTGTGAACACTCTCTAAGTGGACATGAGGGGATTCTTGCAATATATTGTATATCCTGTCCCTCGCCCGATCTGACTGGAATGTTAGATATATGTGTGGCACTGAACTTTCCTCTGCACTGTAAACCTCTAAGCCCTGAAACAATATTTATTGAACCTTTATAGAGGACACCAAATGAATTAATCAATAACGTTCATGGTCTACGAGAATAATCTTTGACTGCTTTAAACTTTCGCGTTTTGTACACATTATAAACTTAAGACTAACGGGTCTTTTACGCGATTATTAAGATATATACATACCTCTTTATTACCCGACGTTTACGGTGCTATCGGTGAGTGATTTTGATATATGTGACCGCGTAACTTATAACCAAGCGAGTCGTATTCGCGATCTGTGCAGTGCACGTCACAGCGCGAAGTTTGACAAGTTATGCAACCATCGAAAGAGTAATGCCGGGCAATTAAGATCACTCGAAAACAAGACGGTGATTAATTTGTCAAACACACACATCGATGATGCCACACATAGTGTTCAAAGGGTTGAAATTTGCTGTAACACCAAAGCGACTTCCCTATGAAAATATTATAAGTAGCATCGAGGAAGTAGTAACGCGCAACAAGTTACCGTCTAACGACGCAGATACACTTAGACAGGATGTTGCCGTTATCTTAAGGAAGGCGAAGCCACCTAGGCCTAATATCACCACGGAAGAACAGCAGGCACTAAAAGAGTTACGTTCTAATACGAATATTTTAGTGCTGAAAGCTGACAAGGGTAATTCTACTGTGGTGATAGACTCGATGGACTACGATGGGAAAATAGAAAACCTACTTAGTGACGCTGCAGTTTACAAACCAGTGACTTATAACCCGACGGCCAGAGTCACCAAACGTATACGTGCGGTTATTAAGGACCACGAGGAACTGTTTGACAAGGATGTGTTTGAGCGTCTAAATAGACCTATGGCGGTCCAACCACCAAAGCTATATGGTTTACCTAAAGTCCATAAGGAGAATGTACCTTTGCGCCCTATTGTGAGTCAAATCAACTCACCAACGTATTATTTGGCGAAACACATAGCCAAGGTACTGCAACCATTAGTAGGTAACACCACATCCTTCGTTGAAGACTCTCGGCATTTTGTGGACATAATCAATAGCGTGAAAGTGGAACCGGATGATGTGATGGTGAGTTTCGACGTGGAGTCACTCTTCACCAACGTTCCCGTTCAAGATTGCCTTGAGGTCATCGAGAAAAAACTGAAGGACAATGGTCTGTCCAACAAATACATTGTTCTACTTAGATATTGCCTAGAGGGTAATTATTTTCTTTATGGTGGACAGCATTACCTCCAAATCGACGGAGTGGCCATGGGTAGCCCTGTAGCACCGGTGATGGCCAAACATTTGGATGGAACATATTGAAGATTCCATAGACATGCAGTTACCACAGGTGAAACTGTGGAAGCGATATGTGGATGATGTCTTCTGTATTATGAGAGGGGGCCCAATAGAAGTAGAACAATTTTTAAGCCACTTGAACTCCATACACCGGAACATCCGGTTTACTCATGAAATGGAGTTGGACAGATCATTGGCTTTTCTCGATGTCAAAGTAACAGTGAGAGAGAGTGGTTCTCTCGGACACACTGTGTACCGCAAACCCACACACACGGACAAGTACCTGAATGCCGGTTCACATCATCGTCCGCGACACTTGAGATCCGTTGCGGTGTCGCTGGTAAGTCGAGCCTATGATCTTTGCGACCCTGAACACTTACAGAAAGAGCTCGCTCATGTTCAGGAAGTGTTGAAGCAGAACGGGTATCAGGGACATACACAACACCGTGAAAGGAACAAGGTACAACCCTTGGGAGTAAGCAGAGCACCAGCATTTATGCCGTACGTGAAAGGAGTGACGGACAAAATTGGAACAGTACTACAAAGATACTCCATTAAGACTGTATATAGGCCACACTCCAAAGTCGTAAACCACCTGCGAACCCCTAAAGACACCGGGTCTTTAGGGGTTCTTCAGACACCGGATTCCTCTACAGACACCGGGTGTTTATAAGGTAGACTGCAGCTGTGGTAGTTCATACATCGGACAGACCAAACGTACTATCGCTGAGAGGGTCAAAGAACACTTCACAGCTGTAAAAAACCGCCAAATAAACAAGTCTGCGGTTGCCGAGCATTTGTTGGAATCGGGTCCCAACCACTGGATTGAACTCCACAAGCCACAAGTCCTATCCACTGACGGACACTATTACTCCAGGATAGTGCGGGAAGCCGTCGAAATAAAAAAGTATCCCAACTTTAACTGGGAAGATGGATATCGACTATCTACGTCGTGGAATCCGGTGATCAGCAAATGTACTCGCCACCTCACCGAACGCCCGCGTGCTGATACTATCAGTGTGGTATGCCGTAGTGTGGCTCCGGACACAATAGTTAGTGACGACGAAGTGAGGGTAGTTGAACAAACCCGCACTTCACGAAGACGACGATGAGCTGAAGCCAGTCCACCCGTCACCACGGCTCTTGTAACAGGGCCGAAACGTCGGGTAATAAAGAGGTATGTATATATCTCAGTAATCGCGTAAAAGACCCCTTAGTATTAAGTTTATAATCTTTGACTGCTTCGGTGGCGTAGTCGGTAGTGCATCCATTTTCGACGCCGGAGTCTCGGGTTCGATTCCCGGTCGGGACAGTGGATGTTTCCTATGTACAATATGAATGTATTTACAAAAAAAAAAGTATATAAGTATTTATATCGGTTCATCTAGTACTCATATCACAAGCTCTGCTTAGTTTGAGACCAGATGACGTTGTGTGAATTGTCCTAACATATTTATTTATTTATTTAATCTTTGTGTGAAATTTTATTATAGAGGATGCCTAGGCAGAACACAGTTCGGGGGTAGACATATAAAGGTGAACCAGAACAGCCTTAAAACAGAGCTTTGAATACAATCTGAAATAGATCGGCAGAATTCTGATAGATGGCTCCATTATATAGGCAGGTTAACCTTAATAGCGTGATTTATAAGTTATATATATAATAGGTATATGAAGCAATGATTGAATGATGTCAGTATTGGTCATCGTAGCTCAGTGCATAGGTCAGAGCGTTCCCCTTGCCATAGGTTCGAGTTCTGCCAATGACATTTCAGATTTTGTGATTTATACAACGCAAGCGACATACAACGATTAAGCATAAAACCGTACGGGCTATCAAGTACGTAGAGGACATTTTTTTAATCTTAAGCATGCCACAAATTCGCTCAAATTTAGCAACTAAAATAAAATCCACAAATGTTAGGGCCTGTGCTACTATACAAGCTTATATAAAGCTAAAAAATATATTTCTACGTGTACAATTCATTAATTGCAAGTAAAAAATACATAAAACACAGATACATACAACTTGCCTTAGTAAAAATCTTCTCTTATACATTCTTCTTAAATGTGACAGCTTCAATTTCAAAACAGGACTCTGGAAATAAGAAATTGTAGAAATAAATATTATAGCAATAGTATATTAATAATATATCTTGAGGTATAGAACAACTATAAGACGTGTTTATAGTAAGGAACGCACGTAAACCAGTTCATTTTATCAGTAATGCCAGCTGTGCAAGCACTTTGAGAACAGAAATTGATATGGCTGTGTGAATGTGCTTCTTAAATGAATGTCATTGTACTTTTGAAAAAAGTACCTACTTATAACAAATGTACAATCACGTGACTGTAAAACAATGAACCACTTAAGAATAATATTATTATTATTGGCTTGTAAACACACATCTTAAAGCCATATTACTGTTTCAAACAGGAGTGCTAAGCGACCAAGATCACTGAACCAACACGCAGTCCACCTGTTACCAGAGGGACGGAGCTCTTTTACGTCCATTACGGCCGCTCTTACGTCTATTGCCGGAAAGTATTTCTAAAGCTTAGTGGCGCCCGGCGGTGATCACGAATAGTAGAGTAAAAGAGCTGTGTGTACATTAAAACAGGTCACATATACGATCACGTACGTGCACTCACACAAATGCGAAGCTCAGCTTACGTGCGCCTCGCGAACCGTGTGTCTAGTACCAGTTCCTTACGTTCATTTGCTCGAAATACCTTGCAGTAACGTCAGGGAACTGTGTGAAATGTATGGAGGCGTACGAAAACGTATATCGAGTTATTAACGTAAGGAACTGTGTGTCTAGTACCAGTTCCTTACGTTAATTTGCTCGAAATACCTTGCAGTAACGTCAGGGTACTGTGTGAAATGTATGGAGGCGTACGAAAACGTATATCGAGTTATTAACGTAAGGAACTGTGTCTAGTACCAGTTCCTTACGTTAATTTGCTCGAAATACCTTTTCGTATTCCCCATACGTTTCACACAGTTCCCTGACGTTACCGCTAGGGGTGCTGCTGTGAAATGTATGGGGAATTCGTATTCCCCATACATTTCACAGCAGCGCCCCTAGCGGTTTTTTTTAAGCGTTTTTAAGCGTTAATTTGCTCGAAATACGTTTTCGTAAACGTATTTCGAGCAAATTAACGTGAGGAACTGGCACTAGACACACAGGTACTAGACACTCTGTACCTGTGTGCAAACATTCAGACTAACAATATTGGTAGGATTGACCTCCATAAGAAACCAAATGATCTTAAGAACTTCAGAAACGTCCAGTATACATCCTTGCTTATTGCACTAACAGTATACATTGCCTATATTTCTGTAACTACACCTTAAAATGCAATGTCCGAGAAATAAAAACACAATCAAATGTATTCATAATGGATTTCAGTCGACTTTGGCCCAACCCTCGCCCATTAATTTAATTAATAGTTGCCGGGTGGTCTAAATTCGACCGTCAAATGTTTACAGTAATTACTTAATTCATACATAACTCCGAGCTATCTTACGTAATGGCATAATACTACTATTATCAATCAACTAAACTTTGTATAAAAAAAACGAATTTCATCGAAAATTGCTAAGATCTTACAGGCCCAAGCCAACTTAGCCTGCAAGTGGTGCACCTGTCGATCATTGGAAGATTCTCTAGCAAACATAAAATTGCTCGGTTAGCGGCAATACGTGAGACCAGCAATGTATCTATATGTCTATCTATCTATATCTCTATAATATACTATAGCAGGTGATTACATATTTGAGCCGTTTGGGGTTGAGATACTGGGGTTACCCCGAGTGCTAGCCGCATTTATAGAAACATTGCTAAACGCTTAATCGAAGCTTCTCAGGACCAGAAGGCTGGCTATTTTCTGGCCGAAAGAATAAGTATCGCCATCCAACGTGACAACACAGCCAGCATTCTGGGAACCTTCCCAGTCGGCAATGACGCGGAGGATTTTTTAAACGATATTTTGTCATGTATATATTTTTAGTATATAACTAGTGGTCCCGGCGAACTTCGTACCGCCTGAAATTTTGCATATGAACCTTCCCTGAACCTCCACGAATATTTTAAGACCCAAATTAGCCAAATCGGTCCAGCCGTTCACGCGTGATGTCGTGACCAAGGGAAATAGGGATTCATTTTTATACATAGAGATTATGTATATTGTAATTCTTATTGTAAATAAATGTTGTAGTAGGTAAAAAGAAAAAAAAATACTAAAACTTTACCCTAGTGGTTAGAGCACATAAACTGTAAAAGGCTTGCCCAAGGGCGTCTGGCAATAGAAGGAAATAAACATAACATAACATAGCATCACGCCTTTTTCCCCGAAGGGGTAGGCAGAGGTGTGCAAACACACCCACATCTCGCCAGCTATGTTAGGTCCCATGTAATAGGGGGCGAGCCTATTGCCATTTACCGGGCACATATTCCAGAATCTGGGATTATCTGGGCAAAATTCTAAAGAGAATTATACATTATTCACCAGACCCGGGAATCGAACCCGAGACCTCGAGCGTGGCAGTCCGTACATAGTACCATTGTGCCACCGAGGTAGGAAATAAACCCCTTAAGTAAAGTCAACTACTCTACAATTAATAGGATAATGATTAAGCATTTCCTATCAATTTAGTTGGCAAGGTTATGTCTAGCCATATCAGACAAAACTATACGCATTTTTGTGGTTAGCTAGGCGTTACGTGAATTTTTTGCTCCTGGCGGCAAAAAATGTGGCGAATTGATTGGTGATGTCCAGTGACTATGACGGAGAGAACAGTTTAAATTTTATGCTAGTTAAATAAAATTTGTCTTTGGTAAACTAATAAGATAGTAAAACCACGTAAAACCGAAGGTTTTTTTTTAGGATTCCGTACCCAACCGCGATCAGTAAGAGGTTTCCCCTTTGTACCCCACAAAGGGGAAACCTATTACTGATCGCGGTTCGTTCGTCTGTTTGTCTATCTGTCTCCACGCTGTATCTCATAAGCCGTGATAGTTAGAAAGTTGAAATTTACAGATTTTTTTTTTTAAATCCGCGGCCAGGAGCCGCGGCCCCACCTACGTCCATTGCCGAGCGCCTCCGGTAGACACTGAAATAATTCCCAGTGGCGCCCGGCGGACCTTGGCCACCCGTGTGGCCACTGCGTGGTGGTCGGGTGTTACCCCGCATCCTTAGGGTCGGGTTTTATCCCGCGTCGGTGAGTGAAGGCGTGCGTGGGGTGACGCCCCACATCACGCAGCCCTTCTAGCCTGCTTCTGTAAGGACGATGGGTTGCAAATCCATCGTCCTCAGGCCCCGATCATGGAGGTCGATGGTCCTGGGCGTAGTCACGTCTGCGGCGCCCTCGCCGCACATTTCGGAACTCAGCGGGGAGGGTACGCTCCCTCACCTTACCGGCCGCCTCCTTCACGAGCATTACCTGCTCGCAGAAGGAAACGGCCGCGTTCCACTAGCTCCCGCTAGAGACCATGGCTCGTAGCATGGTCTCCAGCGAGAGCGTATCTACGCCCAGGCCTACAACGAGGTCCCGGCGCTGACTCACCCACGCTGAGCATTCCACCAACGTGTGGAATGCCGTGTCTTCGCCGGAAGCCTCGCAGTGTTGACATGCGGGTGTGACCTCGCGATGCTTGCGAAACAGATACTGAAGTTTCCGTGCCCGGTGATGATCTGTGTCGCACGTTACGTGAGGTCACCGTGCTGCCTCTGCAGCCAATCCTCCATGATCGGTCTCACCGCCGCGATGGTGGTGGTTCCCCACTTTGGTTGCTCAAGTCGCACCTTCCATGTCTCCATGAGATCCTGGCGGAGTTGGGACCGCTGGTCCTCGATTTCTCGAGACGCAGGCCTGTGGTCCCGCTCCAGCGCCTCCGTGTGCCATTGAAACAATGACGCAAGGGCTCTCGCTTCCAAGTCCCATGGAGGGGTCGCACCTAGGAGACATGCAGGCTCTAGTAAGATCGTGCGGTACCCTCTTATTGTCCTGACGACCAAGGTCCTCAACTATCTGTGTAAAATAGCAGCGTTGTTGGCCGTCAGTCTCGCCACCCATACGTTTCAGGCATATGCCTGATCAGCATCATAGTGTCACACGGACCGTCAGTACGGACCGCTCCGCGCGGACGTGATCCATACTGATCGTCCGCGTATGTCGTTTTAGTATCGTCCTGACCACCGCGATGTACAGACGCGCACAATGCATCCAATGTGGCGGGTATTATTAGTTATAGCCCTATATTACACAAGAAAACAAAAATTGATGCGAAGAAGGAGACTACATGTTCACCCTTTAATAGAGCAGAGAGCCGTTGCGGGAGAATTCGTCACATTATACGGCAATTTGAGGGCTGACGAAACAAAGTTCTTCAACTACTTTCGTATGTCAACCAGAAGTTTTGACGAACTACTGTCAACGACAACAAATAAACTGGTCTGTTGCAGCGTTGCAACGTCAGCGACGTCCTCCCAAGCTTTATTTCTCGAGTCTTTGTTTTTGTAATGTGGATCAGAGGCATCCCATAAGCCTTTCCTCAAACGCACTTCATCGATTACTCGACTTGTGTCAACGTTGTGATATTCACGACTCGCCATGACTGTACTGCGCCGACGCGTGTGCTCCGCACGATACTAAAACGCTCGATACAGGCAGAGGCGCGCGAGCAGCGGTCTGCGCGGATAGCTCCGCGGCGCGTACGCGCCATGCGGACGGCTGCGGAGCTATCCGCGCGGACGGCTGTCCGTACGGACCCGTCCGCATTACTCTAAAACGCTCCTAAAGCTTAATACAGATCGGTCTATGCGGAGCGGTCCGTACTGACGATGACGGTCCGTGCGACACTAAAACCAGCCTCACAGATGATGTATTTCTGTTGCGGATATAACAGCAAATACTAAATCACAGAATAAAATCAATAGGTATTTACTAATTTAGGGGCCCCCATACCACAAACGTAATTTGTTTTGCCATTTCTATACATAATGGTACGGTACCCTACATGCGCGAGTCCGACTCGCACTTGCCCGGTATTTTTGAATGTGGTTAGGAATACATTTATGCAATTCACCTCCCCATAGCGGAACGGCTTCATGTGGTACGGCCGTCAGAAACGGGCCGGACTACCCATTAAGCCTCCACGATGTTTCTACTTTGTCTTAAACGGCAGAATCTGTTAATCGACGACGGCCATAATCGAAGGGGTATGGCCAGTAAAGTGAAGAGGTAAACAGCAGATGACTTTGTCTTTCCATATAAATACTAGTGGTTTAGTTTCGTACTGTTGTTACTCAGAGATAAATTTGTCCAAAATCATTCATTACAAACATCTCCTACCTGTTTATAAATATTAGTAAGCATTAAATACTAGGTAAAGCTACGCTGCTGTAAACAGTGCGCGGCTTCGTATTGAGCGAAGCGTTTTTTTTTTTGTATTTAAATTGAATATTGGAGCTTCGTCATGACCTTAATTGAAATCAGCTATTAATTTAGGTGAAAAAAAAAATATTATCGGTCGAGAGGTTGCTGAGAAACGACCATCCGAACATCTTACATTTAACCTGCTCCAATAATTGAATTGCATTGACATATACCTACGTAGGTATTTATAATCATTTGTTTCATTATTAATTAGTTCAGTCATTCAATGTTACCACGAAAATGTTATTATAATAATGGTACGCTTTTGTGCGACTTAATTAGTGTGAGTGGTAACTATGATTAAGCATTAATAATGTAGGTAAAGGAGGCTTTACACTAAGTGCAGAGGGAACGCATTATGGACTATCACGTCACTCCCAGGAGGAAGGTCGCACATTATACGCACGATCACATTCAACTGATACGAAATCGTGCATTTGATTCATGCATAGGTAATGCATCCGATCTATTTCGAAGTATTTTGACACATGTTAAAAATCTCTCGTTTATTAGAATCGGGTCTTACGTGTAACGATGTGGCGAGGTCTGTTCTCCACGAGCCTACTTAAAGCCGTGTTCAGACCTATAAAACGCGTCCTGTCGGAGGCGATTCTCATTGACGATTACGGCATCAGCCAATGAGAGTCCGTTTTCGAATACACTTATGAGAGTTCGCAAGTCTATAGTCTATGCGCGGACATCCGAAAGTTATAAACACAGCTTAACGGACGAACCCGTGCATAGACAACAGATAATTATAGATTCTGGAGTCCGCCAATTGCCAATGAGTCTGCCAACCGCAGGGCAACTATCTCTATACTATATAGAGCGCTGATAACCGGTATGAACCACTAACAATCAGTCTGCACGTCAGAACAGTCAAACAGTCGACGATGACGTAACGTCACTACAGCTTCCCAGTTTAAGTTGGTGCGTGGCAAAAAATGGAACTAATTATTGTTTGTAGTTATTACAGTCTGTGTTAGGTTTGGAAAAGCGATATCCTATGGGATATCCATGGGATATCCATGGGATAATTGAAAAAAAAAATGGGATATCCCTTTTTCCGCCCGTCTAGACGTACCTACTACGCCAATGCTAAGTTTAGTCTAATATGCGGTTAGACTTGACCACTGAACAAATCAGGGAAATTCCTTCTTATTTGACCCCTATATTTATTTAAGTAGTTAAGTACATATCAATCGTTTGAGTCATACTTAGTCATTTCATATTTAAGTTTAGTTATGAACAGGTCAACGTCTAAGTACTAGCTTAGGTGTATTTGTTTTGGGTCTGCAGAGGTTCATGATTTACTAGACTATACTAAAACCATACACCTTGAAGGAGGTTGACAGAGGACTTACTATCGCCATAGCCGATTGCGATAGCTTTAGACCCTTGCTCGTCTATGACGGTACGGGTAAACTCGTCCTTCACATACGACGTATAACACGCATTTTGACATCTAAACCGGATATAGCCTATATTTTTATGGTAACAAACACACTGATCATTCACCACGCTGTCTTACCCGTCACCGCGCTAGATTCGCGTGTTCCCATGCTATCCCACGCGTACGACGCTGTCACACACGTTTGAAGTGTCATAGCGCGTATATAATGTAAGCGTCGCACCAGAGTGTCGCTGTTTCTCACGTTGCGTGGCATAAGTCGTATGTGAAGGACCAGTGAGTTTCAAACTTGAGCAGATGCTCTATATGCAGAATACAATAACTGAATATTATTATTACATGTATTATCAAGTGTACTGTGGTATCAATTTTCCTTAATTAATTAAATTGATTGCGTAACATAGTATGTAAATATTTCCTGTTTTTTTTTTTTATATTTATATTAATTCCAGTTAGAATAGAATACAATGTACACCCAAATGTGAATAAAACTAAATAATACTTACACTTTCAACATTGCTGAACGGTTGGAAATATATACTTGTTGGTGTAAGAGCCAGTTTGCCCTGATGTCTCACAAGTGGTGATATTTTTTCAGCTTGAAGTTCACACACAATTTGTTCCGTAAAGTCATCCATCATAACAGGATCAAACTCCATCCTCATATATCTAGAATGGAGTATAGTAGCAACCATACTGTTGTGTTCTGGAGCATGGAGAGTAGAAGCTCTTTGCAATTGTTGCATTTGGCACAAACATTCCTCAGGAGATGCAAAATCAAATATAATATAAAAAACTTTTTCTTCGTAAATAAATTTATATGGTGCTAGTATGTTTTCTGCCAACATTTCTGCATAAGTTCTCATCTTCACTTGAATTACATTATTTGTTTTATCAGAGGGTTTGATTATAGTGATATCTGCACAATCTTTAAATTGCATTTTGATCAATGGTTGTGACCAATCTCTGGGTTCAAATACAAGGGATTTTGAACACAACTTAAGCCTGCCTTGTTGCGAGGCGTCATTCTTTGTTATAGTATCATTCAGCATACATGAATAGTCTTCGAAATATATTTCCCCAGGCTCTAAAAGTAGCATTGAAAACCTACAAAATAACAAAACATACAGAGCAAGGCAAGGTCCTTCAATAATCAGACCAATAAATAAAATACACATCAAAAAATGACACAACAACCAACTTCAAATTACCAGAATGGGACCAAATTGAAATGGGACCAGTTGGAAACTAATAGCTATCAATTTAAAAAAAAATCTAAATCGGTTCGCCCATTCCACAGAAACAAAAACAATAAAAAAACAGTCGAATTAAGAACCTCCTCCTTTTTTGTAAATCGGTTCAAAAAGAGTTTTATTGGTCTGAGCTTCAATATTAAATGGTAAATTCGTGGTTATAATACATTTTTAGCATCCGTGATAAACCAGTGACACAATAAGATATTAGGAATGTATTCAGTAAGTAACAACCGCAAAACCACAGTTCATGAAAAAATTGTACAGTATTAAAGACTATCCGTTATAATGTTGCACAATGCAACATGACTCATTTCGATCAGATATATTTCAGTTAGCTGAGCATACAATAATTATTTCTTTCCTTACCTCGACTTATCCATGATATGTTATTTCCAACTAACTCCATAAATAAATCCTTCTAACTTATGTTCCTGCCCCAATTTAAATCCTGATTCATTCGCAATAGTTTAACAGTCGAACAAGTTCCACAATAAAATAAAACTTTCACCTTCGTATTTATTGTTTACCGCACGTTTATTGTACCTCCCGCTCCCGCTTTGTGAAATATTGTGAATGAAAATAATATGTATGTATTGGAATAATTGGCATTTGATAGCAATAACTAATGTCAAGATTGACAGTGACGTAGACCTTGTACCGCTGTCTGTCAGTGATTCTTTTTAATATTATCCGTTAGGCAGGCTTAGGTATTTATCCATAAAAGTAAATGTTCTTTGCTCGAGTCGCTTTTAACCTCCATAGTTTTTATTGTGGAACCCAGGTGAATCGTGATTCGTGATCGTGCGTGTCACTCTACGGACATTACTGCAAATCCATTATCAATAATTTACTTCATTTAATTTAACGTTTAACAATAGCATTGCGGATTAGTTTTGTGATCAAATTAAACTGAAACATTTGAAACTTTATATTTTTCACGAATATTCTAATAAATTATGTAATACATGGGGCACACTAAAAGTTTTGCACTTCTAGCTAATCGGAACTATTTGAATTTCGAATGTTATATTTTTTTTTATTAAACGTTGCAACCTTCTTAGTAATAAAAAAATACATGGCACAAAGGCCTTTGAAGCCATGCCAAAAATTATCAAAAAAAAAATACAATTGGCGGGAAATCATTTGTCAATTGTTTTTTATCACACATCAAAGTTCTACGTATGCAACGAAAATGGAATTAAGTCGAAAATATTTTAGAGCGATGATTTTTTATGATTTTAAAAGTTCTCTCTCTCCGCAAGACTGTGCCGCTCGTCTTCAAAATGCTCTTGGGAGACTTCTCTCCCAAAAGCATTTTGAAAACGAGCGGCACCTTGTTTGAGCACCGTGAGGCGATGGTTTGCTGAATTTGAGAGAGGTCGAGTTTCTTTACATGACGAATTTCGTGAAGGGCGGCCTTCAACTACCGTCAACGAAATTAATGTGACTACTGTTAAGCGGTTAATTGAACAAAACCCGCGGATTACCTATGAGACAATTCGAGGACTATTGGGGATTGGTATGAGTTATTTTATTTTCTCATATTTAATTTGGTTTAATTTGACTAGGTTTCATTTAATTTGACTGGATTTTATATTATAAGTAATTTGACTTGATTTTATTTAATTTGACTGATTTTAATTTCTTTGATTTTGTTATATTTTATTTTATTTTATTTCAAACATCTAGAGCATAGAATGAACATAGTATTATGAATTTTTTTTTCTGTTTTGTATCTGTTAATGTATGGGTAACTTGCAATATCGTATTAGTGCATATATATATATATATATATATATATATATTGCAGTGATAATAAATAAATAAATCCAGAAAATTTTACACGAAGAATTGAAAGTTCGGAAACTTTGTTGTCAATGTATCCCTCATGAACTGACAGCGGAGCAGAAGCGGGCTCGCGTGGAATGGTGCTCACAGATGCTACTGAAGTACGACCACGGACATTCTAATGCTGTTTATGACATTGTCACAGGAGACGAAACGTGGATTTATTGTTTTGAACCCGAAAAAAAACAGCAATCTTGTGAATGGGTGTTTAACAATGAGAACAAGCCAACAAAAGTGAGGCAGGCGAGAAACGTTGGTAAAAAAATTATCGCGTTTTTTTTCTCAGCTACGGGTCCCATCTGTATGTACAATTCCACTTGAAGATCAAAAGAGTGTTAACGCCGAGTGGTATTCTACCATTTGTTTACCCAGGGTGTTAGAAAAATGAAAAATGTTTAAAATGTAAAGGAGAGTATTTTGAAAAGCAATAAACATAATATTTAGATTTTAACATGTTGTTTTTTTAAGTTACGCAAAACTTATAGTGTGACCTACGTATAAGTTGTAAATGATCATAGAAAAAAAGTGATAACTCTTCCATAAAATATAAAAATTAAAACTCCATTTTATTATTACACAGGGTTATTTTAAAAGTAAGTAAGTCTTTCCGGGGGTGAAATCCTGACATGCTGCTAAACACCTTATATCACATTTTTTACGAAACGTTATTGTAATTTTTTTTTTAATTCCGCCGCTCTAACGTCCGTTGCCGGGCATCTCTGGAACGTTATCGTAATACCAAAAAGGCCATTTTATGTTTTGGCTTGAACCTGTAGTACTTCTTAACTCTATGTTACAAACGTTCATTCAAGCAGTCGCGGACCGCCCACCATAGCTATACAAGTTCGAGCCGACACAATAACAAACATTAATTACGCGTGTTTACACACACACACACAAAGCACATCTGTATCCCCGGAGTGTTAGACAGAGGCGTTCATTAAGACGGAGCGCAGCGGAGTCTTCCTCATACTTGGTCTCAATCGAAAAACTTTGTGCCACGATACCGGTCGCAATTTTAAACCGTGCTTTGCTGTATAGTTTTGGTATATGTAGCTTATATAGTTTTTTGAGTTATCAAACATTAAAGTAACGTACCTTTCACAATACTAAAATCGATTGTTGGATTTCGTGCGCCAAATTTAATAATTCAAACTTAAAATTATTTAACTATGGAACTATTCATCCGATTGGTGTGATTTATTTATGCCGTAACGTAATTAACCTGTCTTTCACTCCGTCTTATTTATTTTGACGTTCCGGCGCCTAGTATTGCATTACGTCCACATTTTGCCAGATGTACGTAATAGCCGGCGAGCCCATTGCTGTTTCCAGGCTCTACTCAGAGCAGACTATTTCGTGCCAAAGTCTCGTCCGTCTGTCAACAGGTGTACCGCTTGCACTCGAGGATGACTTGGCATGTTGATAAGGCTCCATAGCACCCGAGTTCACACCCTTATATGCTTATTAACTCAAATGAAACTTATTAGTATTTAGCTATCTACTTAAACTCTGAATCCACAATACCTACCTACAGTTTTCGTTAAGTACGTAGGAGGTACCTACGTCAGACGCTGGCTGATATCGCATCGCATGGCTCAGTTAAGCAGAGGCAGAAGCCCTGTACGATATAAATGTACTGCGCCGCGTAGTAATATCGTGTATAGACGAGCCAATGTCGATTTATTAATTTTTGAGTGGAAACAAATGATTCAAAATTTTACAAACTCGTAAAACAAAACTTGCTACATACCTATGACCTTCAGAAACGGTACCTACCTTAAAGGTCTGGGATACTTATAAAATAACTGTGTATATTATGAAGTAAAACACTAATATCTTTAAAAAGAACAACAACCATGTTACCTATAGAACTAGATATAAACTGACCGCGCAAGTTATGCACGCCGGGGACGATCAGTATTTTTTTTTTCAGAATATTTACGAGAAACTATATACTATTTTTTTTTTTTTTTTTTAATCAATTATAATAAGAATTACAATATACAAAATAAACATAATTATAGACTAAAAGTATTTACATTTATATTACTATATCTATATTACTTAAATATATACAAGGAACAGAAAAATTAAATTTAAAAAAAAACCTAAACAAACTACAAACTATACTATCTAAAACTAAAACACTAAAATAAATAAGTAAGGCTGGGAGATAGGCAGAGTGCCCGTAACACAGGCAGCATTCCCGCGCTGAATTGCCAATGAGAGTCTTTGCGCGAGAAAGTTGCCTGCGCGGAGATCCCCAGTCTCTTCCTTCAGACGCTTGCTGAGCTCCGTGAAGAGCTGATGCGCACAGTGGCCCCATGGGCCTAGTGTCTCGACACCAAATGCAACGAACTCATATTGAGTGCCGAGACTACTATATTTGCTTGCCTTTATTTGTTCCCGCTTATCGGCAGCCGCGCCGGCTCGTCTACTTGTAGCCCGGAGGTAGGACGCCGCTAGAGTATCGGCACAGGTGGCGTCCCATACAAGAGCGCGCCCCATACTCCAGGGTACAAGAGACATCCCGTCGGGCCACTTGCCATCGTCGCGCATGATCTGGGGCTCCAGGATTGTAGGAACGCTGGCGGTGGCAAGAACCCGTCGCAGGATGTCATTGAGCGCAGCGTGGCGGGAAAGACGACCGGCACTGTAAAGGCAAGCAAGTCCATGATGACCATAACGAATCACAAAAACAGCTCCACACGAAACAAAATTTTGCTCCACACACACCTGGGCGCCTAACCGGAGACCGACAGCTATGCGAAGAGTAGAAGGGTCAATGAAGGTGCCAGTGTTTGAAGAAGGATATGCATGCAGCCAGTGTCCGGACTCTATCAGTATTTTGATTGTCAATTATCCGTTATTGTCAGTGATTTCTTGATGGCGATTGAAGTCATTGTCAATTGGCGTCAATACTCTATACCTACCAATCTTTAAAAAGTCAGTGTTACCAACTCCATGAAATATTTATCCTTGAAACTTTAAACCTCTAAAATTGCCAACGCTTCAAGTAGAGAGGTAAATGATCAATATGTGCCGTGAGTACGTTATTGTCAAGTTATGATTGCTCGTGCCCGGCGGCCATCAGGTTTACATATAATTTTTATCTTTTTATCATGTCCTGCCTGTGGAACTGTGTGGCACAATTTGCGATTGCCCACCGACCATTTCACTCTTAAAAAAAAAACATTGGGCATCGGATTCCATCTGACAGTTTCAAAATATTTTTTCTTTACTAAAATAAAATTGGCGCGACTTTTCAAGCTGCCGCTGCCATTTTAAAAAGCGGTATTGTTTTGACATTATCTAAGTTGCAAAATGCAGGATGATAAAAATGCCATCTTCCAAATGCGTTTTCCACAGAAACTATGGTATTTACTCAATTTACGAACTGATGCTATATTATGGGGTGGTACTGGAAGAACTATTTTATTAAATTATCGTGTTCTTCATAATTATTTGCAATGTGACCATTCAATATTCAAAACTACAAATATTTCGAGTTTTGTGAGACAGCTTAATTTATATGGTTTTCGCAAAGTTACTTCACATTTGCAAGATCCACTATGCAATTCAAGTAATCCATACATGCATGAATATGTTCATGACTATTTTCAATATGGTCGACCTGAATTACTCAGCAAAATTACTCGAAAAGCGTTGGCTATGAAACGGAATTTTAAACCTAAGGTATGTATGCTGAACATAAAATTTTCAGATCTTTCTACTTATCTAATTCCTCTTACTAGGGACATTATAAAATAACTAACCCATTTTAAACAGCTTCGTAAATTTACAGAACTTGTTTAGCAATGTTGAGCAATTGCTATATTTGACACCTCTTCAGAAAGCTCGTAGAGCTTTACACGTAGCACTGAAGAAAGCTGCAGAAGATTTATATGTACAGAGCTCACCTAAGGATTTCTCGAAGTTTGAGTGTGAAGGTGACTTATCTTTTTATTTAGGTTTCACCTGTGAATACTATGCAAGTTAAGATTAAGTCATTATATATTGGCCTATTTCAGATTCCCAAGATGATTACTGTGAAGACGAGGAAAGTATTGAACTAGACTGGTTAATGACAAATGATAATGCAAATGCAGAAAAGGCTCTGCCTGAAACAGGTTCTCTGTCCTTTACCTTTGGTGACCTTTTTACATCCTTTCTTGACTTCCTTGTAATCCTTTCCTTTCCACAGCCACTGACAGTGTTCCTAAGATTAACATCACAGCTCCGATTAAAGAAGTATCTCATAACTACAGGTAAGAAGCATTGTTTTCTCAAAAAATAAATGGTAATAAAATGATTACTAGATAGATACACACTGTTCTTTATTACGCAGGGGTAGACAGAGGCCTCCATTACAATGACATCAATATTTCACTAGTCACTGCTAGTCCCACATTATAGGCGAAGAGCCTATCCTTTTACAGACACTAGGAATATTCTAACTAGAGACATCAGCTGTCAGTGAGCAGGTACACCATGTGTCAGTGAGGATGACTTTAAATCACTGAAACAATTTCTTACAAAAATGTACTCTGAGATTACATCACCAGGCTTATGAGCAGACCTTAGTTTCAAATGTGGTTTTCCAGGGATACATCTCAAGATTCATTGATGCACTTCAATGATGATGCCTGTCAACAGAGTAATGATAATCTTGCTGCACCATTTTTAAGCATGCCTGATCTTGAGGCAGTACCTTCTTCTGAACATTCTGTTGAATTACTGGGAGAGTTTAACATAAACAATGATGGGGACCAGGATATTATTAGGAAGATTGAAGAAAAGGAAGTCCACAACTTTTTAAATTGTGTTCTTCCTTCGATAAGTAATGACCATATTGACGATGTATCTATGGCTGAGGTAATTTTTGTAATGTCTAACAGTATATAATAGTTGTAATAGTTTTAATGCTGGGTTTTTAAGAAGCTTTAGCAATTGCTGTCATAATGTCCTACCTCAAGAAGTGGCTATGCTTATGCAGAGCAAACTATCTAAGTTAGCTAATTAACTAAGTCACCTAGTCAATAGCCTGTTACAGCACAAGTTTTTAAAACCGATACCTGTGACTCGGCTAAATACTTTAACATTCCCAATTTCCACTGAATGTTTCTGTATTGCAATATAAAGTGGCATATTTATAGCATTAGAGATAATATTCAACAAATAAATAAATTGGATTGCTAGTACTTGAGATTTACCTCTAACTAGAATTTTTTTTTAAATTATTAAGTTGTTTAATAATCAAATTTTCAACCAAAATTTTCGAATCTTTAACATGTTGTTTGTAAATGTTTATCTATTTCAGAAAAATAATGATGATTCAGATCACTATCATGGGGAATGGGACCAAATGTTCAATGACATTATGATTGCCAAAGGACCCAATCAAGAATGTGGATCTGATTTAAAAGAACTATATTCACAAATTTCCAAAACTATAGACTTACTAAACTCATAATTAATTTGTTTTAAAAATGTATAAAAATATCAACTAAGCTGTAAGTGTAACACTTGTTGCAGCTGAAGCTCAAATTTGACCTCAATGGTACTTTCTATACATTATAGTCATGGATCAAAAATACATAGATTACAGATCAGTGCTTTAAAAACGGCACCACTTCACCTCGGTCATTGCACACCTGGGCGCTCCAACCGCTTCCGTACTAAGCTCCTATTCCATTTGCTGACTCTCGAGGGATGTGACAACGGCACTGTAGATTGATGCTTTTGTATTAATTATTACGAATTGTTTCTATCCCAACCATTAATGTACGATCTTGTTTATTTTATAGATGGTATTTGTAATAATTACCTATATAGTATTCGAGTGCCAAGATTCCACGTTGTATTTGTACTGAATCCAATATCTATAGTATTTTTGATCTAAGATTATAGCTATAATAAGTATTCATTACAAATAAAATAATAATATCCTTATAAACTTGTATTAGTAATATAAAATAAATGTATTACATTATATTTTTACTTCTTTTGTTTCTTCTTCTCTGCTTCTTCCTCTTTCTCTTTCTCAATAATAGATACATAAGAGTTGATAGTATCAGAGTCGAGTGTTTTCATGGGCTGACCACGTCTCATTACAGCTATTTCTAGATTTTTCTGGCCAGACTGTACCACTTCCAGGAGAGCTCGAATGGCAAGCTGAAATTCACAATGCCTTTAGTTAGTTCTATTGAGAAGAGTGTAAAGTAAAAAAGGCAGTACCTAGATGTCGAAAGTATGTCAACACAAGGGAACTTGTATAAAGTTGACACACTGAAAGTTATGGTCTACTTAGATGTTAGCCACTATGTGAACCCAATGAGATAAAATATAGAGAAGATATCCCAAACAAAAATTGTTCCAAAATTTGGCACTTTGAAGTGATGTTTAAGTAAGTGCTTGACATAAATACTAGAGGAGGTTTTGGGGCAAGTACTGGAACTTGTGTTACAAAACTTTTGTTGAAGCGTCTCCTCTATTACCTCAATGCATCAACCCAATAAAATTGCTGCTAAAATGTAAAACACCGCTGTTACCCCCTTTCAGAGACAAAGATGTGAGTGTGTATATAATCATACATAATATGTTAGTCTTGGTTTTAGTGTATGAGACAAGGTCAAAATTATTTTCTGAACGAGTTTTGTATATCTTAACTAATGTATATATATGAAATAATCCTAAATAAAAAATGTGTATATTGGTTTGTTTGTACCCTTTTTATGGTCAAACAACTGTACAGATTTGGTTAAAAATTGGCATGTGGATATTTTAGGGAACAGAGAAGAAAATGGGATACTTTAAAACTATTCCATGTGTGCAGAGCTGCAGACTACAGCTACTAGGTATTATAAAAAAATTAAAAATTATTACTTCTTCACTCTACACATTATACACAGATTCTAATGTCTCACCAAATTTAGAGATGGAAAAAATAGGCATAAGTTAATAATATTACAAACCTTAATAGCCCCATTTTCTGACGCAACTTCCTCAGAAGTATAGTTCTTTTCTAAGAACTCTCTAACAGTCTTTGCAGATCTGCCAGTTGCATTAGCTTTCCATTCATAGTAGATACCTGAGGGTTCAGTTTGGAATAAATGTGGTAATCCATCATAGTCGAAGCCACCGATCAAGCAAGAGATGCCAAAAGGTCGACGTCCATTACTCTGAGTGTACTTCTGTTTGAGGCCAGCAATATATCTTGTTATGTATTCCAAAGTTACTGGATCCTCAACAGTTAGTTTATGTGACTGACATTCTATTTGAGCTCTGTTTATTAGAATTCTTGCGTCTGCAGTGAGCCCGGCGAAAGCCATCACAACATGGTCGTCAAGCAGGCATATTTTTCTGACAGTCCTCTCTTCTTGTAACTTGGCAACTGATTTTTTTTCTACTCCTAAAACAACCACATCAGATCCCCTAACTCCAACCTGTATTTAAAAAGCAAAACAACATAAAATATTTGTCGGCAAGTTCATTGAGAGACAAGCATAACCAATAATAACTTACAGCAGTAGATCCTTTGCGAACAGCTTCTTGAGCATATTCCACTTGAAGTAAATGACCATCTGGAGAAAATACTGTGATAGCTCTATCGTATCTAGCCGACATGATTCTTTATTTCTGCAAGAAACTTGTTTCAATATTTTACCGAATCACTCTGCCTGCCTAACTGTCAAAGTCAAATTATAATTAGGTAGGTATTGTAGCCCAAACAACTAATCTCTCAAATACGTATAGTGATGACAATAAATCGATAGTCATAAATCGATTTTTATATCACTGAACATAATTTTTAGTTTAACACGTCCGCGTCGTTACATTAAAATTCCGTTGACCGCCTCCTTCGCGAGCAAGACCCAGCTCACAGAAGGACACGCCACGTTCCACCTACTACCGCTGGAGACCATGGCTTGAAGCATGGTCTCCAATGAGATGCGAAAAACCGTAATGTAATCGTAATCAATGCACAACTTTACTCGCTACAAACAGCACTATTGTCATGGTGACAACGGCATTTCGAATGAATTATAGTTTCGTTCAAAAACTTAATTGCGCGTTCACACTTTTAGTCAAACCATTCAATATTTAGCTTTCTTTTGTATTAATTATTATTTTTATTACATAGTACATAACTTAAAAATAAATCCTATCCATTATATATTTATTACTGAATCAACACACTGAATCTTATCAAAAAAATTATGACTAATTTAAAGTTAGAACAAGTACTACTAGGTGGGGGCGTGTGTAAGCTGCGTGTGATTGGACAAGAAAATGAAATCAACTTTGTAATCGCGGCATCTTGCCTTTCGGTGAATTATACTCTTTGTAGGTTTTTCGCATAGATCTTCTTGATGCAAGAATTCAATAATGGCATATTTCGCACATATTTTGAATCACGCAGTCAGTTTTTATACTTTTTATAATAAGGAGCTAAGCGTACCTATTGCGTGCAGGCAGGGCTTACCTATATAGGGGTGAGGCTCCACAGTAAGCAGAATCGCTAACCGACGCGCGATAAATCCGACACTGTTCCTTTTCTCGTGTAAAACTGTATGCCGGTGTAACTCGATAATAATAATAATTTATCTACATCAAAACGGCCGAAGGTCGGCGAGGACTAAGACAAATGAGAAACACTACGTACAGAGAAATTGACTATATTAATTTAATATAAATACAAATATAGAACTGTCGACCGTTACAAATAAGGTGCGGCTGCCGCGGCCTTCGGCCGTGGTAGTCTTGAGTATTCTGCCTGAAGCTTGCTTGTGGTGGTAGACGGACGGCGGTCAGCCTGGGCCCTGACTGGCCGAACGGTGCCACGTTTTTTTTTTTGAAGTACACGAGACCGCGGCCGCTCCCATGTCCATTGCTGCGGGCGTCTCTGGTGAAACCAGAAGGTATTTCCAGTGGTGGCAACGGTTCCACGTTGGAATAAGGCGCGCGGTCCGTTCTACGCGCCTCGCAGATGCGCGTGAACAAGTAAGTTTGATCCTTTAATAGCCAAATAGGTTTCCAATTACCGCGCAGAACTATTTTTTTTCTTAATTATGCAACAATTGTCTGTATTCAGGTCGTAAATAAAATTTGTTACTTTTGTCTCCGGTCTTCCCTTTAAGTAAATAAAATAAAATAAATAAAATAACGTTTATTATCTTTGAAATTTTCAGAAAATTATTTAGATTCGTCAGAAGAAGAATATATATAAATATATATATAAAATAATATATATATAAATAAGAATAGGTACATAGTACCTGTACTGTAGGTACCTACTAATCTAGGATTAGGTAGTAACTATCCTAAATTCCCCAAGTATAATAAATATGACGTAGGTACTTATAGATAGTAGGATTGTAGAGTAGGTAGGACACCACCGAAGACGTTTTTCTCGTCCATAGTCCTCATTAATTACTTAATTATTATTATATTTTTGGGCATTCTCACACAACGTCATCAAGCCAAAACGTGAGAATGAGACCGGCCTTGCCGCCATCACCTCCCGAGCGAAGGATGGATGGTCGCTACCGGCCATGGATTGAATAATGGTGATTCCCGGCAGCGTGACAGTATTTAATACAATGTTGTCCGTTAGGGCCAATCTCTGTGTGTCACAGGCATCACAATCAATGAGCATATCCTACGCCGAGCAGTATCCACGACGACGGCGCCTGAGCAATCATAACACTTGGGCCCCGTCAAGAACCTCGTCACCACTTCCCACAGGTAGGTAGGTACCACTTACTTGGCAAAACAGCCGTGACCCGTGAGAAGTTGGGTGAGGTGTTACGACGGAGCTCATGAATGGCCCCCACGAGCACCCGGCTCGCGGAGGGAACCTCACATCTCAAGGCCCACCATCGGAACAGATCGACCCGAGCCTACTGTCTCCAACGATCGACCTACTCCGGCAGTGGGTGACCTCCTTGTTGTCGCACCGGGTGCGCCCTGGTGCTACAACAAGGAGATGTCGAACCCGGTTAAGTTAAAAAAGTGTGCTAAGACTAGATAAGTCACAAGTACTTGTGACACTACAATTTCCATTGCGCAATGGCCACAATCCAGCGAGAGTATAATTAAATAATTATAAATAAATTTTTATAAAATACCCAAATCCCGAAATAAGTATTATCAGAATGTACAACCAGGGGATTTAAGTTTGTGGTACTAGTGTTCGAGTTCTTATGGTAGAAGCTCTGCTTTGAGACTAGATTGGATGTTGTGGTGCTAAATTGTCATAATTATAATAATACCTACTAGCTGTCCCGGCGAACTTCATGTCGCCTGAGAATTCAGAGTGTTCAAACCTGAACAAATCGGTTCAGTCGTTCCCGTTAGAAGAATATACATAGATAGTTTAGATAAAAAAACCGGGTTGGTCTTTATTTTCTTCACAATACTACTTATCAATAATATAATTAACAATAAAGTACTCTTTATCAATCAATTTTAATTATAAGTTAAGAGTTGATTAATGCATCGTTGCACACATTGTTTTTTACAAAATGGTAGGTAGGTATAAATACATTTTTTATCGTATGCGAAAGACTTCTGAGATATTAGTTGGGTACTTTCACTTAGTTAACATTGCTATTTATAGGAATTCTATATTATTTTTCAGTCTGTCAGATTGATTTTAATTCAATTAACAGCATCAATAACAATGATGAATGAATTGTTTAATGAGTTCATTGCTTTACTTCATGATTAATAATATTTAATAACTGGATTCAGAAGAGGCAATTGGTTTTATTTGCCTTATCTATTGAACAGCGGTAGCTATATAAAGTAACGCAATTGAGATTTGTAACATTTGTACGGAGAGCTAAGACAAGTTGGTGTCATCATATTCTGAGTTTACTCTACAAATTCAAGGTAGGTAAATAATTATTTTATTATTTAATTGATTCAAATGGGTGAACCTAAAGGATCTAATACACGATTTAAAACTGCTGTTTAAAACCAACCATCTTCTATTGAACACTGTAGGTTTTAAACCATGTAACCAGCAAAGCGCACCTTTTATTACCACGTTTGTAATCGCGTATTTTATCCCTTTAATTTACTTAGTTAGGTACTCACTTAAAGTTAACTATACTGTAAGCTTGTGACGACTCATAAACATAAATACTTATACATACCTATATGTATTTAAAACACCGAAACTCTAAAACAAACATTTGTGGATCACACAAATATTTGATTAGACCCGGGTAATCGAAACCTCAGGATGGCAGTTGCATACATACACGAACAACCACTGCGCCACAGAGGTAGTAGTTAGTTGTTGTTGTTGTTGTTTGATTCCTCTAGATACACACATAAATATGTAGGTAGAGATAAAAACTAAGTCGCCGCAGTCGCGAAACGTACCGTTACGCTGCAGCATATATTTGAGCGAAGCGAGTTTTGATTCAAAGCGATATAACTCTGTAAAAGTATTTTTTGTCATTACGCTATGGGAATTTTTACTATCAATTAAATTATTTTTATTTGATCGAAATTCAAAATTCTGGCTTCGTAAGAACCTGGGTAATTCTGTAAGCTTTTGATGAGTGCAAGAAAATCCGAAATCGGCCGAGTATTCGCCGAGAAACAATTTAACATAAATCGTAATTTGAGTCACCCGTTGAGAGCTCCGCTCGCCTTCGGCTCGCTTCGCTCAATAATCACGCCCATGCCCGAGGAGCCAGACAGAAGTGTGTAATACAACCACATTCCGCCAGTTTTGTTGCAAACTAGTTTCTTGCCGGTACCATAGTAGGACGGCAGAAAATCAATAACCATAGATTTTTTAAACTCTTTTTATAGCATGGCTGAAAACAACGAGCACCTTTCGTCTGAGGAGATCATGGCCCTCGAAGATAAGTATGGCTGCCGCAATTATGAACCTATTCCTGTCGTACTGAACCGTGGCGAAGGTAAGTGTAAGATTTTAACTAAGAATACCTACATTGAGTAAAATATTTAAGTTTGCGGGACTCACTACCAATGAAAAACACATTGTCATCAACACATCACTCATCAGTCTCATCACTCATCAGAAATAATTCCTAAAAACTGCGTTTATGAAACAAATCAACTTCACAATAGACGCATTGTAACTATGTGTATATTTGCTTTCGTCTCTAATTGCGCTAATTACCTACTTTTAGGGTTCCGTAGTTCAGTCACGGAGCCCTTATAGTTTCGTCATGTCCGTCCTCGGCTGTCCTCCCAAACCGTTACTGCCAGAAAGATGGAACTTTTCATGGATATGTTTATTTACAACGCCGACAAAGTGATTAAAAAGAAATTAATGATTTTTTAGGTGTACATCCCCTATACTTACCATGAAATAAACTTTAAAGGAAAACTATAACGGGCTATATAGCTTTCTTAGTTCAGAAGTTATAAAGGCAGAGGTAGGTGACTACGGAACCCTATTCTATGCGTTTTTTTTTTTTATTCCGCGGGTCGCGCCCTCACCTACGTCCATTGCCGAGCGCCTCTGGTAGAGACTGAGAGAATTCCCAGTGGCGCCCGGCGCCTATTCTATGCGTGGCCCGACACACACTTGGCTGTTTTTTTATGTTCTACTTTATCTTTGACATTGCTTCAATTTATTTGCTCTAAACGAGGCATGCATTTTTATGGTTTTATAATACCTAGCCATTCATCAAGATAACATCTTATCTGAACTTTAAGAACGGATCCAACATCAGAATATCTTTGATTTCATTTGTAGGTATATATTTACTTGTTCAGCTTTATGAGTGTAAAACAATGCCTTGGCAATATCACATAGTTTTACAACTAAGTAATAAAGATAATAATGTATCTGACAGTTCCCAATGTGCCCATGTACTTATTATTGTCTACCTTATTCTACCTTTTACCACAGAATAAGGAATAGTACCTACTAGCACAGAATAGGGAATAGTACCTACTAGCACAATAGGGAATAGTACCTACTAGCACAGAATAGGGAATAGTACCTACTAGCGCAGAATAGGGATTAGTACCTACTAGCACAGAATAGGGAATAGTACCTACTAGCACAGAATAGGGAATAGTACCTACTAGCACAGAATAGTGAATAGTACCTACTAGCACAGAATAGGAAATAGTACCTACTAGCACAGAATAGGGAATAGTACCTACTAGCACAGAATACGGAATAGTACCTACTAGCGCAGAATAGGGAATAGTACCTACTAGCACAGAATAGGGAATAGTACCTACTAGCGCAGAATAGGGAATAGTACCTACTAGCACAGAATAGGGAATAGTACCTACTAGCACAGAATAGGGAATAGTACCTACTAGCACAGAATACGGAATAGTACTTACTAGCACAGAATAGGGAATAGTACCTACTAGCACAGAATAGGGAATAGTACCTACTAGCATAGAATAGGGAATAGTACCTACTAGCACAGAATAGTGAATAGTACCTACTAGCACAGAATAGGGAATAGTACCTACTAGCACAGAATAGTGAATAGTACCTACTAGCACAGAATAGGAAATAGTACCTACTAGCACAGAATAGTGAATAGTACCTACTAGCACAGAATAGGAAATAGTACCTACTAGCACAGAATAGGGAATAGTACCTACTAGCACAGAATACGGAATAGTACCTACTAGCGCAGAATAGGGAATAGTACCTACTAGCACAGAATACGGAATAGTACCTACTAGCGCAGAATAGGGAATAGTACCTACTAGCACAGAATAGGGAATAGTACCTACTAGCACCGAATAGATAATAGTAAGTATGTAAGTAAGTGTACTCTACTAGCGTAGGTACTTCCACTCTTCTTTCGGATTCGTATCACGCATGTTCTCTGTTGTTTTGCAGGTAACAATTTTTTTTTAACATTATCACACGAAGTCATCTAGCCCAAATTAAGCTAATATAAACTTGTGCTATGGGATCTGGACGACTGATAAATATACTTAAGTATATATTTCTAAATTCATACATATTATACCTAGAAAATACCCAAACTCCGAAACAAACATTTGTGGATCGCACAAATAATTGATTCGACCCGGAATTGAACCTGGGGACCTCAGGGACGGCAGTCACATAGTCATACCACGGCGCCATCGAGGCAGTCAAATGGAACCTTTTATGTCACTTATCATAATCATGATCATAGCATAGTATAAAAAACAAAGTCGTTAATTCCCTATGTACCTAAGTGTGCTTAGATCTTTAAAACTACGCAACGGATTTTGATGCGGTTTTCACTAATAGATAGGAAGGTTTTTGTGTATGAAATTTGTCATGCGGGCGAGGTCGTTCACTAGTAAAAAATACTAGTTATCCCAGCGAAATTTGTATAGCCTCAAATATAAAAAAATATAAAAATAAACACCTTCCCTAAACTTCTACGAATATTTTAATATTTCATGCAAATGTATGTATTATTAATTATAATTGAAAAACGCGACGGACGGACAGACATACAAATTGTCGTATTAAATATATAGATTATCATAGAACACTTACTAGGTACCTATGCCTACATTTTCAATTCTATCTTTATCTTTTATTTAATTTAATAAGGTTGTAGCTAAATGCTTTTGGTCCTCTGTTACCATAGACCAACGCGGTCGTCGTATCGTAGGTATACGCCATAGTATTGTATTCTCTTTGGTATACGCTGTCGCGGTACATACTCGTAGATCTGTTACAATATAATCTCAACAATCTGATTAGGTACACATTTTATAGCAGTACTTAACTTGTTTACTAATAAAGAATTAAGTAAGTATATTTAAGAAAATCCAATACGCAATAAGTAGTTGTTATATGTTAGACTACTTTGCGTACTACAATAATAGTATGATTATTGTATGTTTTCAGGCGTATTTGTATGGGATGTTGAGGGTAAGAAATATTACGATTTCTTGAGCGCTTACTCTGCTGTAAACCAGGGACATGCTCATCCAAGGATCGTGGCCGTTCTCAAGAAACAAGCTGAGAAACTTACGCTCTTATCGAGGTACAGTATAAACTGTGATAGGCTGAGGGCTAAACCTTTTTAGAGTGTTCCGGAGATCATAACAACCCTTCCTTATTCATTTCCAGAGCTTTCTATTCAGATAAATTGGGATGTTACGAAAAGATGATGACAGAATTGTTAGGTTTCGATCGTCTTCTACCCATGAATACAGGAGTAGAAGGTGGCGAGAGTTCTTGTAAGATAGCGAGGAAATGGGGGTACGACGTCAAGAAGATACCTGACGGACAGGCTAAGGTTGGTAAAGAATGATTAGAAAACAACTTCAAAAAAGGAGGTTCGTAACGCGCCACTGGAAATAACTTCTGGTGCGTACCAGAGACGCCCGCGGCAATTGACATATACGAGTCCCGTGGAATTAAAATAAATAGAACGAAGGAGGTTTGGAACTCGTCAGAAACTTATTCTTATGTACGTACCCTACGTGAGAGTTACGATTTGAAAACGTACTTTATTTACTATAAGAATTACAATATACATATTACTAAAAATATTTACATTACAAAATATCGTTTAAAAAATCCTCCGCGTCATGGCCGACTGAGAAGGTTCCCAGAATGCTGGCTGTGTGGCCACGTTGGATTTGGATGGCGATACTTATTCTTTGGGCCAGAAAATAGCCGGCCTTCTGGTCCTGAGAAGCTTCGATTAAGCGTTTAGTAATGTCTCTATAAAGGCGGTCTGTCTCAAATATGTAATCACCTGCTAAGTTAGCATATTTACGCCGTTTGAGGCCTTCAACCATTGAGGCATTTGAAAACTGTTTATTTGTTTTAAAGGCTATAAGGTGCATAGGTAGCTACATTATGGTGTTACCATGATCTTAGAGACTCAAGCCAAGCTCATCTGCAAGTGGTGCACCTACCAATTAACGGATGATCGAGGCTCTGACAATTATAAGTGCCTTGTTAATGGCAGTAAGTTCTACCTTTTCGGGGAAACAGGTGTGAGTTTTTGTATTTATGTTGGTATGTATACCTACACAAGTGGTCCATTTTTTTCTCCAAGTAGGTAATTAATAGGATAACTCATTTCTAAGTGGTAGCCAGATTTTTGATAAAATACATCTTTCTAATCTTCCGCAGCTACCTAATATAATTTAGTATAGGGAATAGTAGGTACCTTCTTACTACATACGTAAACCAAAAAAAGAAAAATCAGAAGTAATTTTTAAATTTTTTATTTTTAAAATCAGCGTACCTTTAGTAAAGTACCTATCTTTTGATCGGCAGTATACTTGGTTACAGTAGACAGGACGAACGTTAAATTAATAACATTAAAATTACATATTGTTTCTTTTTTTAACTTTTTGTGATGATTATATCCGACTATCAGAGTGACAGGAGATGCTAATATATAGTAACAATGTCAACAGGTGACTAAAAAAATACGAAAATAAAATGTCATAGATTATAGTTCGCGAGGTGTAAGCTGAGCTTTGCAATTGTGTGAGTGCACGTACGTGAACGTATAATGTGACTAGTTTAGTCTAGACACACAGCTATGAGCTACAGCTTTTTTACTCTACTTTTCGTGATCACTGACACAAATGCAAAGTTCAGTTTAGGCCTCGCGAACTATACCTCAGACAGTTTACACCACACGAAGCGCTTCTACAACGCTCTACGCATTTAGCTTTTACAGAGAGACCCTGAAAAGCTATGTAAATATTTAACTTTAGGCAGACCGAGACTTGACTAGTATAGACTTTTTAAATAGTAGGTACCTGCCTAGACACTGAAAAAAGTCTTGCCTGAAGTTAAATATTTCGTTAAGTACAGTCGGGTTTTTAATTGTTTTAGGTAAGTACCTACCTACATAATATTTTTTTTATGTCTAAATCCACATAATGATTGCAGATAATTTTCGCTGAAGGCAATTTCTGGGGGCGTACTTTGTCCGCGGTATCTGCTTCGTCAGATCCGTCCTGTTACACAGGCTTCGGACCGTACATGCCTGGCTTCAATTTGATACCATACAACGATATTCCAGCTTTAGAGGTGAGACAACAAAAACATTGAATAAAAACTTCAGGGATTATACCTACCTACTAATTAATACGTACTTTAACCAGTTACCTCCCAATCCAATCCGTATTATCGTCAGTGGCTTCCCGCGACCTTTATAATATCGTCGGTCCACCTTGTGGCAGGCCTACCTATCCCCACTGCGTCTCTCAGTACGCGGTCGCCTACTGCCACTAGAGCTTAGCGACTCGATGGACCATACCTCACCGAGATACCATGGCGACGTGGCCAGTGACGTTGCCATGGCTACGTCCGGCGTCCCTGCGTCGCCAGGCTAAGTCGCCAAATTGCGTCGCCAATACATTCAGTTCTGTCTCGAAACAGTCAGGAATGGACGTGGAAAATATTGCACTGTTATTATATTATTACCAGTGTCGCAAAAATATGAAAATAAAAAGAAAAAAATATGGGTAGGTACATCCGTTTGTATCAAACCGAAGCCAAAGCGGTGTTTTTCTCAAACTCTATGAAGACTTAAGAAAATACCCTGAAAAAATGTTCAATTATCTGAGGATGTCACTAACATCATTTGATGAATTATTGAGTTCATGTCGGAATTATTTAACTAAACATGATACAATATTAAGAAAATCTATAAGACGTCGCCAGTCGCCGCATGCGGAGCGGTCGACTCTGGCTACGCTGGCCACTTGGCATCGTCGCCAGTCGGTCGCCAAGTGAGTTAGCCGTCATACATATCAATAAGAACTAGTTGGCGACGTCGCTGGCCACACGTCGCCATGGCATCTCGGTGAGGTATGGCCCTCTGGGCTATGTCGATGACTCTGGTCCTCCTTCGGATCTCGTTGTTACGAAGTTCGCCGGGACAGTTAGGTATCTAGTTTTAAATACTTTGATAATAACTTAATTCTGACACATCGTTGTACAGAAAGCTCTTCAAGATCCTACAGTAGCCGCCTTCATGGTGGAGCCAATTCAAGGTGAAGCGGGAACAATAATTCCTGACAAAGGGTACTTGACAAAAGTGAGGGAACTATGCACCAAATATAACGTACTCTGGATTGATGATGAAGTACAGACAGGCTTGGGTAAGTTACCATACAGCTACTAATTTCCTCTGACTACTAAAGACCTGCACTTTCCTCTCGCTGGAAACCATGCTCCAAGCCATGGTCTCCAGCGCGAGTAGGTGGAACGCGGCAGTGGAGGCGGCCGATAGGGAGAGGGCGCGTACCCTCCCCGCTGAGTTTCGCAGTCAGCGGCCAGGGCGCCGCAGACTCATCTACGCCCAGGACCATCGACCTCCATGATCGGGGCCTGAGGATAGCCACCCGCCGTCCTTACAGAAGCAGGCTAGAAGGGTTGTGTGCTGCGGGGCCTTTGCCCCACAGCAAGCAACCAGATTCACTCACCGATGCGGGATAAAACCCAAACCCAACGACGCGGGATTTTCATTCCTACCAAACCCCCCAAGAGGCCACACAGCTGGCCAAAGTCCGCCGGGCGCCACTGGAAATACCATCTGGGGTCACCGGAGACGCCCGCAGCAATGGACATGGGAGCGCCTGCGATCTCGCTGAATTAAAAAAAAAAAAAGATCTGCACTTCTCTGAATACAGTCCTTTTACATAACGAAAATTTCTGCGATAGGTCATTGGTTGAACAATATTCAACCCTATTTAACCTTATATTATATAGCTAATCTAAGATCCAACCAAAGACATCACAGAAATCGTCGATGGGCTAAAGGCGATCCTGCATGTGCTAGGTCAGTGGTTGCACCGGCAATAAAAAAATGTAGCTTTTTGTATATTTTTCAGGCAGAACGGGTAAACTGTTAGCAGCACACCATGAAGGCGTAAAACCTGATATCGTTATTCTGGGCAAAGCACTAAGCGGTGGTTTACTTCCAGTGTCTGCTGTACTTGCTGATCACAGTGTTATGGATGTAAGTTACAATGCATAATAGCTGAAAAGATTCACTACTTTCACTCATACTGATATCTAAACTGAACTAATGTAATAATCACTACCTACATTATTTACTTATTATAAAATAAAGTCCGCCGCGTCTGTCTGTTCGCGATAAACTCAAACTCATCATCCAGCGAGCCTTTTCCCAACTCAATTGGGGTCGGCTTTTCCGTCTAACTGCGATGCGGCTGAACTTCAATATTTTCCATAGAGCAACTGCCATCTGACCTCCACAACACATGGGCGATATCGAAGTTCTGTAGTTAGACCAGTCGGATTTTGATTTAGAGCAGTTACGGGTATTCCAAATACCCGTAACGACTCAAACTCTAGCACCGATTTTCATACCTACTGCTTTCACAAATGAATTAAGTGGTCCTTGAGGAAGGTTTTGGTATATATTTTGTCACGGGCGAAGCCGTAAGCGTCCGCTAGTTTATTATAAAGGTACTACTAAAGTACTAAAGGTATACTTTTGTTTCTCGACATTTTTTTTTTTTTTTTTTTTTTTTTAATTCCGCGGCCTGAGGCCGCGGCCGCTCTAACGTCCGTTGCCGGGCGTCTCTGGTTTCTCGACATTTGGGTTTGATTGTAGGCATCAATCGTGGTCACGAACATTTTTTACATAAGGTACTATAGTAGGTACGCACACACCTTCACGGGAAGAGATCAAAATAAGACGTCACCTTATTTTGATGAGGTAACCTATTAGCGGTGCGTGCGCGACACACATCCAATTGCTGCAGTAGGTATCTTATTATCTTTTGAGCATTGATCGTAGTTACACGATCGTAGTTACATTGATCGTAGTAAGCGTTGTCCAAAACTAATAAACTTTTTTTGTTGTAATTTCTAAGGTATAAGTAAGTACCCCGTAAAATCCCACAGCTTAATGGATTATGTTGGTTATCATAACCAAAAGTTCAGCTGTGGAATCTTGAAACAACCAAAATAAAAATTTATTGCGTTGATGATTGGTTTTAGGTCATCAAACCTGGTACTCACGGATCTACCTATGGCGGCAATCCATTGGCGTGTGCTGTAGCCACAGAAGCTATCAAGGTCTAGTATTTACCTTTTCAATTATATCCACGCCACGACGTCTTTAATTATATTCAGCCACCACACTACTTAAGTGAATGTGGCTTATCACCACAAACTATCAGCCACATGATGTCCTGCCCGGGTTGGGGCTAGAGTCGAGTGCACTTTAGATGACCTGTACGAGGTCGGATGTCATTCGGGTGGCAGAGCTGTAAATATTGCTAAATGAGCTGGGCAAAGACAATATAATCATTATAGTGTTGCCCATCGACACTAGAAGAAGAAGACTTAAGTGAATTCATTTCTAACGCAATCACTTTATCGCCCGCACTGACGATACCATCATTTGGATTCCGTATATAAATGGTAGGCCGCTGATGACTTCCATGTGAACTGGACGCATAATTTTAATTTGACTGTAGGTCTTACTGGAAGAGAAACTACCGGAAAACGCAGCTAAATTGGAGCCAGTGTTTATTGAAGAGCTGAAGAAGATACCCAAAAGTAAGATCACCGCAATACGCTGCAAAGGGCTCATGTGCGCAATTGATGTCCATAAAAGTGAGTCACCTATCTATATCTACCAAAACTTAAAATGTGCAATAAATGTAATAAATTAAATCTCAAAATTATAAGTCATTGGAAAATGAAATCACAATCATCGTCTACCTGCCCTTATCCCAATATATAAATTTAATTATTATACTTCTGACTTCTCAACTGCCTCCGTAGTATGAGAATGCGACTGCCGTCCCTACGGTATCAGGTTCGATTCCGGGTCGAATCAAATATCTGTTTATCAGTCGTCCAGATCTCACAGCACAAACTTATTATTAGCTTAATTTGGACAACTTAGATGAAGTTGTGTAAGAATGTCCAAAAAATATTTATATTATTTATACTTCTTTTACAGGTTTATCGCCTAAAAAAGTGTGCCTGAGGCTGCGTGATGCAGGTTTGATTACGAAGCCAACACATGGCCAGACTATTCGATTAGCGCCACCGCTCGTCATCACAGAATACCAACTCAGGGACGGTATCAGAATCATCAGAAATGTCCTAGAGAGCTCCGATAAATAAATAAACAAGCTTGGCGTTTCAGGAAACCTTGTATAATAGTATCACTTTGTACAGTAACTTTTCAAAATTAAATAAATAATTGTATAGGTACACAACCACAACTTTCAATCGTGGTTTAATTATTAAAAAATAAATTATTACATTATTCCTAATTATCCTAGATATGCTACCTATCCCAGTATCCTCAAAAGGTATAATATTACTGGGACAGCTGTGTACCAGTCTTTGGTCGACACGAGTCGCAGCGGATGTAGGGTTGACGTTCAAGCGCCTTTCAAGAATTGGCGTCAGCCAGGCATGTTTATGTCTGAACACCACCCATATCTAAAGAAACATCTGATTTTGAGAGTCAAAAAGGGGTTTTTGTCAAATCCATTTTCCTGAATGCCAAAACAAGTGGAAATGGAGAGACAAGCTGAAGGACTCTACTAAAGGCCTTCTTCTTTTTTAAAAACGTGGCTCTATCGATGTTAATCGATCGAACATTGGCGAAATACGAGTATTACCTAGTTATTCTGAACTAGTTCGCGGTGCGGGACAAGGTAAGGTTCTTCTTCTTCTTTTTTTAAAAACGTGGCTCCATCGATATTCATCGATGATTTCGCTAATGTCAAGGTAATGCTTGATTAGTTGATAGTCCCGCACAGAAGAACTAGTTATTCCTAACTAGCTCCAGGTGCAGGACAAGAAACGTTGTTCGGTATGAGAGTATCTGGAAACCCGATTTTTGCGGAGCGCCAGAGGTAACCTAAAAATCCACCTGACACGTGCTCAGTAAAAATCGAACTGCCAAGGTAAGGTTGTTCGGTATTGCAAATTGAGCGTTTGGGCCTGGATTTTTGCCCAGCACCAGGCCTTAAACGCTACCAGCCATGCGCTCCGCAAAAATCCAAGTCCACTCTAACGGTCGATTCATACAACATACCAGTGAAACTTCAGTTCCGGCCGGCACAGTTCACATTTTGTATGAACATGTCAGTGCCAGTGTCACTGATTACGGAGTCGTATTAACACTGATATGTGGGGACGCGCTCATATAAAATGTATGAAATTATATTTTACACTGCTAAATCACTGATACTGAACTGTGTCGGAGGCTTCACTGATATGTGTGAACCTTAAATGTTTAATCCCTTTCTCCCAATGATATTCTAAAAAATAAATAAACAAATATTTTCGAACTTTTTCACACAACGTCATCTAGGCCAAACTAAGCTATAAGCTTGTGCTATGGCATCTAGACAACTGATAAACATATTTACATATTTACATATTTATAAATACACACATAATATACGTAGAAAACACCCAAACTACGAAACAAACATTTGTGGATCACACAAATATTTACTCCGGAGTCGTAAGCCGATGCACTACTGACCAAGCCACCGAAGCCACCGAGCGGCTTGCGCGGTAGTTATTTTGTTCATCATCTGGCAACATCAATATAATATATTATGGCATGGCCACAATTTCATCTTAAAAAAATAACTTAGCAATATGGCGGCGGCAACGAGTGACTTTGAGCCGTGGTTATGTGAAAAATTAAGATCATTAAAAACTGACGAAGGTGTTTTCGGCTCATATATCTCAGGTATTTTAGAGAGCGAGGATAGTGTAGATGAGAAAAAAGATGCATTAGAAGGTATACTATCGGAGATAGTCGTAAGTATTTACTCGGATAGTAGGCATGTATAAAGTTTTATCACAAAACTTATGAAGTTTTGTTTTAGGAACACGACATTACAGTACATGTCGAAGAAATAATTAAGAAATGGGACTTAACACGACCGAAAGAAGAGATACCGAAACCGGTAGCAGATGTAGATCTCCAGTTAGTAAAGATAATGGAATCGCAAGCACCAGCCACTTCAACAAGACGAGAATACACCGATGATGAAAAGAAAATAAGACAGGCAATACTCTCTCAGTATAGTCAACTTTCTGATAACGAGGTAGGTAAACTAGGAAGAGTCTAGGTTTGAAAGTACACTGGTTAAACGGCATTTTAGGTTATGTCAATATACTCATTAACATTATGTGTTTACTTATAAAGTATGCTATGTCGAATTGTAAATATTGTAATGTATTGCAGAATGAAGAGTCCACTGTTGAAACTGCAGAAAGTTCAGATCTGGTGAAAAACACAAATGCTGCAGATGTACATGCAGCCGCCAGAGAGCGCAGAGAACAGGCCAGACAGGATGCTCAAAAAAAGAAAGAAAAGGACAAAGAAGATAGGTAGGTGATATTTACATTGTGAGTGAGACAGTGTGTCTATGGTAGTGCAATCCAATTGAAATATCTTGGAGCCAAATATGGATTAATAGCATACCAAATGATGCTATTGTTTAGTGATTGTGTGGAGACCAGATTTAGTAGTACCTACATAAGAGTTTAAAAGGATGTGTTCAAAATGTATAGTATCCAAGTGGCAGTTTTGATATAGGCACACTCACATTCTTTTATACCTTTCTTGATCAATATAAACTCAGTTTTCTCTGATATCATCATTCACCGAGCCTTTTCCCAACTAAAGTTGGGGTCGGCTTTCCAGTCTAACTGTGATTCGGCTGAACATAGATATTTTCCGTGAAGCGACTGCCATCTGACCTCCACAACCCATGGGAGACATCGAAGTTCTGTAGTTAGACCGGTCGGATTTTTGATTTAGGGCTCCAACTACCCCTAACAACTGCCATAGATGTTTGTATGACAACCGGGACCGAAGGCTTAACATGCTCTCCGAGGCACGGAGGGGTCTCAGTGTCTTAAGAAACGGTCACCATCCTAAGACCGGCCTGACTCGATGTTGCTTAACCTTTGCAATGTGTTAACATTGTCGGTTACCAGTAGACCACGAGCCCCTCTCTCTTTTCTCTGATAATTGTATATAAATTAAAGATTACCATTGGTTTTTCAGAGAAAAGCAGAAGCAATTAAAGGAAGATAAAAAAGAAAAGCGTAAAACCCAAAAAGGTGAAAGGAAAAGGTAGCAACATTTAAAATCTGATCTTGAAATAATATGACAGTTCAACATTGCTTTGTGAATGGAATGGAATATTAAAAATTCTCAGTAATTTTGCTCAATATTGCACAAATGCATGCTGGACTTTCATACAATCTATGTTTAAATGGGCATCTAAACAGGCCATGTTTTACTGCAATTTGTTGCTGTGCTGCACACTACTGGCCATTATAAAAATATTTTATTGCAACTGATGGCCTACGGGGCAATATCTTGCAATATGTCTGCAATAATAGTTTGGCTCATGATGATGATTTAAGTCTAGATTTAAGCACAGAATATAGCAATTAATCATTCGTAGCCAACTTTATGTTGTGTAGAAAAGGATACACTATGTCATAACAAGAGAGAGCAATAGAAAAAATAGAACTTGCAGGCAACAACTTATGTTACCCGCTAGGTCGATATAGCCAGGAAGGACATAACTGCAATGTTGCACACTGTCACTCGTATTACTTGAAATGTTACAGCCACATATTGCACCCAAACATGGCCCATTTAGAAGACCTCATTGTAAGATTATTGTTAATATATTCAATTAAATATCCTTGTTTGTTGACATGAGTCATGGATATTGCTTTTAAGGTGTTTTCATGATGGGTGCGAGATATCATAATTAAATTTAAAAGCATCATTCTTATAAATACATTTTTGAAAACATAAGAATGAGTGTAATTGTGTTGGGCCCAATGGCAATAATTAGTTGTTATCCAACATATTTTTCGGAAAAAAAACTTAGTTTTTTTTACAAAGTATTCAGTAATAAGAATTTTTACTATATTCTGTAATATTAAAAATATAAGATGTTGTATCGGTATTAAGTCATTCTTATAAATTGTAAATAATTCAGTCACATTGCCTTCATAGTTTTTGGCGTTTCTGCCATAACATTTAATTAAATTAAAGTAACTACAAATGGTTGTTCTCTAACTGTTAAAAGTTTCTTGTTTTATTTAATTTCAACTTGTTAATTAATAAACAAAGAGGACTCATCCACAGCCATGCTGCCACTGCAGTATTTGAAGTAGAAAGTATTACAAGCTAGATAAGAATGTCTACTAAATGATTCAAAAATTTTCTGAAACATTTAAGTACATAATTTCCGAGATAAAATTAGAGAATTAATTATGATAGTTTCAGTATAATTTCATGCAGGCCTACCCTGTTAAACACTACACTGTATACAAACACAGAGAGAACCTTGTTGTTAAGGAGTATAGCACTGCATTTTATTGTGATGTATGATTTTTGGGTGACAATAATTGTATCTATTAATAACATTTAGTGCAGCATTTGAAGTAACACATGTTTATAACTTTGATGGCCAAACAACATAGTAAACTGCCATTGTTGTAGCCTTGGAAGTCCGCAGTAACTGAGATATTTTGATGAAATTAATTTGACTAAACTGTTCAGTTTTTTTTTATATTATTTAAGATTTGGGAATTGAGGTTAATAACTTTAATGACCCAGATTTCTATTACCGTTTGCTATTTGTATTTCTTATCTGGGTTGTGATACGCTCAGATGCATTTATGTGTACAGCGAAATATGAACTATGCATTAATTACATAACACATCTTCCCACATAAATTGTACTACAATATTAACCATTTTCATATTTCACTGCACACAAATGCTTTTAGTCATTATTATAGTTGTTATTTATTACAATGCAATACACAGGTGTACTAGTTCAATAAAATCACTTGGATAAAATTTTGTTTTAATAAGACAACAATTTAATTATTATCACAGTTTTATCTCTGACAATTTGCCATATACCTACATACTTTCTAACAAAAAGTCTGTTAAAAAGTCATAAAAAATAATTTCACTTATTAAAATTTACATAGTAAATCATGTTAAGACTAGATAATCATTGATCTTATTTAAGCTGGGTTCTATCAACTACTTAATCATGGTCTTTACAAAGACTGATCCAGAACCACTTCAGTGTGCCACCATACTGAGATTGCAAGCCAAAAAATGTAATCCATGTATATGGATTATAGGTGTCATGCTCCGGGGCAGGACAGTTGACGATTTTGTCTCGGTGAAAACAATTGTACATAATTAGTACTACCTTACAATAAATAGTACTTCTCTAATTTAAGAGCACAAAAGCTTTAAATTGGTACTGCTGTGGAGCATCCTCTCCAGGAAACCATAATGCAAATTAGCGCTTCTGTGAATGTAGTATAAAAAAAATGTACAGGAGATATATAATCAAACAAAGTATTTGAATTAATTGCAGGCGCCGAATAACAAGATTTTTATATTGCAATTTATAATATGAAACTACGCCTGATCCAAATATTATGGCCAAAGTTTCATTTAGCTTAATTGAATATTAGGGGGCGCTTATCCTTTATTCCATTTTCCTCAAGTACAAAATTTAATAATTAATAAACAACTTTCCGTTTAGAACACATACCCATATATTGCACTAGTTTTATCTATATAATTATTGCAAGAACAAATGAATATTTTGTCTCGACTAATGAGTCAAGTTAGGATTCTGATCTGACCCTTCATTGCCATTATCATCAACCTGCACCTTGGACTCTTCAATTACAATAAAGTTATGAGCACTTCCACAATAGATCTGAGTAATGCTACAATTCATATCTATGTCAATTTGAAGTTTGGTAGGTATAAAAATATTATTGTCAGAATTGATTCCTGTATTGCGATGCTCGTTCCAACCCCATGCCCAGAGTGTGTTGTCTGTTGCCAAACAAATGGTGTGTTCTGATCCTAGTGCTACATCTTTAACTTGTTGTTCATCTGCAAAAGTTATTGTGTGTCAATTCAGTGAATATGTTTTATTAATAGTTAGGGGCCCTAATGTCTCCATATAGGGTTCAAGTCATCCTCATTGCATACATACAGAGCAGTTGATAACAGACACAGGCTCTGGGAAAAGTGCCCAGAAACCACAATAGGATGGCCCCCCTATTGTATGGGACCAACAAAATAACTAGCAAATTGTGGGTGTGTAAAACACATCTGCCTACCCCTTGGGGATATAAGCGTGATTTTCGTAGATGTAGGTATAATTTCTTCCAGAAAATTAGTATCAATTTATTTCACCACTAGAAATTTATATGTCGAGTAAGATTTTCATAAAAAATAAGATAATACAAACCTGGTAAGGATATTTGTGTCAAATGACCAGATATTACATCCTCTGTGCCACTCTGACCCAGGTTATTGCGCCCCCATGTCAACATTGAACCATTCTCCAACCATAATAAGACATTTGTCCAACCACTTAGTAACTTCCTAACTTGATGCTTAATACCTATATCAATTTTATTAGGTTTATATAGCTTTTTATACTTTTCGGAACATAAGAGTAATTGTCCAAATTTATTGTCTCCCCAAACATACAGAGCTTTTTCTTCGGAACACCACGCTATAGTGTGATTCTGACCACATGCTATGTGGGATATTTTACCAATGCCTTCTACATACTGAAACCTGTCGCTTAATAGTATGTCACTTCCTAGTCCTAGCTGTCCATGTCTTCCACAACCTGTGGTCCATACTTGCCCTTTAGAATTCACTACAGCTGTATGCCTTAGTCCCATTGAGACTAGACTAGCTTTTACTTCTAATCGAATTGGTTTCATAGAATCAGCAAAGTGTTCTTTAGGTAGTCCCAACTGTCCATGACTGTTTGAGCCCCAAACAAATAAGAAATGATCATCAGTTACTCCACAGCTAAAGTCCCAGCCGCAAGCAATGTTTGTAAAAGTAATACCACTTAATTTCCATGTTCTTTGAAAAGTATGCACTTGATCTTTTGTTGCTAATTGTAATTTTTTATTCCATCCACAGGAGTATAGCTTTCCTGCGTCATCTATTAATAGTGTATGCCCTCCCCCACATGCAATTTGTTTTATTTTGTTTTCATAGAGATGTATATCAGTCACTATAGTCGGACTATCAATCTGTTCATTCACAGTGCCTAAACCTAGTTGGCCGTGTGAATTAGCCCCCTGAAAATATAATAATTAAATTGTTGGTTGGTTAGGTGGTTAAAGAGGACCATTTCATCTTAAATTTTGAATTAAATGTAACAATCATACATAAGTGTAGAAAGTGACAGGACGGACGATCCACCCGCGATGGTTGCGGGCCATTTCGTCCAAAAATTGTCTGTAGGCTGAATAGGTAATTAAATTCGTTCAGTCAATATTATCTCTTTTAATAGGAACCTTGTAATAATAAAATTTTACTCACCCAAGACAATAGGGACATTATTTCACATCAGTTTCAGTGCGTAAACGATACGTTAATTTCCATGTCACTAGGAAATCAAAGGATGATAATCTACATAAAAGCCTAGTTCATTCTCTTTGTTTAATCTTATGCAGCACTGCACTGCAGTGCAGAAACCTGAAGACCTGAAACCTGAAAGAACCAGGACCGCCACTCTTGTTTTCTTGTCTTTCAAATGAGTGGCTCTATCGTTTACCGATGATTTTTCCAATGTCTAGGAAATGTTTGATAATTCCAGGTGTGAGACAAGTTATGAAAGCTCAATAGCTTGACTCAGCAAGCAGCTAATTTAATTTTGTAAAAATGATGTAAAAAGGTTGAAAGTTGATTCACATTTTTGATGAGTAGTACGATTGATTAAATGAATGATGACTTTGACATTATTGACAGTTGACATTGACACAGTCTGAGCTTTATTTTTTCATAGCTTCTAGTTCTACTTCAAAAGTCGAAGTTCGATTTTTGCTAACCGCGCGGCTGGTGGCTTGTTAGGTTACCTCTGGCGCTCCGCAAAGATCGGGTTTCCAGACATTCTCATACCGAACAACGTTTCTTGTCCTGCACCTGGAGCTAGATAGGAATAACTAGTTTTTCTGTGCGGGACTATCAACTAATCAAGCATTACCTTGACATTGGCGAAATCATCGATGAATATCGATGGAGCCACGTTTTTAAAGAAAGAAGAAGAACTTCAAAGACATATAAGATATCTGTCTATGCTTTATTGCCATTCTGGGAAACTTGAAACAAGACACCATTTTTCCGCACATGCACAATACACTTGGGCCGCGCCCTCGGGAGGACCGTATTGCCTTAAGACGCCACCTGACCCTAACTTGACTACCTTTACTGACCTAAATCTCAAAATCTATAAGGTCTAGGAAACTGATTTTTTTATACAAGTAACTTGAGTTCATGAAGATTAAATGCTCAAGATGAAAACACGATACATACTTTTTTCATAATTATTATAGTTCGTCTTTAATTCATAGTTTTTATTTTGTCGCTTACGTTAAATTTTCGAGAACGCGCTCGATCTCTGTCTGTCCTTTGGAAAGTGAATATCGCTATCCTTCGGGGCCTCCAACGGGGCAACCGCCCGGGGCCTCGTGCAACGACCCATGCAAAAAAAATTGATTTTTTAAATAGATTTTTTTTTATTTTTGATTTATCCTTAAATTTTTATTAAGATTATAACGTAACGGTAAATTAAACTAAAGTTATGGGCGATAGACATGGGCGGCCAGATTGACGGCTAACAACGTGGCTGTTTTAAACAGACCGTTGAAAGGTCTTTAGCGGTCTGGCAAGATATTAAGAGGTTAACGCAAGATCACGTTAGACTGCCTTAGAGGCTGCATGTCTCTTAGCCGGAACCCCTCCATGGGACCTGGAAGCAAGAGCCTTTCGTTTGCGTCATTGTTTCAATGGCTCAAGCTCAAGGTGGTTATGAAGCGGGACCACAGGTCTGTGTCTCGAGAAATCGAGCCTCAGCGCTCGCAACACCGCCAGGACCTCATGGAGACATGGAAGGTGCAACTTCAACCACGGTGGAGAACCACCACCGTCGCAGCGGTAGGACCGATCATGGACGAGTGATACAAAGGCGCCACGGTTACGGGATCTATGGTGAGGTCACGCTCCAGTGTTAACACTGCGAAGGCCCAGCGAAGGCACCGCACTCCACACGCTTGTAGATTGCTCAGCGTGGGTCTAGACGTGAATACCCTCTCAGACGAAACCATGCTTTGAGCCATGGTCTCCAGCGGTAGTAGGTGGAACGTGCCCGTGTCTTTCTTCGAGCACGTCATGCTCGCGAAGGTGGCGGCCGAGAGGTAGAGGGAGCGTACCCTCTCTGCTGAGTTACGAAGTCGGTGGCCAGGGCGACGCAGACTCATCTACGATCAGCTGCAGTGTTAAAGCCTCGCAAATTTACTCACCGATGATGGATAAAACTCGACCCTAATGATGCGGGATAAAACCCCACCCAACCCCAGACAGAGGCCACATAGTTGGCCAAAGTCCGCCGGCGCCATAGGGAATACTTCCGAGTGCGTACCTGGGGCGCCCAGCAATAGATGTAGGGGTGGCATTGGGCCGCGGTATAAAAAAGGGTCCTCGCAAAGACCTGCCGCCCGGAGCCTTGCAATGCGTAAGGGCGCCGCTGTCGCCAGGTCTGGCTCCACGTTCGTGAGATGCTCGACGAAGCGTTCCGCAATGACTCACTCAATAAGCTTATAATTAGAAACCTCGTCGAGGAACACGATGGGGCGGTAACCAGATCTAAAGTCCCCCAAGTAAACCCGCCCAGTTTGGGTTGCATTAGGGGTTCAGCAGCTGCACAGCCGGGCCTGTGCTGATGTGTGATGCTAGCAGGCATGGGACCAGTGGGGCGATAAGTGGCTACTGTGTGGGTGTATTATACCGCCGGGCAGGGAGAACTTTAGCAACCGTGGTGCCGCCGGCCGCCCGCAGCATAGTCATGGGGCCCAAATGGGACCAGCCACACCAGGAGGCTACCCCACCATGTCGCTCATAATCCTGATCGGATTCGCCGTGCAGTATTGTGAGTTGTGACCGACGTGGGGTCCCGGCGACCAGGCATCAGGGGGGTTTGGGAGCCGTTCCGTATAGTGGGTCGGCCTCCACCTAACCACGCGGAATTAGACTAAACTAGCCCCTGCTCCTTGTCACTTATAACATAGGTAACACGAAAATCAATAATTAATAACAATTAATAGGTACCTACTTTACATATCGACACCTCTGGGTTCAATTGGCGTATAAACCAAAACACGACTTTTCAGGAGAGCAAAAAAACGATTTTATTTTCAGAAAAAAAATCATAACTTTTTTATTTTAGAAGTTACATAAAAAATTCCAAGGAGAAAGATTCTTAGAATTTGGGGATGAAAAAGGCTAAATCATTTAATCATATCTATCTCCGTTGGTTTGGAAGTTAGCATGGATACACGTCTTAAAAAAAAAACAATTTATGGTGTACACCCCATGAAAATTGGATAAAAATTGACAACTTACAGCCATATTTGGTAAAATTAAGTTCAATTTACTGATGTAAATGCACGTAGCTGTAGATTCTTTTGCTGTAAAAACTATTTACTTTTCACATCAATAGAATTATGATTGATAAAAACAATCTCAATACTGTTAGAATGTGTCAGAATTCCATTAATAATAAGTAGTCTAACTAACGAAAACTGTGATTTTGCGCAAAGAGACTAAATGTTCAATTATTTAATTTTATTTAAGTGTGTTGATTACCTACCAAAGATTTAAATAATTGCCTTTTTAGTTTGATAATCTGATCATGACTGATAATGTTGTGCCATAATTATAATAGACATAATTATCTGTTTTATTATCTGTTTTATAATAAAACAAAGTTGATTTCGTTTCTGGTATTTAAATTTCGTGTAGGTATATCGACCATAATTCAGTAGTTAGACTATTATTAATGGAATTCTGACACATTCTAACAGTATTGAGATGGTTTTTATTACCTAATCATAATTCTATTGATGTGCAAAATAAATAGTTTTTACAGCAAAAGAATCTACAGCTACGTGCTATTACATCAGTAAATTGAACTTAATTTTACCAAATATGGATATAAGTTGTCAATTTTTATCCAATTTAATGGGGTGTATATATCATAAATTGGTTTTTTCTAAGACATATATCCATGCTTCCACTTCCAAACCAAAGGAACTTTTTGCAATGAATATGGTTTATACGTCCATATGTTATTTAAATGTTTGGATTTACGACTTCAATTTTAAATTACGTTTAAGAAATACATTTACTCGTCATGGCGTAAAATCCATTTACAATCAACGCAGATCTTACGCCCCGGGTTGGTAAAAATCTTAGTCATAACGTCTTACTAAAAATTTAAATAAGAAAAATTTGGTTGTTAAATTAATATTTTATCTTTTTTGTGGCAGGTGACCTAAATTTGTTGGGTCGTAAAAGCATTTTTTTGCGAATTTGAATATTTTAAATATACATCGATATAGAAAAAAAATCTGAACAAAACGGTGTATTTAACTCATTTTGGCCAAAATGATTTATACGTCAATTGAACCCAGAGGTGTCGATATTTTTTTTTTTTTATCAGCCTGTACTGTCCCACTGCTGGGCAAAGGCCTCCCCCAACTCCTTCCAACGTGCTCTATCTTGCGCCACCTTAAACCAGTCTTCGTGGTAGGCATCCAAATCGTTGCGCCATCTCTGTCTGGGCCGACCCGGGCGGCGTCTTCCATCTTCCGGTATCCATGTACTAGTGACCCTATTATTATATTAGGGTTGGTTATTAACTTAATAAGCATCTAACGCTGTGTCTAACTAAGGACATGCGTACAATAATAATATTAATTTAACAATGTGTAATATTAATTTAACAACCCTTTTTTGCTGTTTCTAAAAAGGTTTTTTTTAGTTCTGCTACCATTTACCTAGTTGTGTGATAATTATGTAGATTTTCATTTTAACCCATAGTCTGTTTCGTCTGACGCGTGAACGCCAAATGACATACGTCTTAACCTCAATAAATAATCTTCGCAAACCAACGACTTAAAAACTCGATGGATATATATCCGAACAGGGAAAATTTACCCCGAATAAAAAAGGTTTTGGACAGACGATAGGTTAAAATCTACTTAAAGCTAAATACACACCACCCTATGGTGTAGATTTAGGTACGTGGTAATATTCTGTATTCTGTGATTTAGGTACCTACTTAGACAGGCCTACCTATTACGAGTATGTTATGTTGGACACTAATAAAGTAGGTAGATACTTACCTACCAAACTCTAGGCACTTTAAATAAGCATAGTGGAGCCGCGTTAACGTCAGTTCGATGCTCAATTACACGCATGATTGGGTTCAGGTATCCGATACATTATTTCGGTCTGTTTGGTTTTACCCTATTATTTAAACTTAGCTGAAGGTATCATAATAATATGCTATTACATCAGGAAGACTCAAACAAGAGTAAAAAATAATTTTGTGTGAGTTAGTTCTAAGTTCACCTATAGTTAGGTAAAACTTTATAGAAATATCTACTACGCCTTATCGTAAATATTACGATCTTTGTGAATATGTACTATTGATGTTTTATATCACGTAGGTAAGTATGATGTAGGTACACGTCGTAAACATCAGATGTAAACCTTAAAAGTGCCCCATTCGGGCGTCATTCTCTTTATAGGTAGGTAAGTATCCTCTGTTGGTACCTATCCATAAAAAAAACCTTTACTTATTTATGAACTTTAAACCTAAAATACATGGTAGGTACGTAACAATTAGATAAAAGGCTGGAATAGCAGTTTAAATTTATACTGATGAACATTACAACATATATAACAAAATATCCAAGTTTAAATATGTACAAACCTTTGGATGGACAAGTAGAAAGAATAGAATTTAAAATAACCATAAGGGTAGGCAGATGTATGTTATTCGCCTATATATCGCCGGTCTTAGTTGGTCCTATGTAATAGGTGCCGAGCTGTATTGACGCTTATCGAGTACCTACTACTAAATGTTTGTCAGATATTGGATTGCAACATGCATATGAATTTCGTACTCAGCATACCGAAAAATGTCCGCCGGGCGCCACTGAAAATACCTCCTGCGTGTGAACCAGAGACGCCCGGCAATGGACGTTAGAGAGCGGCCGCAGACCTGAGGCGGGAAATTAAAAAAAAAAGCATACCAAAAATCCCATAAATGATCTCCCACTTTTTGAGTTTTCATTAAAATTATGTCAAGCGCTTTTCCTGTCAAGCGTCTTTTTTACCAGGCGTGCGGATCTCGCACGCATTGCGTGTGGATCTCGCCCGCATTGCGTGTGGATGTTAATGTCAAATTCTATATGAGTCGCGCGGGCCGCCCGCACGTCAGCGTCAGTTACTATAGGAACGGGCTAGTCGCGAACTGATTTGACGTTGACATCCACGCGCATTGCGGACAGGATCAAGCGGATCCCGTCCGTTATGCGTCGCCGCGCACGCCGGGCGGGACGATTCGAGTGGCGAGGCGAGTAACGTGTCCACACGTTGCGATGTTCCTTGCTGTATAGTTCTTTATAATCTATGGTCGGCTGACTAAATCACCCGGCGTCCACTGGACTGTGTGGCGCCACTTGTGTCGTTCTACGTCCACCATTATGGGACATCAAACTTTTTCTCCACGAAATAATCAATATAAAATCCAATAACTATTCAAAGTGAGGTGTGTGTGTGCGTAATAACAGCATCCAGGCACCGGCTCCGGCTTCTACCATATTCAAGAGACCAACGGGTGAGTCAATTGATGCTAACCATAATTTTCAGAATTCAATTCTATCGGGCTATCGTCATACACTTGCCATTTGTTGAGTCGTGTGGACGCAGGGAACCTAAGGGACATAATCATGCCATAACTTCAGCCAGTTATGTACCTCTAACACCGACAAAGTACAATAAATAAAAGTAAACATCTTCTGACTCGTAACGTTTCGTCCATTGTGCTATATGGTTCTGAGGTAAGACCGTTGTCGGTGTCAAATTGTCCTCGCAGGTACGTAACGTTCCGTCTCAATGGTCGTCGCTAAATATTTGAACGGGCCGCACTGCGCGTACCTACCCGTAAATAAAACATTCCTGCCACCCGTGTTGAATTATTTAAACGAATTCGGTCGTCCTACTCCCATTGAGACCGCCTCCAAGTTGTAGGTTCTAGTTTGATAATAGTCATAGGTATGTTTTAGTAATGTTCCAGGACCTACCTATTTTTTAAATCTTCTATTGCCTGGCGCCCCAGGTACACACTCGGAAACCAAATTACCCTTGTAATTTGACAGATTTTTTTCAAATTATTGTGGCGCGCGGGGCGATAAAATTTTTCTGTTGCTACGAGTATTTGCCACGAAACCTCAATCCCGCCCGGGGTTTTCCATCTAGGTTTTTGGGTACCTTAATAATTGTAAGGTTTCAGGAGACTTGACAGATCTAGACCGTTCATGTCCTAGATAAGTCGATTTTGACATTTTTAAAATGGTCACATAAATTATTATCTCCAAGAGACGTGGAGTTGACCCAATTTATAAGTAAATTCGAAGAGACATAATTCGTCAAGATAACGGTTGATCACATGGTATATGGGGTAAACCGAGGTCGAAAGCCGAAGTCTGTGTAGGTATTATTAAGTCAGAGTCTCGTCTCGAAAGTTGGATTCGTAACTTTGTGGCGAATTTGCTTACACTTAAAAAATGCGTTCGTCTTTGTACACTGTTTAGACTTTTAACAATATATCATAGGTAAACAGTTGAACAATTTGAATACAAATTCAAGCAAGTGAAAAATATTACCATTAAAATACTCGTATAAAATGAAGAGAAAAGCAAATTAGAAAATTGAGTGTACGAATTGAAATGATTTATTAGATTTCCATTTTGCTGAGGATCGTAAAATGTTTTACTCCTTACAGAGGTAATTAAGAAACCGCTTCTGGTATAATTAAAACATTATGTTCAACAAATGGAGGGTAATTAATGTAATTAAATTATAAAATTTGCCTTAAATATATATTCTTGCGCCTTGTAAGCATATCAATCCGGCACGGTTTTGTTTCAGATTTGTCGTTGTCATCTTCTACATGTCACAGTTGTGTAGGTACTGATTTATGTATGTTACCTACTATGTACTTTTTATTATTATTTCCAACGGGGACGCCGGCAGCCGGACGGACGATCCACCCACGACATTTGCGAGCCATTTTGTCCATTTCCCCAATTCTCCCCTTGGGGAGAGTGTGGTTGATCCAGCTCTCTCACGGCCCCCCGTCAAACCTTCCTGTGTCCTTTATAAATCTAATCATCTACTCCACCTTCAGATTGCTTGTCTTCCTCGTTAAGTCTGTCCCCAGGATTTCTAATCTGATCAGTGAGTACATGGGACATTCAGCCAACAGCCTGTCTCTTCGGGCAAATTTGAAGTCCCGAGAGTGAATAATTACTTTGGGGACAGAACTTTAAAAAAACGAATACCATACCTGTTAAATAGTTTGCCCCAGGATATAAGACGAGAGTCAGATAAAATACTATTTAAAAGTAAACTAAAGAAGTACCTGTTATCGACTATCAATGTACCTACCTAATGTGTGTTGTAATGTTACTAATGTACCTACCTATTGTAAATTTGCATTCTAACCTTTGAGTGTTAGGCCGATACCTCACCGAGACGCCATGGCGACGTGGCCAGCGACGGCTAACTCACTTGGCGACCGACTGGCAACGTCGCCAGTCGGTCGCCAAGTGAGTTAGCCGTCATATATCTCAATGAGAACTAGTTGGCGACGTCGCTGGCCACGTCGCCATGGCGTCTCGGTGAGGTATCGGCCTAATGCACGGATATCAGCATTTTATACTAAACATTTACATTTTAAACTACCTAAGCTATTAATTTGTGTTAAGTACTTACGTAATTAACATTAATAATTCTTTAAATTCCCACAGCCGCACTACCTATGTTACGACGTCGCTGGCCACGTCGCCATGGCGTCTCGGTGAGGTATCGGCCTTAGACTCACCTGATCCTGCAGACAAACTGTGCAAACAGTTTTGTAGGACAATAAACTAGATTTAAGTAAAATTGTAAGAATAATAATAATTAAAAAAAAAAAAAAAAAAAAAAAAAAAAAAAAAAAAAAAAAAGGTGGAAACTTGTTTCGTCGCTGTCCGTGCACTCTGGGCATGTGGGGTCGGTTTTTACTCCTATCACTGTCAGATGTCTGTTCAGTCGACAGTGTCCTGTTATCACTTCTATGGCGAGGAATAATAAATAATAATAATACTATGTACTTAGGTATCTACAAATTGTAGGAAGGTAGGTACCACGATACTAGCTGTTCGAATTTAGGTTTGAGTTGGTAGGAACCAAAGTATAGGTGACATTTCCCTGATAGGAACCTACCTACGAACAGCTCACTTGGCTTACTCGAGTCTTACCTCACTGGTAGAGTACAAAAAGTAAACATTAATGGCACCGACTCTTCTGGCGCCTCATTAGTCATGGGAGTACCCCAGGGCTCTATATTAGGACCCCTTTTATTCTTAATATACGTAAACGATCTTCCTTATTTCACTAAAAATCTTTGTGAGATAGTATTATTTGCTGATGACACATCATTAATTTTTAAAAGTGATAGACAAAAAGTAGCACTTGACGATGTAAATAATACCCTTTCGGAAATATTGCATTGGTTCACAAGTAACAACTTGCTGCTCAATGCGAAGAAAACAAAATGTGTAAAATTTACTATGCCCAATGTTAGACAGGTGGATACTCATATTACTATGAATAATGAATTAGTTCAAATAGTCAATACCACAGTTTTTCTTGGGATAACTCTAGATAGTAAACTACAATGGGGTCTTCATATCACAGCCTTGGCAGGAAGACTTAGCTCAGCTGCCTATGCGGTTAGAAAGATAAGGTCTCTGACTGACGAAAAAACAGCACGATTAGTTTATTTTAGCTACTTTCATAGCGTTATGTCATATGGTCTGCTGCTGTGGGGCTCAGCTGCCGATATTGAGACAATATTCATATTACAGAAACGAGCTATACGAGCAATCTATAGACTCGGACCCCGTGACTCGCTGAAAGAATTATTTAAAGAAATTAATATTTTAACAGTTGCTTCTCAATATGTTTACGACAACATCTTATATGTACGGAAGAACATAGATCTATTCAAAAAAAAATCCGATAACCATAATTTTAATACAAGAAATAAAAATAAATTGGCAATGACAAAAATTAGACTTCATAAAGTTGGTAATTCGTTTGTTGGCAAATGTATAAAAATTTATAATAAAATTCCTCAGGATTTGGTTGACATGCCTCTTAATAAGTTTAAAATAGTAGTTAAAAAATGTTTGATGATGAAAGGCTACTATAATGTAGACGAATATCTTAATGATAAAAATGCATGGTCACCCTAATCTTCTGTTGTTGGCCACTCGTATAATACAATAGAAACTAATTGTAACAATGTAAACAAAACAATATTAAAAAAGAAAATGGATAATCTACCTGAGTTTCTTGCTGGTCTCTTCTCAGGAGAACCAAATTACCGAACCAGCGAAAGAATCATTTTCTAATGGTTATTTATGTACTTACTTAATTTAGTATTTTTATAATATCACTTGACAAAATTGTAAAATTTTGACATTCATATGTGCTCTTTATGTGCCTAAACTGAATAAATGAAATTGATTCTTGATGGATTCTTGATTCTTGATACCTAATCTTGGTAACTATACCTATTGAACCTATTCAGCTTTTTGCACTGCATTATTCCTGAATGATATTGCCTATTTTTTATTTTGGGAATGGAAAATAAGAACGAAAAAAAATGTGATGCTCCGAGTCGGGACCGCGGGATCACCGAGATTGTGTTTAAATTTAATGTCTATTACAGTTTCAAAATATACATGCACATGCAGTAGCTACATCTATACCACATCTCGTTTTTCCGAATTCTCCGCAAATTCGACATTAATTTTCTACGTCTTCTGTACTGTGATCTTGACTGTGATGATGCTAATCAGTATTTACATCTCATACCGAAGTATATACTTACGGTCGGCTACGCTGACGACATTACCATACTTATCACTGGCAAAGAAGCCAACACTGTCTGTGACCTCACTCAGATAGCACTCCGCACCGTCGAAAACTGGTGCAATCAATACGACCTCACCGTAAACCCAGGAAAAACGGAAATGGTTATGTTCACTAATAAGCGAGTGCTGGGCAACTATAGGGTGCCCAAACTTTTTGGGACAAGTCTTACACTGTCTAAAGAAGTCAAATATCTAGGAGTAACCCTGGATAATAAAATAACCTGGAGTAAACATGTAGACGACAAAATTAACAAAGCTAGCATCACCTTCTGGCATTGTCGAAAGATGATAGGCAAGTCCTGGGGTCTTTCGCCAAAGGTGACGATATGGCTATACAACATGGTCATTCGGCCCATGTTATGCTACGGTGCACTAGTTTGGTGGCCTAGATGCCAACTTACAACCTGCACACAAAAACTGCAAAAGTTCCAAAGACTGGCCTGTACGGCCATCACGGGAGCTATGAAAACGACACCTACTGCTGCAATGGAGGCCATGCTAAGCATCCCCCCGCTTCATCTCTACATCACACAAGAAGCCGCGGCATCCGCCTTAAGGTTGAAGTCACTCCATCTATGGAGAGACACAAACATAAAACACACTACCTTACTAGCCGCAATCTTTAACGACTTACCAATACTAATGGCAGGGTCGGACAGGATTCCGAAAACATTTATCTTCGACAAAAAATACAAGATCCAGTTACATGAGGACGACAACGTCGAAGGCCTCAACATCCATGAGTTCAGAGTCTTCACTGACGGATCCAAAACTCCATCTGGAACAGGCAGCGGTGTATTTTCCGAAGACCTCCAGATCAGAATAGCAACTCCACTAGGATCCTACAACACGGTATTTCAAGCTGAAAGCCATGCGATTCTAGAAGCCGCCACGGCAATAGCTGCCAGAGAGGTAAGGTACTCCAGTATCAGAATTCTCTCAGACAGCAAGTCGGTGCTACAAGCCCTTGACAGCAATACTGTTAGTTCGGGCCTTATCTACAACTGTCATCAGCGCTTGGCTGAGATAAGTAAGTACAACCACGTCACATTACAGTGGATCAAAGGACACAGCGGCTCTAGAGGTAATGACGCAGCGGACGAGCTTGCCAGAAGGGGCTCGAGCCAAACGTCCATTGCTACAAGCCCTTGACAGCAATACTGTTAGTTCGGGCCTTATCTACAACTGTCATCAGCGCTTGGCTGAGATAAGTAAGTACAACCACGTCACATTACAGTGGATCAAAGGACACAGCGGCTCTAGAGGTAATGACGCAGCGGACGAGCTTGCCAGAAGGGGCTCGAGCCAAACGTCCATTGGACCAGAGCCAATCCTACCAATTTCGGTAGGTACTATACGAACACTTCTGGCACACAAAACTTACACACAACACAACACACTGTGGACAGGTCTGTCGGACTGTCGGCAGGCGAGGGAGGCTCTGCCTGTACTCAATCGTCGGCTAGCTGGCAGACTTGTGACGTTGAAAAAATCCCATCTCCGTCTATTCACAAGTGTCATTACGGGGCACTGCCTCCTAAACAAACACCTACACACTATCGGTGTTACAGACAGTCCCCTTTGCAGAGCTTGTATGGCTGAGGACGAGACGGTCAGTCATCTAATCCTGCGCTGTGAGGAAGTCCATAACTACAGGGCAAAGCATCTCGGGTCTCCAGGATCAATCCCTGAAGCTCTGCGCAACGTGCGGGGCCTGCTGGCGTTCCTGGAGGAGATCGGTTGGCTCGAGTGAGAGAGTCCTACCCACACGCAAAACCCGCGCACTAGACGTGGACTTGCGGAGATCAGCCCGTTACTACAAGTACAAGTACAAGTACTCATACCGAAGTATCATAATTGCTTTTTTAAACTCATTGTGTCTTTGGTGTCCCTTTCCATTCTTTTTCTCATTTTTCTTCATGTTTTGGATTTATTGAGCAGAGCGAAGCGGGGCTCAATTTTAGGCGACAAGTGTAAGTCGTTTGTGCGTCTACTCCTCCGAAACGGCTCGACCGATTTTGACCAAATTTGGCATGCTGTTCGACATCATACCCGGGAGTGCATATATCTGAAATCATGAAAATAGAGCTGACCACAGAGGAATAATCACCGAAAATGTCCTGGACATCGACGAAAAAGTTCTTTAACATTGAGCTAGAAATTCCAAAATTGGCGTGTGCCAATTTTGGAATTTCTAGCAAGCATGCAGCTGGTGGGTTCGGAAAAACGATTTTCGAAATCGGATGCACCATCGAGGAATAATCACCGAAAAACCAGATGATTAAATGGTTGCCATGAAAACACGTGTGTCAACAATGAAAATAGATTTTTTTTTTCATTCGATTAATTAATTAAATTGTTCGATTCTGATTCTGATATGTAATAAAAACATTTGCTCCGCTCAACATTTGCAATTAGCAGCATGCATTGCATACCTACTTTTAATCCTAACTCTGATTGTCCACAACTTCCTTGATATAAAAAAAAATAGAATATTAAATTATTTTGGCGATTCCAGAAACAAATCCTTATTGTCCTCTTTTGATTTTGAACAAACAATTTAATTAAGTACAATAATTTATTTTAGTATTCGGTATTTAAGGTAGGGCATTGGCCCATACTGCCCCCATATCCCATGGCATTTAGGCTGCTTTTGCACAGCCGCTTTTTTCATTGTGCCATTTGGAGCAATTATTTGTTCAACGGACCTGTGTTCAGTGCGTGTAAACACATTAATTATAAGCCATTCAATCCGGTAAAAACAACGGTGTCCGGTGAAAAATACGCTCGCCTAAAAGAGCCCTTAGGGCTGCAGGAGGTTGCGTTGCTCCCTACGCTATGACCGCGTATCGTCACGCCGATGCCCTCAACTAACGCACCTAGCAGCACTGAGTCGTATCCGATGTTCCACAGGGGCAAATACCTGACCGGAACACCGCACTATACCTCTCGTCGAGCCGGCACAAGCCAGGGGCTATAGCCCTCTCAGACAGATATGCCCCGGCAATGCGATGGAGGTAAAGAAGCGCAGAAAGGTTCATGATGAGTGGCTCCCTAACGCAGCTCTAAGGCAAGGTGTTTAAAGCGTTGGTGATGTCATAATACACTGCCACCTCACCTCTTCGGCACTGCTTCCTCTGGCAGGCGCTTCACATCTCGGAAACCGTACTGGTTGTCCGCCAAGTCTGGCCTCACGTTCGCGAGATGCTTGGCGAGGCGTTCCGTAATGTTTCCCTCAAAGATCTTATCAAATTCGTCGAGTAACCAGATGTTGAGTCCATCTGCCGCCCCGTCTTCCGAATCAGGACCAGTTTCTACTTAATAAAGTGAAATAGATTGTCATTAAAAAAAAAATATGAAATCAGATCATCCGGTGTTTTCATGACAATTGCACCTTACATTTTGCGCGGTTTATTCAAAAGTCAGTTATTAGAGGGAGTTCATACTCGTATTAAATAATATATTTTATGGCATCTCATGCTTAAAGAAATACTTAGTGGATTTGGACTCTCGCTTTCACATCTATAGGTACCTTCTATTTCCTTGAGAACTCTCGGTTAATGCACACATACACCTTTCATATATGAAAATTAAACATACAAATTGTTAATCATAAATCAGTAGTTTCCGTCCCTATAAACCACAACAGGAGAGTGATTTTACAGATTCGTAAATCAACAGGTAGAGTTTGTAAGTGACTAGAAACCTCACAACCACTCTTTATCAGTTTCAGAATTTTAAGATTTTTTTCATATTATTGCTTGTGACTATATTTAATATAATAAAATTAATAATATAGAACCATAGAATATAATGTCTGTATGTAAATACAAAACAATTTAATAAAGAAGTTTAATAGAAAATTCAACAATAGCACTATGTATGATTTGTACATTTAACATTATTAGAAACAAATAACAGGTCTTTACCTATGAAATTGCCGTTTGGACTTTGGTCGACAATGACGAATATATAAATAATAATAATATAAAGGTGATTGTGGAAGCCGATGAAACACAATCTACGGCTGAATTAACAGCAGCTTTCGACGTTAGCGTCAAAACAATATCGGTCCATTTGCGTCAAATTGGCAAGGTAAAAAAGCTTGACAAATGGGTGCCCCACGAACTCAATGATCGCCAGCGCGAAGTACGCGTCGAGACATTGCTCAATAGACACACAAATGAAGGAATTATGAACCGCATTGTTACTTGCGATGAAAAATGGATTATTTGATAACCGCAAGTGATCAGCAAGTTGGTTGGATCCTGGTTTAGCACCTAAACAATGCCCTAAACGAAAACTTACCCCTAGAAAAGTGATGGTCACTGTTTGGTGGTCTAGCGCCGCACATTGGTCCCAAATTAAAAAAAAGTGGATATTGATAGTAGACCGCTGATTTTTTTTTATTGCTGATACAGTGATAACAGATAAGGCAAAAAAAATATTAATGTCCTACTTCAAATACTTTTCTGTAAAAAAAATATCTTTTTTTTTGTATGGGTGTTATTACTCGTACATTTTATTCAATTTCTCAAAAACCGTAAGCTTGTCGAGATGGCAATCACATATGTTACAAAATTAATAATTCTGAGTGTTTAGCTCGAAAAATGTTATTGCTTATCTCTGCGTACTTTCGAGATAATAGTAACAGAAAATAACAAATTTTTTTTATGTTAATTGTTCGCTTTTGTTTAACCATAGCCTTACTTTAGTAAATATAATGTATGCGTAATGTCAAATAAATAAAAAGAAACTGCTCTGTAAAAGAGGTTATTGGGCTCACTAATGACTGAAACGCTCGCATCATAAATAATGTATTTTTTCAAAACAAATTCTAGCCTGGTACATTTTAAACATTCAAAATAGAATTAAAACATAGGTACTACCTGATTTTAATTACAATTTTCAGAAATAACCTGTTTATTCACACATAACAAGCTATATTTAACATTTTACAATAGGTCCGCTGGCCAGCAAAATGTAGCTTCGACGCGAGTTTGCCGGGATAACAAGATGGCCGCCTCTCATGACGTAATACGGTCACGAATCGCACGCGTACGTACACCTCAGTGTACAACTAAATGTGGTTGCGATAAGACGTGTCCTTATTTTTTATGTGTGCTTGAAGAAATACTTGTTGTTTGTTTGTTTTGTTATTGTTGTATTTTGAATCTTTGGATTTTAAAATCAAACAATTTTTGTTTGTCTTTCTTTCGTCGAATTTGTTTTCGTCATTTTTTGTTTTAAAATCAAAGTCACTTCGTCTTCTAATTTGTTTTAAATTTTCCTTAAAATTATAATATGTGCGCATTTGTCACCAACTTAAGACTTATACGTTGTTCTTAAATCAGGCGGTGGTATTAAAAATCCACCAAGTCGAATTTTTATTTAATGCCCTTATTGAACGTATTGGTGTTGAATTGTCTTCCGAAGATTTGAGTAATATTAAATTACGATTTTGTAATTTTTGAAGTAATATCTCAAAAAGGTGGTCTGCTTCCAGTAGAGCTCAAAATACCTTTCATAACAAAAATTCAGACTGGTTACAATCCCAAATAGTTTGGCCAAAATATCGATTTAAGCAGCATTTTTAAAGTTGCCGGGGAAGTAATTCCAAATTTCGAAACACAAGTGGATAGTCATCAATTAAGTTGTGGTACAAGTAAAAAACCGTTTGTTAATATATTTGATAAACAGAAGAAAAGGCGTTCTCTAACACTTCTAGATCACACAGGGGAGGAATTAGTTTATGCTTTATGTGCCAAAATAAAGGAGTCTAAAAAAACAAAATTAGCAGCTATATTAAACGAACTCAGCCAAAACAAGGAAAAATGTGAGATGGTATGTCCCATCCGGAAATCATGTGATTTCCGGAATGTTAGAATGGAACATACAAGAAAAATCGGTAGAGTTCAGACTAATTTAGACATTATCCACAGCTTTCTAATTAGCTCAGATCCTTACATCAGCCATATCAAACCAAAGTTTGCTCGTTTACATAAACAGTTGTTTCCAGAGGCTAGTGCTTGATCTTGAACAATGAATGGCTTTCGTTGGAAAACGAGGTATTAATAGAGATTTCTCAAGAGAATATAGACCCAAATATTAATCTTTCACCATAATATTTTTTCAGAATCCTTTGTTAACATATTCAATTTTATGTTTGCAGCTTTATTTGTCTTCATTTTGGTTGTGTTTTTAGAACTGATAAAAGTACTCCTTCGGAAAGCTCATAGCTTGTCAGTCATTAGTGAGCCCCCATAACCTATTTTACAGAGAAGTATCTTTTTATTTATTAGACGTTTAGCATACATTATATGTGCTAAAGTAAGGCTATGATTAAAAAAAGGCGAACAATTAACATTAAAAAAAAAATATTTTCTGTCACTATTATCGCGAAAGTACGCAGAGATAAGCAATAAGTTTCTTCGAGCCAAATACTCAGGATTATTAGTTTTCTAACATATTATGTGATTGCCATCTCGACATCGCTTAAGGTTTTTGAGAAATTGAATAAAATGTAATAGCTCCAATACAAAAAAAAAATATATTTATTTACAGAAAAGTATTTGAAGTAGGACAATAATATTTTTTTGCCTTATCTGTTATCACTGTATCAACAATAAAAAAATATCAGCGGTCTACTATCAATGTCCACTTTTTTTTAATTTGGGACCACTGTGCGCCGGTGTGATTCATCACAGCTTCTTAACAAACGGGGCGAGGATTACTGCAGATGTGTACTGTGAAGAACTGAACACAATGATGGAGAAGCTGGCACATCTCCAACCAGCATTGGTCAATCGCTCGTCTCCGCTGCTCCTGCACGACAATGCGCGACCTCATACTGCACAGCAGACGGTCTCCAAGTTGCAAGAACTGGGGTTGAAAGGTCTCCGTCATTTGCCATACTCACCGGACCTTGCGCCTACATACATGGGGCACACTAAAAGTTTTGCACTTCTAGCTAATCGGAACTATTTGAATTTCGAATGTTATATTTTTTTAAACCTTCTTAGTAATAAAAAAAAACAATTGGCGGGAAATCATTTGTCAATTGTTTTTTATCACACATCAAAGTTCTACGTATGCAACGAAAATGGAATTAAGTCGAAAAGATTTTAGAGCGATGATTTTTTTATGATTTTAAAAGTTCTCTCTCCGCAAGACTGTGCCGCTCGTCTTCAAAATGCTTTTGGGAGAGAAGCACCTTGTTTGAGCACCGTGTGGCGATGGTTTGCTGAATTTGAGAGAGGTCGAGTTTCTTTACATGACGAATTTCGTGAAGGGCGGCCTTCAACTGCCGTCAACGAAAATAATGTGGCTACTGTTAAGCGGTTAATTGAAGAAAACCCGCGGATTACCTATGAGACAATTCGAGGACTATTGGGGATTGGTATGAGTAAATCCAGAAAATTTTACACAAAGAATTGAAAGTTCGGAAACTTTGTTGTCGTTGGATCCCTCCTGAACTGACAGCGGAGCAGAAGCGGGCTCGCGTGGAATGGTGCTCACAGATGCTATTGAAGTACGACCACGGACATTCTAATGCTGTTTATGACATTGTCACAGGAGACGAAACGTGGATTTATTGTTTTGAACCCGAAAAAAACAGCAATCTTGTGAATGGGTGTTTGAAAATGAGAACGAGCCAACAAAAGTGAGGCAGGCGAGAAATGTTGGTAAAAAAATGATCGCGTTTTTTTTCTCAGCTACGGGTCCCATCTGTACAATTCCACTTGAAGATCAAAAGAGTGTTAATGCCGAGTGGTATTCTACCATTTGTGTTAGAAAAAGTTCGCGAAAGACGACCCAAAAGCCACGTTCTCCTACATCATGACAACGCTTCTTCACACACGGCTATAGGGAGGGGAAGCAGAACCGTGATGAGTCGGTGGGTGAAAGGGACCTGCCCCGCACGGTAATGGCCGAAGTGCCTCGTTCGAGACCGGTATCTCCTGAGATATCTGAAACCCCGGAGAAGTCACCGCCTTTCTCCCCACAAACTACACCGGAGGCGTCACCTTCACCCGTCGGCTTGTCAGCCCGAGCACTGCGTGCATTTGATAGGGCAAAACGTACATTCATAAACATAATGTATGACTAATTTAATAACTATTAAAACTAGGTATAACTTTGTACTTAGAGATAAATTATAATGTAGGTATATTGTAGCTAAGAAGGGAGAAATGTTTTTTTTTTTTTTTTTTTTTTTTTGATGAGTCAATTGGGTTTTAGTTTCAGGAGTGGCGCTTATGGTATACGCCTTCTCCTGGAACCGTTTGCAAGTTGATTGTTTAGTTAGTGAAGTGTTTAGATGTTATGTGCCGTTAGAGTGTTTTAGTTGATTTACGATAAAGGTGATGTGGTGGAGGAGTGAGTTAAGTGTATCTGGGGCAGTTGTAAATAAGGTGGTTGAGGGTTTGCGAGATTATGTTGGTGGGAAGTTCGTGGGGTCATGATGAGTAGGAAGGAGTTGCTTGGTTAGGTTAAAGGTTTGCCAGATTGTGTTGGTGCAAGGACAGAGGTCGTTGTTTAGGTTTAGTTGATTAGGTTAGGTTAGTTGGGACATCCGCTTTTGTGTGTGGAAAAGTTACACGGGGTCAGTACTTTCCACACACTCCCTTAGTCGCCTCGTACGACATCCACGGGAGGATATGGGTTGGGGCTATTCTATTCTGCCGGCCACCACACGGCGGAGGGAGAAATGTTAGGTTCTTCATCAATGGACTTACGACTAGATATAAGACCTATAGGTACCTAGTTTAATATGGATATTTGTTACGGTGGTGGGTACACAATAAAACCAGTTTTTCGCTAGCTTCGGTGTTTCATTGACGTAACAGTATGAAAAAATTAAACGATTTTTTTTTCATGTATTTTTTATTTGTATTAATCGAAGTAATCACCCATGCAATCAATGCATCTTTGCCAACGCAGCGGCAGTTTATTGATGCCCTTCTTAAAGAAATCAGCTGGACGGGAGGCAACAAATTCTTCAAAGGCATTTTGTACTGCCTCTCGGGTATTGAATTTCTTTCCCGCCAAGAAGTTATCCAAATTCTGGAAAAAGTAGTAGTACGTAGGTCACACTATAAGTTTTGCGTAACTTAAAAAAACAACATGTTAAAACCAATATATCCCACTAAAAACATTCTGTAAAAAACTAGCCAAGTCTCAATGGAACTGCTTGTTTATCTCTAAAAAGTAATGAAATCTAGACAAAGTCGTGCCAAGTTTAAGGTTCCTTACTGCCATTTCTTTATTATTATAGTTAATGTTGTGTGATTTGGCCGTTAAACATCTTTATACGAGTGTGTACAAGTCAATTTTGTTTACATGTAATGTTAAATTTGTTGTAACTACCTATGTTAGTTAAGCGAGATAATAGCCCATACTGGTATTGGTAATTGGACGCTAGTGTCTCATTTTAGGCTGTTTTTGATTGTGCAACACATGCATTCAGCATTGACAATGGTGTCTTCTGCTCTCTTCTATTTGAAGCGTCAAATCGACCACCGATCTAACATAAAATAGACGTACAGACGGACTTCTATCAATGATTAGAAGTTCGTCTGTACTAGAAATAATTTTTTATACTGTTTGTTTCAGGCTCTTGAATTGCAATTGCAATTGAAATACGCAGCTTTATCAAGCCTACAATTGACTGGTTATTGAATCAACGTTTTCCAAGTGGCAAATTTCCATAGTCAATGGGTAGCGGTTCTGGCGACAGATTGGTGCAATGGTGTCATGGAGCACCTGGTTTTGTACCCCTGTTTACCCTTCAACGGCGAAGTCACACAACATTAACTATAATAATAAAGAAATCGCAGTAAGGAACCTTAAACTTGGCACGACTTTGTCTAGATTTCATTACTTTTTAGAGATAAACAAGCAGCTCCATTGAGACTTGGCTAGTTTTTTACAGAATGTTTTTGGTGGGATTTCACTTCTTTTTGTAGAAACGTGGGCATATTTATTTATTTTATTAGATTTTCTTATGTGACACAGTATTTTTTTTTAATAATAGTTTTTTTTATTATTACAAATCTTTCTTTTCTTTTTTTCCGGTTCTGATTCTTGTACAGTAGCAATAGTTTTTCGTATTGCCCATTCGCCTTCATTATTTATTCTTTTAGACGGCTTAGGGCCGGCGCTCACTGCCGGCACGGTACGGCATGGCATGGCAAAGGATTTTATTACTAATCAAGTTATTTTGAAACTTATTTCAATGAGTTTAGAGTTCATGTTACTTTATTTCGATACCACGATGCCGCGGTATGCTGTGGCATGACGCGACGCGCCGCGGCAGGACGCGACGCGTCTCGGCATACCGCGGGATGCTGTGGCATGACGAGTCATGCCACAGCATACCGCGGCATCGTGGTATCGAAATAAAGTAACATGAACTCTAAACTCATTGAAATAAGTTTCAAAATAACTTGATTAGTAATAAAATCCTTTGCCATGCCATGCCGTAGTAAAAGACGAGTCATGCCGTTCCATTCCACGGGTTACCTCAGCATGCCATTGCATCTCGCGAGACGTATGGGTCACTTTGTGTCGAGGAATTATGATTGCTAAGCTGGTTGAAATAAGGTTGTAGCTTGTGCAGCGGTCATTTCAGTTAATGGGGCGCAGTCCGGTCGGTAACAGGTATAGGCGATCGAAAATTAGTTTTGGTTTTCTTTATATGCGATTTTAGCAAATCACTTAACGTTTCAAAATTATCGTAGTCCATTCTGAAATAATCATAGAATTTTCGCATGTCGTATCTCAAATCATTAAACAAGTTGCTGAATTCACCATTTGTAGATTTTGTTCTCCACAAATTATGCACCCAGAAATGTCTTTTCGTCTAATTAGCCGTTCTCATTTGTCTCTCTTCCATCTCCAGCTAGCTAGAAGTGCTATTAATACTAAATCCCAGTCAACCATAACGACACAACCAACTTCGAATCCGCTGGGCTGGGCTTTCAGCAGAATGCCACGGCATACCACGGCATGCCGAAGCACAACCTACCACGCCACGGAACGCCGCGGGATGCCGCAGCACAATCTACCGTGCCATGCCGGCAATGAGCGCCGGCCCGACGGTTTAATTTTTGAAAGATCGGCGCGGGTGGCTATCCCGCCGTCCTCAGGCCCCGATCATGGAGGTCGATGGTCCTGGGCGTAGATGAGTCTGCGGCGCCCTGGCCGCTGACTGCGAAACTCAGCGGGGAGGGTACGCTCCCTCTCCCTCTCGGCCGCCTCCTTCGCGAGCATGACTTGCTCGCAGACACGGCTGCGTTCCACCTACTCGCACTGGAGACCATGGCTTGGAGCATGGTTTCCAGCGAGAGGATAACCACGCCCAGACCCACTACGAGGTCCCGGTGCTGACTCGCCCCTGCTGAGCACTCCACCAACGTTTGGAGTGTGGTGTCGTCGTCGGAAACCTCGCAGTGTTGACACCGGGGTGTGACCTCACGATGGATGCGAAACAGATAGCTACCGAAACATCCATGCCCGGTAATGATCTGCGTCGCACGATACGTGAGGTCCGCCTCTGCAGCTCTCCATGATCGGTCTCACGCCCCGCGATGACGGTAGTTCCCCACTTTGGTTGCTCAAGTCGCACCCTCCAAGTCTCCATAAGATCCTGGCGGAGTTGGGGCCGCTGGTCCTCGATTTCTCGAAACGCAGGCCTGTGGTCCCTCCCCAGCGCCTCCTTGTGCCATTGAAACAATGACGCAAGGGCTCTCGCTTCCAGCTCCCATGGAGGGGTCCCGGCTAAGAGACATGCAGCCTCTCCGGAGTTCGTGCGGTACCCCCGTATTGATTTGACGGCCAAGATTCGCAGTGGTCTGATGAACAGAGTCGCGTTCACCCTGACCGCCCATCTATCCGCCCATAGGGGAGCCCCGTATAAGGCCATACTCCGCACGATCCTCAGGTACAGTCTCCTGCAGGAAGCGTTGGGTCCCTTTAGGTTGGACATGAGTCGCGTAAGCGCGACTGATGCCCCCGTCACTTTGGGGACCAAACTTCGGAAATGTGGTCCGAAGTTCCATCGGCTATAAAGTACGATCCCTAGGTACTTCATCGAGGGCTTGATGCCGATGCTAACGCCTCCTACAGTTATGCTGGAACCTTCAGGTTGACTGTTCCGAGGTCCGTGAAAACAGAGAACCTCGGACTTGTGCAGGGCCACCTCCAGTCCCAGCAGCCGTATCCGACCCACGACTTGAGCAGTAACGTTCGAGTAAAATAAAGTTAATCGTTCGACTATTTCATCTCAAACTTGTGAGTATAAGTATAAAAGCCAGTCTAGTCTTATCCAGAGTTTTCCTTTAATTTTATTTATATGCGTATTAAAAGCAGAAGAGGAGGCATTCGCCCAGAAGTGGGACGCTATAGACTAGATTAAATTAGAAGATGTTTCCCACTACGTTGGACTTTTGCAATGACGGTCGATTTTTTTATGTACCAATATAAGAAGGGGACATTACCATATCTCTAATTACAGCTGAGACCAGCTGAGGGTTCTTCATAAGATACTTCAGACCTTCGATTTTTGAAATCAAATGAAGCGGCCCACCAAGTTGAATATTTTTTGTAAAGGCGGTATGTCGATCTCTAATAAAGTAATGGTAAGTAAGATGTTAAAAACTTTCAAAATATAATAGCATTAATTTTACGCGAAAATTTTCTTAGTGAAAAATTAATGCTATTATATTTTGAAAGTTTTTAACATCTTACTTACCATTACTTTGTCATGGATTTTCGCCAGGTAACGCCTGCTTCCATCCAATATTTGAGATGTCTAATAGTTTGGCTGGGCTCTTGTGTTTTCTAATCAGGGTCACCAGGTACTCCAGATCTTCGATTATCCCAGTTTTTATAGTTTTCCCTTTATGCGACTATTAAACCCTAACTCTGTACCAAATTTCAGCTCTCTGAGTTTATAGGAAGTACTAGTTCTATTCTGATAATCATGAGTGAGTGAGTGTCATAAATGCGAAACTTTGCTTTCGCTTAACTTCGGAACTAAATGACCTACAGACTTGAAATTTTGGATTTTAAGTATGTGATTATAGCTTACTGGATGACGAAAATTTCTGCGTTCTGGTCTTATCCAGAGGTTCTCAAATAGTGGCCTGAAAATGCAGCGAAATGGTTCCAGTAAAGGATGGTACGGCAGTGTTTGCTTTGCGCTCGACTTGGCGGGGGCCACTGCCGTGCCCCCAGATTATATTTATTGATTTTCAAAATACTCTCCTTTACATTTTAAACATTTTTTCATGCGATCGAACCATTTTTTAAAACAGGAGGACCACAGATCTGAAGGCATGTTTTCTACGTGCTGATTGAACGCTATCACTGCCTCTTCGGAGTTGGTAAAAGTGAAACCTCTCATCAAATCTTTGATTTTGGGGAAAATACAGAAATCACAGGGTGCTAGGTCTATGCGCAGGATGGGTGACGAGTTGTACTTTTTCGGAAGCTAAAAATGACTTTGTTGATGACGTGTGTGAAGAAGCGTTGTCATGATGTAGGAGAACGCGGCTTTTGGGTCGTCTTTCGCGAACTTTTTCTAACACCCTGGGTAAACAAATGGTAGAATACCACTCGGCATTAACACTCTTTTAATTTTGAAGTGGAATTGTACAGATGGGACCCGTAGCTGAGAAAAAAACGCGATCATTTTTTTACCAACGTTTCTCGCCTGCCTCACTTTTGTTGGTTTGTTCTCATTGTCAAACACCCATTCACAAGATTGCTATTTTTTCGGGACCAAACCATTAAATCCACGTTTCGTCTCCTGTGACAATGTCATAAACAGCATTAGAATGTCCGTGGTCGTACTTCAGTAGCATCTGTGAGCACCATTCCACGCGAGCCCGCTTCTGCTCCGCTGTCAGTTCATGAGGGAACCAACGACAACAAAGTTTCCGAACTTTCAATTCTTCGTGTAAAATTTTCTGGATTTGACTCATACCAATCCCCAATAGTCCTCGAATAGTCTCATAGGTAATCCGCGGGTTTTCTTCAATTAACCGCTTAACAGTAGCCACATTATTTTCGTTGACGGCAGTTGAAGGCCGCCCTTCACGAAATTCGTCATGTAAAGAAACTCGACCTCTCTCAAATTCAGCAAACCATCGCTTCACGGTGCTCAAACAAGCTGCTTCTTTCCCAAAGGCATTTTGAAGACGAGCGGCAGTCTTGCGGAGAGAGAGAACTTTTAAAATCATAAAAAATCAGAAAATGGAATTAAGTAAAGATTTTAGTGCGATGACACTAAAATCTTTACTTAATTCCATTTTCGTTGCATACGTAGAACTATGATGTGTGATACAAAACAATTCACAAATGATTTCCCACCAATTGTTTTTTTTTTTCCTAAGAAGGGTGCAACGTTTAAAAAAATATAACATTTATATTTATTAAAAAATATAACATTTATATTTATTATATTTATTATTATAATTTTACGCGAAAATTTTCTTAGTGAAAAATTAATGCTATTATATTTTGAAAGTTTTTAACATCTTACTTACCATTACTTTGTCATGGATTTTCGCCAGGTAACGCCTGCTTCCATCCAATATTTGAGATGTCTAATAGTTTGGCTGGGCTCTTGTGTTTTCTAATCAGGGTCACCAGGTACTCCAGATCTTCGATTATCCCAGTTTTTATAGTTTTCCCTTTATGCGACTATTAAACCCTAACTCTGTACCAAATTTCAGCTCTCTGAGTTTATGGGAAGTACTAGTTCTATTCTGATAATCATGAGTGAGTGAGTGTCATAAATGCGAAACTTTGCTTTCGCTTAACTTCGGAACTAAATGACCTACAGACTTGAAATTTTGGATTTTAAGTATGTGATTATAGCTTACTGGATGACGAAAATTTCTGCGTTCTGGTCTTATCCAGAGGTTCTCAAATAGTGGCCTGAAAATGCAGCGAAATGGTTCCAGTAAAGGATGGTACGGCAGTGTTTGCTTTGCGCTCGACTTGGCGGGGGCCACTGCCGTGCCCCCAGATTATATTTATTGCTTTTCAAAATACTCTCCTTTACATTTTAAACATTTTTTCATGCGATCGAACCATTTTTTAAAACAGGAGGACCACAGATCTGAAGGCATGTTTTCTACGTGCTGATTGAACGCTATCACTGCCTCTTCGGAGTTGGTAAAAGTGAAACCTCTCATCAAATCTTTGATTTTGGGGAAAATACAGAAATCACAGGGTGCTAGGTCTATGCGCAGGATGGGTGACGAGTTGTACTTTTTCGGAAGCTAAAAATGACTTTGTTGATGACGTGTGTGAAGAAGCGTTGTCATGATGTAGGAGAACGCGGCTTTTGGGTCGTCTTTCGCGAACTTTTTCTAACACCCTGGGTAAACAAATGGTAGAATACCACTCGGCATTAACACTCTTTTAATTTTGAAGTGGAATTGTACAGATGGGACCCGTAGCTGAGAAAAAAACGCGATCATTTTTTTACCAACGTTTCTCGCCTGCCTCACTTTTGTTGGTTTGTTCTCATTGTCAAACACCCATTCACAAGATTGCTATTTTTTTCGGGACCAAACCATTAAATCCACGTTTCGTCTCCTGTGACAATGTCATAAACAGCATTAGAATGTCCGTGGTCGTACTTCAGTAGCATCTGTGAGCACCATTCCACGCGAGCCCGCTTCTGCTCCGCTGTCAGTTCATGAGGGAACCAACGACAACAAAGTTTCCGAACTTTCAATTCTTCGTGTAAAATTTTCTGGATTTGACTCATACCAATCCCCAATAGTCCTCGAATAGTCTCATAGGTAATCCGCGGGTTTTCTTCAATTAACCGCTTAACAGTAGCCACATTATTTTCGTTGACGGCAGTTGAAGGCCGCCCTTCACGAAATTCGTCATGTAAAGAAACTCGACCTCTCTCAAATTCAGCAAACCATCGCTTCACGGTGCTCAAACAAGCTGCTTCTTTCCCAAAGGCATTTTGAAGACGAGCGGCAGTCTTGCGGAGAGAGAGAACTTTTAAAATCATAAAAAATCAGAAAATGGAATTAAGTAAAGATTTTAGTGCGATGACACTAAAATCTTTACTTAATTCCATTTTCGTTGCATACGTAGAACTATGATGTGTGATACAAAACAATTCACAAATGATTTCCCACCAATTGTTTTTTTTTTCCTAAGAAGGGTGCAACGTTTAAAAAAATATAACATTCGAAATTCAAATAGTTCCGATTAGCTAGAAGTGCAAAACTTTTAGTGTGCCCCATGTACATGTTTGCGCTTATTGCCGAAATACGACTACCAGTATTCACTTCACACTCAATCGGGCGTCCGTCTATCACAGTTTTAATAAAAAACGTGTTGTTACCTCGAGCCACCACCTTAATGTTGAACATACCGCTGTCCGAGTCCTCATCATCGCTCACGTAGTTCTGTCGCCCGCGTACACTACTCACTTGTTTACACACGACCTTAAGGTGACCTTTTTTCTTGCACTCGTCACACGTATAATTACGAAACCGACACCGCTCCGCTGCATGTGGCCGGCCGCATCGCCAACACTGCGCCAGGCCTCCGTCACTCCATGTACTTGCGCGCTATAATTACCTACCGCCAGGCGGGCCGTTAGAGGATCAAAATTCAGTGCGGTTTTCGCAAGCGAAGCGCACGCACGTTGTTCAATTTTAATAGTTGAATTCGTTCGTACGCGTACCTACGATGCCGTCTGGTGCCTTATGTGCTGTAGATGGGTGCAAATCAAGTAAAAGAAGGGATAAACTCCTAAAATATGAAACAAAGGCTGGGTAGTACTCTTTATGAAATTTTAAATGACATAAATTTTGATTCTTCCTGCCCTTGTTTTCCAAAACAATATCTCATAAACTTTTTATTAGATTCAGGATTTTTTCCACACTAAAATTTAATAACCGAGAATTTAGAAAGGGTAAGAAATTTATAAAAAAAATTATAAAAATAAAAAACGTAACTTTTAAAGATTTTTTTTATTTTACCTACATACTGACGTCTATAATTATGTTTTATCTAGATGTGTACAGCCAGCAGCAATTTATAAAAATAATATTTTCAAAACGATACAATTTTAAACTGCCACATATAAGTCAGAACATATTCACAGTTCTCAATAGCATAGACATAAAAAGTTATGTTAATTTAATTTTATCGAAGAGGCAGCCGCGAGATCCCACAGCAATCGCAGTGCTGTGGGATCTCGCGGTGCGAAGCAATCTAAACTGTACGCTTGAGCATTTAGGCACATTTTAGCATGCAGTGGTTGCTGACGCGACGGAGTAGGCTATTATAGCAGTAGGTATTGGAAATTTTCTACTGAGTGAAGTATCTGTTACGTAGTAACTATTTAGTAATCTGTGACTGCGCGGACCCGCCACGGCCCGGGTCCGACGCCGGCGCAGCGCCTCTAGCGCTCGCTCCGCCGCCGCCGCCCCCACGCGTTGCCCCATACGCATAGTGTAAGTCGTCTCCGGCCACCCCGGGTACCTGGGATGGCATGGCCGCCGCTGCCTCAGCCGTCCTGCCACTCGTCGCGGCATGCTTTTCCGCGGCCTCCAGAGCCAACGCTAGCTCGATCGCTTCTTTATATTTGATCTTTTTCTCTGCAAAAATTCTCGATCTCATAGTTTCGTTCGCCAAACCCGAAACAAACTGGTGTCGTAAATTTTCTTCCAGCGTGGAACACGTGCCGCACGAACCGAAACTGCAAGTTGATGCTAAATGTTTTAGCGCTTGTAGGTATTCCGAGAGTGTCTCATCCACTTTTTGCCGGCGCAACCTGAACACGTGCCGTTCCGCGATCTCTGACCGCTGAGGTTCTAGGTGTTCAGTCACTAATGCCACTAGCACATCGTATGCTTTATTCTCCGAAAAATCGGGTGAATATAAATCGCACATAAGCGCATATGTTGTTTCACCTACCGCCGTCACAAGTAACGACACTTTTAGATCGTCCGCCACTTTATTTAACTTAATGTACTGAGTTAAACGCCTAACATACGCGGGACAATCCTGGGAACCCTATTTAAAAGTATGCCGATCGACATAATCGCGAAATGATATAACAATCACAACACACGCGGCTTGCAATAAGAAAAAAAATGTAGGTTACGATTATCCCGTGCTCGTCGTCAATGTTACGTCAATGAAACATCGAAGCTAGCGAAAGACTGGTTTTATTGTATACCCACCACCGTAACACATATCTATATTAAACTAGGTACCTATAGGTCTTATATCTAGTCGTAAGTACATTGATGAAGAACCTAACACATACAAAACGGCAATTTCATAGGTAAAGACCTAATGCGAACCAAAACAAGTGGCATATTGTCTTGCAAATTATGTACACTCATTAACATTAAGGTTGATTCACACAATGACAATCCGTGAAGCCTTAGTCCCTCAGTGATGCGTCAGATCTGACACAGTTCAGTATATAGTCCGGTTCCGGTCAATTTAGACATTCGAAGGTGCATAAAGTCCCAACAAGCTGAAAATCAGTAAAATTGTTCAGAACATAATTATAAATAAAATTTAAAAGTTCCCCATCATTCCCATGTATGAAAAAAAAATTATTCGAGGTCAAAGGTTATCTATAAAATTGTATCAATACTTTTTTTCCTACGAGCCACCGTTTCTGAGATATCTATACTCGTATATACAAATGGGGAATGTAATTTTGTCCCCCCCCTTTGCTCTCGAGAACTGCTTAAGCTACAATGATGGTTGCCCCTCTATGTAGCATTGTAGCACATTGTAGACTCTATTGTAGCATAAGCAGTTATCGAGAGCTAAGGGGGGACAAAAATTACATTCCCCATTTGTATACAGGGTTACCTGCTAAGTCATGCGAACCCCGTTCAGGGGTGGTAGTTCCCACCATTTCTGACAAATTTCACCTTGGACCCCTGCCCCCACCCTAACCCTTTTCAAGTTATAAGGCTTTGAAGATTTTTTTTGAAAAAATGCCGATATCTTGATGTTGGCCACGGTATAGGTCCACCTCTCCCGATCCACCTATTGGAATAGTTTCTGTTCAACTATTCTCGGACACTTCTGCTATAATGTGCCGGGCGCCTCTGGAAATGCCTTCAGTGTCACCAGAGACGCCAGCAGCAATGGACATGGGAGCGGACGCGATCTCGTGGAATTAAAAAAAAAACCGTCATGTTTAAATTGTTTTATTTTATTTTGTAACCTAATTGATAAATTTTATTTTAATTTTTACTACTACTTTTAAGACTTTTATACTTCCAATAGCAGCCTGGCTTGTTATACCTTGTTAAATAGCTAATGAAACATAGATATTTTTAAGCGTGCAGCCTAGATGTCATAGTTTTTTTTTTTACTATTGCTGGTTGAAGTTTGATTTGTACTGATTTTTTATTGATGCTATAACTATCAATCTTCTATCTACGACCCATTTAGTTTAGGTAACTCTTATTTTATTTTTGATAATGATGAAGAAACTAATCTGCTACACAAAAATCTTATAAAAATAAAAATTTGAACAAAAATAAACGAAAAAGATAAGACAAGAAATCGGTATTTTTTCAAAATAATCTTCAAAGCCTTATAACTTGAAAAGAGTTAGGGTGGGGGGCAGGGATCCAAGGTGAATTTTGTCAAAAATGGTGGGAACTACCACCCCTGAACGGGGTTCGCACGACTTACCAGGTAACCCTGTATACGAGTATAGATATATCAGAAATGGTGGCTCGTAGGAAAAAAAGTATTGATATATTTTTATAGATAATTTTAAGATCTACAATTTTTGTCTAGGGTACTTTTATGATAAAACTTACCGTTTTGCTGAAAATTGCGAAAGTCATTTTTTGGACCTTTGACCTCGAATAAATTTTTTTCCATACACGGGATTGGTGGGGAACTTTAAATTTTATTTATAATTATGTTCTGAACAATTCTACTGATTTTCAGCTTGTTGGGACTTTATGCACCTTCACTCTCATTTTTTGGTCTAAATTGACCAGACTAATAAGTGAAAAATATTCTTTTATACATTTTCTATGAATGCGAATGCCACCCAAGAACTGTCTTGGTCTGGACTTCAAGGTCCCGCCCGACATGTCAATATCAGTGACGATTCAGACACATAATTAAGATGACCGTCATTGTAGCATTACCCTTGTTAGGGAAAGGCTGTAGATTTAAATACACACCTTAATAGCTATTTCCATTGATACAAGTATCTACATCCAATTGTATAAGATAAAGATCTAGCTTATGCACTTCATATAATCCAACTTACTACTTATGTCACTTAATATAAGCTACCCGTTTAGCCAAATTTTAGCTGTCTTTTATAATAACTAGTCAAGATACATATATGATACATATACCATTAAGTACTGAAAGAAAATAATATTATTTTCTTTCAGTACTTCATGGTTTATCCATGTATATGTAAGTATTTGGTATATCATTATAATCTGCTTAACATCAACACAATAATTGAATTTACAAATTGGTAACCACTTACCTATAGTAGTAGATATTTACGAATCACTTCCTAATTTTATGTCACATTGATGCTTATGGGTGTCACTCACAAGGCGTTCAAAATATTCACCTTGACAACCTACACATAGACCACATCTAAAAATTATTTGTTCAGCCACTTGTGTGAACACTTGGGGATTGCTTCTTAATTGTTTGAATGCCCCAGTTATCCTATCAAATAAGTCACTTTGATTTGTGACTTCACTACCTCTGTAAACTATTCCCTTAATATGTCCCCAAACATAAAAGTTCAAAGGATTAAGATCCGGTGATCTTGGAGGCCACGAGTGAGGTCCTCCACGTCCTATCCAACGATTTGGGAAGTCTCTATCCAGTTTTTTTCTAACTTGACTTGAGTAGTGTGATGAAGTGCCGTCAAGTTGATAATACATACCTTGTAATGAGGTGAGTGGTACATCTTCCAATAATTGTGGTAGCTTTTCCGCAAGGAAATTGTGGTATGTTTCACCATTCAGCCGTTCTAAAAAGACTGGACCCAATAAATTATTATTAACAATTCCAGCCCACACATTCACACTGAGCTGATCCTGTGAATTATGAGGTCTCACTACGTGCGGGTTTGCTTTTGACCATAAATGTTCATTTCGTGTATTAAAGAACCTGGCTTTACCAAACGTAGCCTCGTCAGTCCATAATATTGTTGGGCGTTCGGCTAGCAACCAGTTACAAAATGAAACACGGGAAGGTTTGTCTGGCTCTTTCAGTTTGTCTACCACATGTTGCAAATGGAATGGATGTTTTTCTTCATTATTGACCACACTCCATGCGAAGAACTGCGATACATTGAACTGGCGCGCTGCGTCGTTAGTACTCGCTCCTGGATGGGTCTCGAAGAAATCCAATATTTCTTCTTCCTTTCGCGGTTTGTACCGCGCTGGACGGCCACTGTCATGGCATATTGGTCGGAATTGTCCATTATCACGTAGTCGTTGTGTCGCAGCTTGCATAGTGGTACGGCTTGGCAAGCGCGAATTTGGAAACATTCTAGCGTATTCGCGACGAGCTTCTGCTATGTTGTCGTTGCACCTAGCTACAGTCCGTACCATTTCAGTATACTCAATATTTGTATATTGAAACGCCATCTTGCAATAATATATTATATTGTGTGGCGTATATTTAGAATCTACTACATTGGGAAAACGGCGCGAGCGCTGATATAAAAGAAAGAATACCTACATACAAATAAATACAAGATGGGAATTCACGCCAAACCAGTTCAACTTGACTGGACTTGACATGACATTGACATTTGAATGACATTTTTTTGTACATTTGCCCATTACGGACAGGCTAGAGTCCTAAAACCATACTGCCTATGTTGACTGACAGAAAGACACGAGTTAGTAAGTGAGCTGAGCAGTGTTGCTACACTTGCCACAGACAGGACAGAATAGAAACGGAACCATTATATTCTGCGGTGATGCTAACAATTACATATTTCAATGGCATAAAGGCCTTGAAACCAAGCTATAAAACAACAACGTTTAAAGTTTAATAAGAAAAAGAAAAATCTTTAAAATCCATACCTATGTACATATTGCAATTCTTGAACTGAGTTTAAATTGTAGTTGTTAATTCCTTAGTAATAGATATCTGATATCATGATTTTTTTGGTAGACAGCGAGTAATTGGAAAAATCAAAGTTAGTTAGTTTTTCAAGTGGCTTATGTACGGGTAGTGCGATTTAGTAGAAATCGTCACGTTACGTTTATCAGTGGTTCCCAACCGGTGTTAAGCAGGAGCCAAAATATGATGAGCTTTTTTTTTAAATTTAGCGTCGGCGTCGGATCTTTAATAAAACGAAAAGTAACCAAACTCAGGTTGGATTGCGTAAAGAACTTCGTTCCTGACGGGGGTCCCCGACTGCACAATTTTTTATTACGAGGATAGATTGAAAAGTAATCGGCCTAACCAAGAAAATAAATACATATAATAAATGAAATATATTTTTATTTTTCAACGTAATCACCATCAAGTTCAATGCACTTTTGCCACCTTCCCTTCCAAGCATTTAGCTCGTTGAATAAAAATGATTGTTCCTTAGAGTCAAAATATGCGTCTACTGCTGCTTTGACCTCGTCATTCGTCAAAAATCTTTGACCTCCCAAGTGCTTTTTTAGGTTACGGTACAGAAAAAAGTCTGACGGTGCCAGATCAGGTGAATAAGGTGGATGCGGTAACAGTTTAAAGCCACAGTAGTGAATTTCTGCCATTGATTGGACAAACGTGTGAACACGAGCGTTATTTTGATGAAACAGGACTTTTATTCTTATCATTCCTGGACGTTTTTCTTTCATTTCCTCTCGTAAACGACGTAGTAAGGTGCAGTAATAATCAGAGTTTATAGTCTGACCCCTTTCAAGATAATCAACCATAATCACACCCTTCGAGTCTCAGAATACTGAAACCATCACCTTACTTGCCGACAAAAAAACTTAGCCTTTTTGGGGGGTGGCGAACAAGGTCTTTTCCACTGTTTTGTTTCCGGTGTACAGTAAGGAACCCATGTTTCGTCCATAGTAACAAAACGATTAAAAAATCACATTCATCAGCTTCAAATAACTCCAAACAATCAAAATTAAAATAATTAGGTAGGTACCTAACTAATTTCTTTAGGGCTCTTGGATAACTCTAGTGGCGCCGCGCTGTGGCTGATTCCGGCAACTCTCGGACGTTAGATGTGTCTTTCAGATGTTGTCAGCTGTATTATTTATTTCCTTGTTTATGTATGTAATGTTAAGACGTTCGTAATTAGGTAATCATGGGTCAACAGTATAACAATTTGAATACAAATTCAAGAAAGTGAAAAGTAAAACCATTAGGATACTCGTATAAAATGAAGAGAGAAGCAAATTAGAAAATTGAGTGTAGGAATTGAAATGATTTATTAGATTTCCATTTTGCTGAGGATCGTAAAGTGTTTTACTCCTTAGTAATTAAGAAACCGCTTCTGGTATAATTAAAACATTATGTTCAACAAATGGAGGTAATTAATGTAATTAAATTATAAACTTTGCCTTAAATAAATATGCTTGTGTAATAACAATCCGGCTCGGTTTTATTTCAGATTTGTCGTTGTCATCTTCTACATTTCACAGTTGTCTACATAATTTATGTATATAATGTTACCTACTATGTACTTAGGTATCTACAAATTGTAGGAAGGTAGGTTCCACGATACTGGCTGTTCGAATTTAGGTTTGAGTTTGTAGGACTAGGAACCAAAGTATAGGTGACATTTCCCTGGTAGGAACCTTCCTAATCTTGGTACCTATACCTACTGAACCGATTCAGCTTTTTGGCCTGCATTATTCCTGAGTGATATTGGCTACTTTTTATTTTGGGAATGGGAATTAGAACGAAAAAAATGTGATGCTCCGAGTTGGGATCGCGGGCGGGATCACCGAGATTGTGCTTAAATTTAATGTCTATGCTATGCGGAGTCGAGAGTAGGTATCAGGTAAGTAGTAGGTACCTACCTACTAGGTAAGATTATTTAATTTTCGTGATCACTAAATTGTCAACCAATCCCTGGAATGTAATTATTTTAACAGCCACTCAATACTTGCAACTACTCAACACCCACTATGGCGTTTAGGCTGCTTTTACACGGCCGCTTTTTTCACCGGACAACGGACGGGTGCGTCGCAGGCGAGGAGAGGTCGCAGTGCCATTTGGCGCAATTTGTTCAAAGGTCCATTGCCCGGTGAAAAATACGCTCGTCAAAAAAAAGAGCCCTTAGGGCCGCAGGAGGTTGAGTCACTCCCTACGCTATGACCAGCGTATCGTCGTCGTCACGCCGGCGCCGATGCCCTCAACTAACGCACCTAGCAGCACCGAGTCGTATCCGATGTTCCACAGGGGTAAATAAATACCTGACGGGGACACCGCACGATACCTCTCGTCGAGCCGGCACAAGCCACGGGCTATAGCTCTCTCAGACAGATATGCGATGGAGGTAGAGAAGCGCAGTAAGTGGCTCCCTAACGCAGCTCTAAGGCAAGGTATTTAAAGGGTTTGGCGATGTCATAATACACCGCCACCACCACCTCACGCTTTCGGCACTGTTTCCTGTGGCAGGCTGTTCACATGCCAGATGGCATCCCGGAAACCGTTCTGGTCCTCCGCCAAGTCTGGCCTCATGTTCGCGAGATGGTTGGCGAGGCGTTCCGTAATGTTTCCCTCAAAGAACTTACCAAACTCGTCGAGTAACCAGATGTTGAGTCCATCTGCCGCCCCGTCTTCCGAATCAGGACCAGTTTCTACTTAATAAAGTGAAATAGTTTGTCATTAAAAAAAATTCATAAAATTAGATCATCCAGTGTTTTCATGACAATTGCACCTTACATTTTGCACGGTTTATTCAAAAGTCAGTGATTAGAGGGAGTTCATATTAAATAATATATTTTATGGCATCTCATTCTTGTATTGTAGTTAAATTTATTTACGAGCACAAGCTTAAAGAAATACTTAGCGGATTTGTTAGGGAAAGACCGTGGGTTTAAATACACACATTAATAACTATTTCCATTGATACAAGTACCTATATCCAATTTTATCTCTTTTTTTGACGTTCCTAAGTGTGACTTTGTGACCTACATGAATAATTAGTTAGTATAACGGCTTTATGTATGTATGTTTATGTAAGTATTATTATGTATATAATTATCTATGTTATGTTATATATTATGTAGTTTATTGATAGTATGTATTTTTTTTAAGTATTTCAGATAGTATATGACTAAGTATACCGTGTATGCACCTACCCAGTACATTCTCTGCATCACCCTAAGCTTGACTGGTAGAAAATGCCTCCGGCATTAAGTCCGCCTTTGTACATTTGTTTGTGCATAAAGCTTTATAAATAAAAAATAAAAAAAAGATATTTTGATTATGATTTTATAAGATAAAGATCAGGCTGATTCACTTAATATAATCTAACTTACTACTTATGTCACTTAATATAAGCTACCTGTTTAGCCAAATTTTAGCTGTCTTATATATTAACATCAACACAATAATTGAATTTACAAATTGGTAACCACTTACCTATAGTAGTAGATATTTACTAATCACTTTCTAATTTTATGTCACATTGATGCTTATGGGTGTCACTCACAAGGCGTTCAAAATATTCACCTTGACAACCTACACATAGACCACATCTAAAAATTATTTGTTCAGCCACAAACACTTGGGGATTGCTTCTTAATAGTTTGAATGCCCCTGTTATCCTATCAACTAAATCACTGTGCTTTGTGACTTCACTACCTCTGTAAACTATTGCCTTAATATGTCCCCAAACGTAAAAGTTCAAGGGATTAAGATCCGGTGAACTTGTAGGCCACGAGTGAGGTCCGCCACGTCCTATCCAACGATTTGGGAAGTCTCTATTCAGTTTTTTTCTAACTTGACTTGAGTAGTGCGATGAAGTCCCGTCAAGTTGATAATACATACCTCGTAATGAGGTGAGTGGCACATCTTCTAATAATTGTGGTAGCTTTTCTGCAAGGAAATTGTGGTATGTTTTACCATTCAGCCGTTCTTAAAAGACTAGACCCAATAAATTATTATTAACAATTCCAGCCCACACATTCACACTGAGCTGATCCTGTGAATTATGGGGTCTCACTACGTGCGGGTTTGCTTTTGACCATAAATGTTCATTTCGTGTATTAAAGAACCCGGCTTTACCAAACGTAGCCTCATCAGTCCATAATATTGTTGGGCGTTCGGCTAGCAACCAGTTACAAAATGAAACACGGGAAGGTTGGGCTGGCTCTTTCAGTTTGTCTACCACATGTAGCAAATGGAACGGATGTTTTCCTTCATTATTGACCACACTCCATGCGAAGAACTGCGATACAGGGGTGGGAATTGGGAATTTTTTTATGGGAAGAGATGGAGTTTTATTACTTGTGGGGGTTTCAAGCGGGGTCCGAAAGTGAAGTCAAAATTGACCTGGGATGCTTAGTTTCCAAGATATCGGGTACTGGGAATCTTGGGTATTTTTGTGGGATGGGAATTCCCGGGATTTTTTTTGCAGGCGAATAGAATATGTCTCGGCAGGGGTGCAAGGGAACAAAAATTTGCTCAGAATTGAGCTGGGAAGCTCCGTTACCGGGATATAGGGGCTTCGAGTTTTGTGGAAAGTGTGATGAGAATTGGGTAGAAAAAAATTATGGGAAGATCAAATACTTACAGAGTACTATGGGGCCGGAAAATGAGGGCAAAATTGACCTGGGATGCTTAGTTTTCGAGATATGGGTACTGGGAATCTTGGGTATTTTTGCGGGATGAGAATTCCCGGGATTTTTTTTAAGTAAGTATTTGAACCCCATCTTCCCACAAAATTTTTCTTCCAAATTCTCATCCCACTTTCCACACAACTTGAAGCCCCTATATCCCGCCCTTATAAATGTATTTGTTTTTGTATTTAAAAATGTATAATAATAAGAATGTAAAGGAATAAACGAAATAGTAATAAAAAAAAAAATAAAAAAATATTACGATTATAAAATTTGCACCAAAAAAAATAAATTACAATATAAAACGATATTAATGAAAGACGTCAGCCTGTCAGCCGTGTTTTTTTTTTGTGTTAGGTGTTAGGTTATTTTCGTTCCGGAATTTCTGGATTCGGTCTCCACGCTCAAGGCCCGCGATAGAAGCTATGCAATAGCTTAAAAGTAAAATTATTGGAACGAAGTTCTCTAACGCGGCTTACGGGTAGTGCGATTTAGTAGAAATCGTCACGTTACATTTATCAGTGGTTCCCAACCGGTGGTAAGCAGGAGCCAAAATATGGGCAGCTATTATTTAGATTTAGCGTCGTAATTCGATCGCAAAGTGACGCTCCGAGCATTCCATTGCTCTTTGTGCAACAGTGAGCTTCTGGATGAGGCGGACTGTCATTGGCCAGGTCTCAGTCCACATTGTTCGAAGACCTTAATTTTAAGACACGACGGTATTATGGACGAAAAGATAATGCTTAGCTTCCTGAACCCTGCCCAGCCAAGTAGGATTCGACGATTGACCTTTTCAGATTGTTTGGCCTAGGTTTGTACACACAATCGTCGACCTGGTCCTGAGAAGCATTGAATAAGCGTTTAGCTATGTCTCTATAAGGACGGGGAGCGCTCGGACCCCATGACCCCACAACCGTAAATGGCCCAAATATGTAATTTAGGTAACCTTCTAGGTTAGTGTATTTACGCTGTTTGAGGCCTTCAGCCGATGCACCAGCAGCTCCGGTATATCCATATTTGCTTGGAAGGTTTATAGGTGCTTAGGTGTCAACGCATTGTAGTATCCCACACTAACCAAAAGACTTGACATCTTCCATGGTAGCAAAGATAATTATGTCTTTGCTACATTGAGACCTGACGGTATGCCGTCTGGTCTCTTTCTATCGCTTCGTGCTAACCCATTTGTCTCACGTACGGGCTACGGCCGAATACCTATTGTATTTATTTGCGTGCGGTAAAATCCTTCCGAAACATTTTTCTAGTGGTTATTACGAATCCCATGACGTATCATTCATATTTTTTTGAGCTTTATCTCTATTTTTCATGTCTTTATATTATTATTTAAGAAAACAGTAGGTGCCTACTTACTTATTTGCCTCGTTGAAGACTAGACTTTGACCTTAACAGTTACTTAGTAATAAAAAATGTAAATATTGGTTTAAATTAAATTAAATAGTCATTTATTTCAGGTCTCAATCACCAATAGATATACACAATTATATTACATAGTTAAGTCGAATTTAAACATAAAAATAATAGTTTAAAAAAACATGCTTTTATAGAGAATCCAACTAAAAAGTAGAAAATAAATTTTAATAAGTTTGAATTAAGAATAGAGTGCTAATTCACACCTGCAATTAGAACGTGTTCTGAGCAGCTCATAATAGTAATCCTCATAATAGTAACCTATCGATAGGCGCAGCGCGATCGTCGCCCGGCCGCTTACCGTACCGTGCGCAAGCGAACATGAACCGTATTCCGAATGGCTAGCGGAGAGAATTATAATATGATGATGAGGTGATCAACTGTGTGAGACTGACCATACATACACATATAGTTTAGAGGAGTCTAGTGAGGACATAACAAATAAGCGAATGAGACTGGAAGAAAGTGAAAAAGACTGGCAGACGGTGGCAAGAAAAAGAAAGTCAATTGATCGCTCCAACATGATATCAACAGAAACTTCGTGGCAAATTTGCGTACATTCCAAGGAAAAATTACCCAATCAATTCGCGTTGGCAAAATTATTATCTGAAAATTAGATATCTGGTATCACGAGAGTTAAATACATTAACCCATATAAACTAACGCTTACTTTCGATAATGAAACGAATGCTGAGATGCTTATATCGTGCGCGGCATTTGACAAATTTGGGTGGCGAAGACAAAAAGCGTGGGAGGTCGATTTGTGCTACGGCATTATTAAGGACATAGACATCGATCTGTCAGAGGAGGAGCTGATGACATACATACAGACGGATAAAGAAGTGGTTTTGGTTAAGCGGATGAACAGAAGAACAGATGAAGGATGGACCTCAAGCGAAACTGTCAGTATTGGTTTTAAGGGTAATTCGTTACCAAGCCATGTTTACTTGATGAACTTACGCATTGCTGTCTCACCGTTTGTGTTTCCCGTGACTCAGTGTTCACGATGCTGGAGGTTCGGACATACAGCTAAGATGTGTCCCGCTAGCAAACCCCTATGCCCGAAATGCGGGAAGAACGACCACGACAATTGTAATATTGATATATATATAAGTGTGTCAATTGCTCTGGTAATCACATATCGCTATCAAGGGTCTGCCCTGTTTACTCAAGAGAAAAACGGATTCGTGAGATTATGTCACAAATGAAATGCACCTATCAAAAAGCCTTGGTATTTATACCTACTCCTGCCCGTACAACCAATCGAGAAGTAAACAAATCTGTAAGTTCTGATACAATTTTCCCGAGTAGCTTACAATAAGCACCCAGTAACAGAATATCGAGCTGTGAAACCGAACAGTTAGTCGAGACCAACGTTCAGCAACAAAACTTTAAGAAAAAAACACAAAAAGAAGAAAAAGAAAGTTCCGTTTTACTTGTCCGACAACGTTGTAATGGATATGTCTGTTACCGACTCTGAATCAGAATCCGAAGCAAATCCTCAAAGACCGGAAACGACACACAAATCGAAACCGCCCCGGAATATCGTCTCTGTGGCGCTTGTGGGAAAACGTAAAAGAGATGATACATAATATAAAAGATCAAATTAAAACACAATTTAAGAATGGACTAAAAGTAGTGGTGGAGTGGCTTAACACATTTCTAAGCAGTATCATACCTGATACATCTATGTTAAAAAATTATTTACATCAGTTAATGGATAACACACCAAACACAGTTATTAAGTTGAACATAATACAATGGAACGCTCGCAGCATCATGCCTAAGCTCAAGTCATTTGAACAGTTATTAATCCAAGAACATATCCATATTGCGGTGGTAAGTGAAACATGGCTTGAACCAGATATCCATTTAAATATCAGAAACTACTATACTTTTCGTTTGGATAGGGATGGCTATGGCGGGGTGGCTATTATCGTGCATAACTTGATACAAACACAACAGGTTGCAATAGGGAGCAATCCCAATTCTCCCTTAGAATTAATTCATATAAAAACATTTAACTGTAATCGATTAAAACATATAATTGCTATCTATTGTCCCCCGGAAGCTTCGACAAATCCTCAGACGTGGGACTACTTGTTTTCTATGGAGAACAGAGAGTCTCTTATATTAGGGGATTTTAATGGTGACCATTCTAACTGGTCTTACAAAACCGATTCGAGGGGAAACCAAATATTAGATTCAATACTAGACTATAACTATATTATTTTAAATGATGGTAGTCCCACCCGTTTTCAGCTAGTAAACAACGTGTGCTGGCAATCTTCTCCGGACATGTCCATTGCTTCTTCTGATATATACTTGAATTTCAATTGGAAAGTGTCAAATGAAACATTGGGTAGTGATCACATGATTATTAAAATTTCAACCACCATTTACTCAAATCAACTATGTCATAAACGAAGAAATTTTAAAAACGCTGACTGGTTTAATTATGAACGTTACCTTGACGAAAAATTTAACACTTATAGTTATTCCCCCTTAATAGTTCACAATTAACTTATGATGAGTTCTTGAATATTATATAATGTTTACCTTAAACTAGTTATACCGTTTTACCACTTAGTTCTAACTCCAAAATTTGATTAATAATATTGTAAGCTATCGGTGTGCCTCGAATTGTCGAGGTACAGCGAGCTACATGTAGAAGGGCACTTTTGGCGTCAGTAAAAATGATAAACTTGTCGTGCACAACAGAATGAATATAGGATAATGCTTCATTTATGGCTATTAATTCTAAGTACATTATTGACATTTCTATATTGATAGTAAAACGACTAAATGTGTTTTGCTGAGGATCGAAGAAGGCTGCCCCTGCACTACTATTCTCCCTTGATCCATCCGTGAATATTTGGTAAAAATTTGGAAAGAAAGAACTTATATACTCTAAACACAAGTCCCTTAAAACGGTGGTCACATATTCTTTTTTAGGTTTGTTTACATTATCTACATTATACTTTATATTTTTGGAAATATATATAGCTCATCCACACCCTATTTTGAAACATATCCAAATTTTGGCTGCAATGAATATTTACATTTTGAAGTTGTCCATACATAATAATTAATATTGGTTTATTTTTCCTACGCCATGTGATTAAATGGTTAGCTAAATCGTCTAATAAACTGAATATTCTACTGTTAACTAGTGAAGATTTAGATTTTAACAAAAATTTTACCGGCTAAGTAGCTACTACGTGTGTGTAATGGTTGAATGACGAGTTCACTGCTCATTACATGAATGGGTGTCGTTTTAATAAATCCACCGATGATCCTCATAGCCTGATTTAGAATTTTATCTAACTTGCATAATTGAGTTTCACTACTGGCGCCGTATAAAAAACTACCGTAGTCTAACCGACTTCTTAAAAGAGAAATATACATTTTTCTCAAGTGTTTAGGATGTATACCCTAGGACGTCCCTGCTAAAAACTTGAGAATGTTAAGACATTTAGATACTCTTTCCTTAATTTCACTAATATGTTTAGCCCATCTGAGGGAGCGGTCCAGCCACAAACCCAAATATTTAACATTATCCACCGTTTGAAGTCTAGTATTGTTTAATGTAATAGAAACGTTTTCTCTATTGCAGCCTCTTTTAAAAACGCATATTTTAGTCTTAGATGTTGAGACCTCCAAACCAAGGTCAGACAAGTTACCCACAATATTCCGCAACGAAGTACTTACCTGTTCAGCGGCTGTAAATATGTTTTTATGTGTACAGTAAATAACAAAGTCATCTGCGTATTGTGATACGTGAATTACGTTAACTCCAGCCGAAGGTTCCAAAAAAAACCAATTTATTTAGAATAATTTTAATTACTAATTACAAAGTATAAAATATAAGTAACTACAAATGAAATGATATCAGCTCGAAGTGTGAAACAAATATGAGCTGTGGCATGTGGTAATTTCCGTTGAAACGTCTGGTTTCGTATTGTAGCACGTTCCGCTGATCTTGCACTTCACGTAGTCGCTATGCGCTGTTGCGATGCACCTACTAGGTGAATGCTGACGCTGCGGTCCCCATATACTAGGCGTACGTAACACCTCCCCCTGAAGAACAGCCACCACCGATGAATTTCGTCGTAAATTGAGGTGGGGTTGATTTCCGTTTGTCCTTGGTACTGGAACTGTGTATGTGTCTTGTAGTTTAATTTCTTGTTGTTCAATCTGCTTAGATGCGGTTCTTGAGCGATAGTTACTGAAACGCCAATCAATACTACGTACAGGGGGATGGTATTATGGTATATCATGGTATCAATTGGTTCGAGGTTGATTATTGGGAGTTGCGAGATCTTCATGTTGCTGGCGTGTAGATGGTCCAATTTTATAGAGTTTAATTTAAGTGTGGCATTAGAATTGTTGTGCTCTGGTCCTTTGGGTAGATCTGTAATAGTCAATATGTGTCCTTTGAGTCGGTCCTTGATGTTAGCGATAGTGAACTCTGTGGTTTCTAGATAGCATGCTTGTGGGATTATAGCGAGGTAGCTGCCTTGGTATTCTTTGTAGAAATCTTGTCCGCAGGAAAGATATACTTTGGTTGAAACAGGAAAGCTGATAGTGTAGTGTCTGTCGTCGAGTTCTTCATACGCTGGCTGGTCCATGGCGATGGTGATAGGGTTGCACATGGGTTTGTTCTGTTGGGTAGTGATGAGTTGGTGTATGCAGTCTTGAGAAGATCGGTTTTGCAGACTCCGTTTTTCTTCACATAGAAACCAGTTACCGGTCTTCGGGCATTCAGCCTCTATTTACTTGAAATCTTTCTGATGGACAGCTAGGAATGGAGATGACGGGATCAGGATATCGTGATTTAAATTGGGTACAATAGATAATTTATATAAATCATATGTATGGGGTGTAAAAATGGGAAATTTATATACTATAACTATTTCGTTACCTACATAATATGAACCTAACCTAATTACATCATAGTATTCCCTAGTATCTAAATCTACTAACTTATTACTACCATATAAAGTACCTAACTTATCCGTTAAGTTGCGTATTTCCCGGGAATTTAAGAACGAATGGTGCATAGTTGATGTTCTAATAAATGCTAATATATTTTGTAACCTAGTTAATTCCTGTGAAACTGAATCTATGTTATCTCCTAGTATTATTAGTAACTGAGCTAAATGGGCATATTTTATGAAATCGTTTTCCCTACTAGTATCGCTTTTATTTATCTTATTTATTAGAGTTTCCATTTTCTGTTGATTATCTACTATACTATCAATTATTTTCGAATATTGTGCGGACATATCTTTAGTTAAACTAATGATTATTGAATTCCATAATTAATTTGTTCTCGTTACTTTGGATGTTTTTAATAGCCTGATCATAGTGTAAAGCGTCCGTGTAATCTAAATTTCCAGTTATACTTTTAACTACAGATCCGAGGCCATCAATGAGTCTCGTTTGATTCGACTAGTTTCGAATGTTTGAAGTTGATCTGAAACACTATTAAGTTTAGATTTAAGATACATTAAATGAGGCTGAAATAAAGATTGTGTTTTGTTGTTAAGTTCGGGGGAAATACTATCTATTTGATTATTAATAGAATTTACTTTTTCTTGCAACTCTTGTAGGTCGACATATTGCAAGAACGAATGGTAGTAGGATAGGATCCGTGCTTGGCCTAGTCTAAAAGGGAGTATCCCAGGCCCACTATCCAAATTTTCAAGTTTTATCTCCTGAGTTAGTGCTGGTCGTAGAAACAGGAGTATTATCGGGATCGCTCTGTAACAATTTATTAGTTTTAGGGACACGCTTTAACCTATGTTTTGCCACAGGACTTCGTTTCTTTCGTGTATATATATGAATGGGAAGGTCTGCCATTACCGTGTCGTGTGTATAACGGGGTGCTAATTTTTGACGGGAAGCTATTGGGTTTTTGACAAAGATTTGTTGTTCGGGAGCATATTCTATTTCCGGTTCACGGTTCTTATTACGATTTTCCATTAAATTTTGACGATTAGAGCTACATAAATCATGAATGGTATTATACGCTATTTTCATTTTGTCTTTATGATTAACCTTGTACTGCTGTAACAACTGACTGCTTATATCTACGTCAAAAGGATCACGAGGATCAAAGTGTCCTGTGATTATCTCAATCGGCTTACATTTAGTAAAACTATGAATACTATTATTATAGGCAAGAATAGCATAAGGCATAATGTTAATAACTGAATCTATTTTCTGTACAGGTTTTAAAATACGTAAATGTTCTAAAATGGTGGAATGAAATCTTTCTACAATTCCGTTTTCGTTAGGTGTATGGGGGGCTACCCTATGATGCTGTATTTTATGGAGTCTAACAAATTCTGCCATTAATTTTTTGTGAACTCACTACCGTTATCCGTTACCATAGTAATCGGTATACCGTGATGAGTACAAAAGTTAAGTATAGCCTGTAAAACACTTACTGCAGTCCCATCTCTCAAATAATAGGCCTGTCCATATTTAGAAAATGAATCTACAATAGTTAAGAATTTTTCACTTTGAATGGTTAATAGATCTAAATGTACTAATTCAAAAGGTTTCGTTGAGGGTGGTACTACTTTGAACTGTTGTTTTATAGGATTGCGGTCATATTTAGCTTGACCACAGATTGTGCATTCGCTAATAAATTTTGTTATTTGCTCCTTCATTTTCGGCCAATAATACTTATGAGATAAAGCTAAGTAGCATTCGTTAATACCGCGATGGTTAGTCTTACCATCATGGTACTTATTAATTATGTCTTGTTGTCTCAGATATTCTCTGACATTTTCTATTTCCCTTTTTGTTAAGACTATGTTCATGGACGAGTTTTTGAAGTTACGTTGTATAATAGGTATAATCTGATACATAGCTAATGGTGGATTTATGAGCAATCCGGTTTTGATTTTTGGGTTTACATATTCTTTTATAGCGTTAACTACGTCTTCTTCTAAATTTGATTCGGAAATTTGTAAGTTAATTTTAGTATGTGTAAGAAAAGGTTTGGTTAAGACTGGCCTGGCTTTAATATCTCCTACTAGATTAAAAATTAATTGTTTAGTGTATTTATTTAATGGATCGTCAGTGATGGGCACTTCAAGAATAGGATTTTCGGCGTCGGTATGTACGGTTGCTGTTCGAGAGTCAGCATCAACATCTGAAGCTGTAATAGTTCGTGACTCATCTAACGGAAGTACTGAGCTAGACGGGTGAACTACTATAGACGATCGTTCTTCATTATGAAGTTCGATTCGTGAAAGGGCATCGGCATTGGTGTTATTTTTCCCTTGTTTATAGACGACGGTAAAATCGTATTCACTGAGCTTTAATCTCCATCTTGTCAATCGTGAATTTGGTTCTTTCAAGTTCATAACCCATTGTAATAGTTTATGATCTGTAACTTTTTTAAATTTACGTCCGAATAAGTAAGGTCTAAAATATTTCGTAGACCAAACAATTGCCAGAAGTTCCTTTTCTATTGTACTGTAATTTAATTCGCTAGTATTAAGGGTACGTGAAGCGTATGCTATCGGTTTATCTATTCCAATACTACCTTGGGATAGAATGGCATCTATTGCTACGTTAGAAGCATCGGTAGTTAAGATAAACTCCTTTGAAAAATCTGGATACTGTAAAATTGGGTCGTTGGTAAGGGTTTTGCAATGTTCGAAACGATTAGTGTAATTTTGATCAAGTGTTATTTTAGATCCTTTCTTTAAGCATTGTGTGAGTGGTTTAGTTATTCGAGCAAAATTCGGTATAAACTTTCGGTAGTAACCAATGAGTCCAAGAAAACGGTTGATTTCGGTAGTTGTTTTTGGAATGGGGTAATTCTGAATAGCGTGAATTTTATTAGGGTTTGGTTTGACACCATCTCTACAAATTACATGGCCAAGAAATTCGGTTTCTAATTTTAAAAATTCAGATTTATCCGTCTGTATTTTAAAATTCGATTCACGTAGTTTTTGAAATACCTTTTCTAAGTTTAACATATATTCTTGCAAAGAAACTCCGAATACAATGATGTCGTCTAAGTACACTAGACATATTCGGTTTTGGAGGTCCCTAAGGACGTTGTCCATGATGCGCTGGAACGTGGAGGGTGAATTCTTTAATCCCATGGGCATTCTGAGAAACTCAAAATGTCCATTTTCTACTGTAAATGCTGGCTTATGGATGTCATCAGGGTTCATCTCCACCTGATAAAATCCACTAGCTAGATCTAGAGTTGTAAAATACTGACATTTACCAAGTTTATCTAAGACATCTGTTATATTGGGAATGGGATATTTATCATCAATCGTTTTCTCATTAACCTTTCGAAAGTCTATGACAAGACGCCATTTAACTTTACCGGAAGCGTCATCTTTTTTAGGTACAATCCAAATTGGGGAGCTCCAGGCTGAGTCTGAAGGACGGATAATATTCTGTTCAAGCATTTTATTTATCTGATCTCTAACTTCTTGCCGGTGAACATACGGATATCTGTAACTTTTAGTGTGGACTGGAATTTCATCTGTGGTTCTAATTTTATGTTTAGTTTTATTAGTGAATGTCAATGGTTCACCATCAAGGTAAAACACATCGGCGTAATTACTACAAAGATTTCGTAAATTAGCAAGTTCCTCTGGATTTAAGTGATTAGTGCGAAGACGAGATAAAATAGCTTCTGTTCGGCTTGAATAAATTTGAGTACAATTTTTATCAATGTGAAATAATTCTGCTTCTACTGGGCGGTCTAGTGAGAATATAATATCATTACGTGTAGGGTTGGCAACTTCTACCCAACCACGGCCATCTATAACGGTTGTTAAGCAATCTAAAATTATGCAATTACACATCATCTGTTTCTCTACTGATACTTCACCATCCTTTGTATTGATTGGTAATCTAACTAATTTAGAAGAATTTGCAGGTATTATCTCCTCATACCAGTTTGCGTTTTTGGAATCGTACATATGTATCGGTATTTGAGCATTTTTAGTTTTTAATAATTTATTTTTCAAATCAATAGTGGAATCCCACTTATCTAGAATATCTAAACCTATAAGACCATCGAAAAAGTTATGAAATTTGTACACAGATTTAATACACAGAAGAATTTAAACAGTCATTAATTCCATATTCCTGAAAACAAGGTAAGTTTATAGAATAGTCACAAGTTTTAGTAGCATGAATATTAGTTATCTCAATGGGGTCATAATCTAGGGGCATATTTCCAAAATATCTATCCACAGCTTCGGGACTGATAGTCGATAAGTTAGCTCCAGTATCAATTAAAAATTTAAGTGGCGGATTATAAAGTTGAATATAACCTAACTGTCTCTGTATCTGAAAATTTACTTCTATATTGGTTTTTCTAACTGGGGTTCTATCTGAAAATTTTGATCATTACATGCTGAGGCCTGGTCCAATTCCTGGATCACAGCTGCTGGTTCTTCATACTGCTCTTGACTACAGTAATTTTCCTGATATGGTTGGTATTCGTAATTATCGTAATAATAACTATCGTCGTAATTATAGTATTCGTAAGAATCGTCGTACTGATTAAAATTAGCATCGCGCGTTTTAAAATAGTTATTGGGGGGTGGATTGCCGAATTTCTGCCAATTATGTCCACTAGGTGGTAGTGTTTTCGGTATAAAATGACTTACGCCGCTCATAGGGCGTGGGCCATTAAACGACTGTTGGGGTTGAGGTTTATTAGGTAACTTAAAAACATTACTCTGGGGATTATAGTTAGGTAAAGGGGCGCGCATCATCTGCTGCGTTCTAGACGGTCCTAGGGGTCGTTGGAACCCGTTATTACTGCTAGGTCTCCAGCCTTGTATTGGGGGTTGAAATGACTGTTGCCGTGAAGGGCCAGGGGCGTTAAACATTTGTTGTATCGATTGCCTAGGTGCGCTAGGGAAATTATAGAATGGTTGTTTAGGGGTAAAATTATTAATGGGTAAATTAAAATGATTTGGTTGTGGCCTTGACCAATCCTTTCTATTAAAGGAGCCGCTGTCGTTACGATTTTGTAAGTATAATGTGTTCAATTCGTCCTGTACATATTCTAAAGCCTTCTCCATAGAATCGGGCCGCATACAGCGTATCCGGTATCCTAATGGGTCCTCAAGGCCTCTCAAATAAGCCTGAAGGGTTAATTTTTGGTATAACGTTCGTTTAGATTGTATGGTAGTGGGGAAAGTCTCGTGTAGCGAAATATAGGTCATTTTAGTACTAAAAGGATTTTGACACCTTTCATAAAATTCTTGAGGGGTGCTAGAACCCTGGGTTTGCATGGACAAATCACTATACAGAGCGGTCTCGTCGCGATGATCAGAAAAATTATTTATGAGAGCGGATTTTATTCCCTGCCAGGTCTCTGGGATACCGTTAGCGTTAATATACCGCGCGGCGGGGCCTGTCACTTTATTTAAAATACCGTTAAGAAGAGCTAAATTAGTTAATTCATGACCTGGGTTCGCATTAAAATGGGTTAGTACAAGTTGGTCACATAATTTTACAAATCGTGTTAACACGTGTGGGTTACCATCGAATTCGGGCAATAATCTGAGAGATTTATATATAGCATCAACATCAGGTATGGGCTCGGCCATCATTGTGCTGGAGATACTGTCTAAATTCCTATGCTCGTCAAAAACTCTATTCTTATCGTTATCGAACCTAACACTACGTGACTCTCTAGGGTGAAAAATCTTGAATGATTAAATTAACACACCTTTAAAATACACTAATAATTCTATCAAAATATCATGCACTAGATTGGGCAGGATATAGGGTCACACATATAATTGGGACACACAATTAAATATATTAGATAAGACTTATGGGTAAAAGGATAAGGACTTGAAAGATTCAAGTACTTACTGCATTGTTTTTTTTCGGAAGAATCTATTTCTGGATTCGCCTCGTAGCTGCAGCAACGTAGGTTCAGGATAGCCGGAGTCCTTGCTTGATGCACTGAATTTACGACTATCCTACCGACTGCGCCAATTATGTTAACTGCAGCCGAAGGTTCCAAAAAAAAACAATTTATTTAGAATAATTTTAATTACTAATTACAAAGTATAAAATATAAGCAACTACAAAAGAAATGATATCAGCTCGAAGTGTGAAACAAATATGAGCTGTGGCATGTGGTAATTTCCGTTGAAACGTCTTGTTTCGTATTGTAGAACGTTCCGCTGATTTTGCACTTCACGTAGTCGCTATGCGCTGTTGCGATGCACCTACTAGGTGAATGCTGACGCTGCGGTCCCCATATACTAGGCGTACGTAACACGTGTACGTCTCCGGTATTGTGTTGTTTACAAATATCAATTGTTGCCACGTTAAATAGCAACGGAGAGAGTGGGTCCCCTTGTGCCAAGCCTCTGCTGGTACTGCGAGTGATTGTTAAGCGTTTATGCCGCAACTTCAGTGGATTCCATCTCACGTTCGTATAGAGGGTAATGAAATAGCTGACACACTTGCAAAGCAGGCTTGTTCGGAAGGTATATCCATGTCGATACTTCCTTACTTTTCAGACCGACTATATCTAATAAAAGAGTACTGTATAAAGCTTTGGAGGGAATACTTCGACAAAAGGTCTACCGAAAAAGGGATCTGGTACAGAACTATACAACCTGAGCCATTGGTTATTCCTTGGATTGATAACTGTTCTCTGAGTCGGTTACAAACAAGTACCTAGTAATAAAATAGTTAGGCATACTATATACGAGTACCTATGTAATACTTAGTGAATTTATTGTTGGCATTACTTCTAAAATTTTACTCCAAAAATGCAAGTAAGTAGGTAAGTATGGGCATAGACTCTTTTTTGTGCGTATTTAAAAAAACCTTCAATGCACAACTTTGTATGAGGCAGTTCGTTTATGAGTTAATTCCAGTTAATTCCAATTTTCCAGCGTATAACTGCGTATTATGGCACATTTACAAAAATAGCGTCTCGAATCTGTCTGTAAGTGCTACCTACATTCACAATTCTACCTACTTATTATAGGTACATACCACACCACCAACTGGTTATAAGAGTTTTATCACGAAATTGAAATTCATATTTAACTGTATTTAATAACCAAATAATTTCACATCGCACCGTTATCCAAACTTGGTTAATCAAGTTAAGTTAGTTGGACTTCAATCTTCAATCTCCCACCAGCAGCACCAGGCCTAGTGCAATGAATTTAAAGAAACTAGAAGGCTCAACGAGACTCGTACCAAATTATTACACAGAATCACGTCTCGAGTAGACAGAGGCGTATAATACGCCCACATTCCGTTTCTATGTTCCACGTAGGTAATGGGGCGAGCGAGCGGGTCCTTTGGGTATATTTATCAGAGCCTCGTCTGTGTACTAGCAGGTGTAACGCGTGCAGGGGAGGATGACATGGACTCGGAAATGTGGATTAGGAGTCCGTATGCAGAATCGAAACGGGCGGAATTAGGTATTTGACACATTTTGTGCGTGAGTCCGGAGTTACCGATGGTGGTCAGCCAGTAGGTACGGCGATTACATGGTTTTGATCTTTTTTTTTTCATTTTATAATAATAGTGTCTTGTGTGGGGGAGGTGAAAAGAGGGCTAGGAGGGGGGATGTTCTTTTTCTCTCCTTAAATTCAAGAAAAGACCCTCTATACTCGTATGATCCCGTAATCAAAACTCCTCTACCTTTCCTCTGTCGTTGCACTCTCAAAGGGGGGGCGAGGGCTAATTTTTTTTCCTAATCAAAATCATTTGACCTCCTCTATACAAAGGGGCTCTACCAACATATTTAGGGCCCCAGCGAACTCATCTGCTAGTGGCGCACCTGCTGATCAACGGACGAGGCTCGTTAATTTACGGTACCTATGAAGTGGCTTCGGTCCCTACGTGGGTACCGGGTGTTGGTCCGGGGGGTGCCACCGTTCAACTGTGCTAAAGCCCCACAAGTAACCCAGCCCAGGCTGGTTGCGTAAGGGGTTCAACAGCTGCACCGCCGGGCCCGGGGCCATGTATGGTGCAGCAGGCATGGAACCAGTGGGGGCAAAGCGGAGTCTAGTGTGGGTGGTGTGGGTCGATTCGCTGGCCAGGGAGACCCTTAGCAACGGCGTTGCCGCGGCCGCCCGCAACATAGTCATGGGGCCCGCCTGGGACCAACCACCCGCTCTGACGTTTCTCACGGAGAAACAAATACGCCGCCCTGACAACACGCCTTACCTGTGTTGCCCCGGTTATGTATATATGTATCAAGGAACAATACCGGGGCGCCGCAGGGGTCCGTGCTGTCACCAACTCTTCCTTCTGCAAATCAATGATATGCTATCCCTTGGGAACATTCATTGTTATGTAGATGACAGCACATTGCAGGCGTGTGCATTTACAGCGAAGAAATCCCCTTTCCTTCCCCTACCCTCTCTTCAGAATGCATTATTACCAATGAAGGGCAACCTTGAGATCCTTGACATAGACGTTCAAGAGCTCAATAATAAAAACTACATCGAAAGATGTATAGGGCTAGCTTCGTGGAAACTAGGAATACTGAATAAGGTAAAGCTATTCTTTACACTGCATCAGAGGTGTCTGCTGTACAAGACGCAGATTAGACCCTGCGTCGAATACTGCTCTCACTTCCGGGACGGCTCCGCGAAGTATTTGCTGGACGCTCTCGACGCTATGCAGCGTCGAGCTATCCGTATTAAAGATTGTCCGGAGGTAACGGGAAGCTTTGAGCCGCTAGTTCAGCGCCGAACAATAGCTTCCTTGGCCGCATTCTACCGTATTTACCACGGCGAGCATTCTGAAGAGCTCTTCAATCTGATCCCATCTTCCTTCCGATCCCGAACAACGCGTGCCGGGCAGAAATGCCACTCCCACACAGTAGGTACATGTTCGCGAGAACCGAACGTTTTAAACGTTCGTTTCTGTGCCGAACGATACTGGCCTGGAACGCCCTGCCTGTGCACGTGTTTCCTCCCACATATAATCCTGGGTTCAGTAGGTCGTCAAGTTGAGGGCCACTCTCTATAGTATAGTGTGCTGTGAGTGACCCACAATCGCTTGACGTCGTCACGACTTACTACCAGGCGGGTGGCGTCAAATTGGCGAACCCAATACAAAAAAATAAAATAAAATACTACCTCTATAAAATTATTACTCATTTTGACTCTACTCGGGAGCCCCCCTTGGGGGACTGGAGGGCAAATCTCAAAAACTCGGAATTTTCCCTAGGTCCCCGAACCCCCTTTACATTTCTGAAAAAAAAACAAAGGTACCTTCCCCTCCACCATCAAGGAGAACAATAAAATTGTGTCAGTGAGTGAGTCAGTAATCCAGCTTTATAAAATATGACAGCTTTTTTTAACAAAAATAATGATAAATACATTCTACATAATCACTTGTTGTATTTAAAAAGAAGCCTAATCATCACAAAATAATAACTAATATTACCAAAGTATCAAAATCTCACGCCACGCTATATTAGTCTGCAGACGGCGTCGAATTTTGGCGCGCAGAGCGACACGTCCTCTCCCTGTAAGCGCTTGGCGCGGACTGTTTACTTGAGGCATGCGTCGAGTATTATAAAGCGAAATTTAGGTGTTTTTAAAAGATTATTTACAGCCTATTTTTTGTTATTTAGCTTTCTTTTTTTTTTGGAAATGGATTGATTTTGAACCAAGGTTTATTTATGTTGTTTTAATTTTATGAACGAGAGTTTTATGTAGCCGAAATAAGAACCAATTCATTGCCCATTTTCTCTAAAATTTGACTAACTTAAATATTTGTTTACTCAATTTTTTTTTATGAAAGTGATAAAAAGTAATCCATACATTTGATAGATGACTTTTACAAGAATACACTGTATTTTTGTAATGCTTTTTAGACGTCAAAACGATTAGTGAATTTGTGATATTCTAGACCTCTTCCAGCAAAAGATACGAAAAACTACCGATTGTTTTAGGTCGATTAATCAAAATTTAATGACAAAAATAAGAAAGTAGCTCACTTATTAGATCATTATTGAAATGATATTTCATGTTGTGCATTAAAACTTATAAAAATACAGTATTTTCAGTGTAAAAACACGTCTGTAAAATCAGCGAAAACGGTAAAATTTAATAGGAGGACTCTTAGTACAGGTTTAGAAGATTTCATTTCATTGTTGACTAACGTCACAATCTATTCACCGTGTATATTATCTTATCCTGCTTTATAACTACGGCCGACGAAGCTGTCAATCATGAGGGGGCTCAGAGACGAGACGCGGGAAGAAAAGTACAGACTGTCGAAGAAAATTTTGTACTGTACTTGGTACGGATTTTCAGGACTGATGCATTTGTTTAAAATTTCATGATGGGTGTCGATTTTAGGGTTTTTTGGGATGCTGAGTAAGAATTTCGTGGCTGTTTTGCAATTCAATATGACCAGCACGCCGTAGCAACAAAATTTCGTGTTAGGAAAACAGGCAAATAGTCCGTTTGTTAGTAGGTGCAATAGTTTAAAGATGATTCACTTACGTCATGGAGCTGTTGTCCAAATATTGCAGTATAAATTATACTATCTTTCTGAAATCATAAAGCAAGTATCTACCTACCACCTTTTTAAAATAGCATATCTAGTTTCTCTATTTCTCTCAGAGTCAAATTCATCTGGCTCGGATATTGCAATTTCCATGTTACTCTCGCCCGCTGCCTCTACCTTCCATTTCGTTTGATATTGCGTTGAATTAACAACACGTGACAGTTATACACCAAACCAAATTTCACAGTTAATATCATGACGAGATTGCTGCAACAGAATAAATTAGCAGAAGGTACTACAGCCAACTATAATAATAATAAATGGATATGGAAATTATGGAACAGGTAGAACTTTCAACAAAACTTGAAGCCCCTATATCCCGGTTACGGAGCTTCCCAGCTCAATTCTGAACAAATTTTTGTTCCCCTGCACCCCTACCGAGACTTACTATATTCCCGGGAATTCCCATCCCACAAAAATACCCAAGATTCCCTGTACCCGATATCTAGGAAACTAAGTATCCCAGGTCCATTTTGACTTCATTTTCAGCCCGCTTCTTGAACCCGCGACAAGTAATAAAACTCCATCTCATCCATAAAAAAATTCCCAATTCCCATCCCACTTCCCAAAAACTGTGATGTTACCAGTGACGATTGGAAGTGCTTCTATGTTCCCCTATATATCTAGGTTCTATGAGTAGGTCTGTGAGCTATACCCTGGTAACACAACATCGACCCCCCCTCACAGGCTGCGTTGCAGTTTAAATACGAGTATGTAAAATTTTAGTAGACTACGCACGTAAACAGCTACTAGCGCGTCACAAGCTAGCAGGCAGACGCACGTTCGCTAGACTACGAAAACTGTAAAAATTTGCCTTCGACGTGCTAATACGATGCTACTTTGCTACAATTCCAATACGCGACTTGGCCCCCTGGCTGTTGGAATTTCAGTTTGAATTACAGGTGGTTATGGTTGTTCTATAGTGCCCAATAACGGCAAAGGCTTGCCCCCTATTACGTGGGACCTCCGAAAATTCTGACAAAGTGTTGACAACGCCCAATTGGGCGTTACTAAAAGTCTGTACCTACTACACTTCGGGAATAAAGATAATTTTGTGTTTGCAGAATAGGTATTCCAAATTATCACTAACCTTATTTTATACCAAACAAAACAGTTTTTGTAATGCTTTTAATTTGGTTCATGATCTGTGTATTGTTCTCGTCAGAGGTTGAGGGTTGCTCGCTATTCTAATATTCATTCTTCATGAAACAATGTTATACCTAGTTATCTCGTATCTCGGTCTCAGTTAAGTACTTCAATATTCATCAGTGCATTTGCCTCTCATTAGGAAACCCCTGAATAAGTTACAGGACGGACTTGGGTTTTTGCGGAGCGCGTGGCTGGTTGCCTTTTAGGTTACCTCTGGCGAAATCCAGGCCCAAACGCTCAGTTGCAATACCGAACAACATTTCCTTGTCCCGCACCGCGAATTAGTTCTGAATAACTAGTTCTTCTGTGCGAGAAAAATCAAGCATTACTTTGACATTGGCGAAATCATCGATGATCATCGATGGAGCCACGTTTTTAAAAAAAGAAGAATAAGAAGTTACAGGACGTACTTCTGTACTATATAGGTAGATTTAAAATTATAAGTAACTAGGTACACTGTTAAAAATTATGTAATTTTACATTTAAAAAAATCAGATAAACATGTAGAATGTACCGAAAATAGGTGTGAAAGTAAATGAAATTGTAGAAAATTACATAATTTTCGGAAATTTCACAGATTTTAATTAAAATTTCATACTTTTACGTAATTTTCGCTTATTTTTATGTAATTCTACATATTTTTATGTAAAATACATACATACATACATACATACATACAACACAGTTTTCAGTAAAAATTCATATTTTTTAAATTTCATATTTTATTTCAGTAAATTTCGATAATTTTAATGTATTTGTACCTAAAACTCGTAAAATAACAGAATGATTTGTATTTTTACACATGGGTTAGGGTTACTACAGGTAAGTATCCTTTTAAAAAGTGTGATTTGCCCGAAATAAAAACGTGGTGTTCCATAAATTCACTAAAAGTACACAATTATGCAATTTTACCTTGATTGCGAGTAATTTTCAATTAAAATTCTGTAAAAAAATAACACACAGTTTTCAGTAAAAATCCATATTTTTTAAATTTCATATTTTATTTCTGTAAATTTCGATAATTTTAATGTATTTGTACCTAAAACGTGTAAAATAACAGAATAATTTGTATTTATTCTTATGGGTTAGCGTTGTTATGAGAGCAATACATATAAAATATGTAAGTATACTTAAAAAAAGGATAAAATGGCCGAAACAAAACGTCGTATTCCATAAATTTCGAAAAAATAACACATTTATGTACTTAATTTTATTTTGATTATGAGTTTTTTTTTTTTTTTTTTTTTTTTTTTTAATTTTTTTTTTTTGTACACAGTAAATAAAACAGTAAATGGATACAAACTAAACATGTATACAATGGCGCCACTTATCTCTAAAGAGATCTCTTCCAGTGGGCCTAAGAGAGGAGATCGTGATGCAAACAGGTCCTGATGTGTGTGCAGGTTAATAAACATAAACATAAACTATAACTACATAAATACACAAATACATACATAAAAAGATATATAAACATACATAGACGTACAATAATTAAGGTAAGGAAGCGAGATAGTGTTCCTTGACTCTCTTCTTGAAGCCAGACACAGTTCTGCAGTTCCTTATATCGGTTGGAAGAGCGTTCCACAGTCTGACGGCATGAACGGAGAAAGAGTAGGAGAAGAAGTCAGATTTGTGGGAAGGACAATTGAGGCGGTAGGAGAGGTAAGGCCGGCACGATTCATCTGATGCACGCATCAGTGTGAACCGCTCCCGCAGGTAGGAAGGATATGAGGGATTGTGTAGGACATTGAAGAGGAGACATAATAACCGAGTATTTCTACGAAGACGGATTGGGAGCCACTTGAGTTCCTTGCGAAATTTTGAGACGTATATACTTACGTAAGTTAAAAATAAATCGGATACCTAAGTTTTGCAACCACTCAAGTTTGTTTAAGAGCTCCTGTGTAGCATCCAGGCAGCAAGCGTCCGCGTAGTCCAAGATCGGCACGATTAGTGTTTGGGCCAGCGAGATTTTAGTATCGTGGGGTAAGAAACTCTGGAGACATTTAAGTGTATGAAAGGTGAAGTGGACCTTCTTGCTGACCTCGTTAATATGAGAGCCCCAGGACAAGTTGTTGTCGATAATAACTCCCAAGTTCTTAGCGGCATTGGTGTATTTGATAGGGATATCATCCAGCACGATAGCTGGAAGAGATGCCATATCCAGCCCTGCCAACATCTGCCGACTGCCAATTACCATGGCCTGAGATTTAGTGGGATTTATGTGGAGGCCGTATGACCTTGAGTAATTTTCAATTAAAAATAAATTACTAACAGACGCTCCAATTTGGTCGGACCCTACCACAACCAAATTGGAATGTTATTAACAGGTTCCCTGTCCCCATACAAACAGCATTTTGGCATCGACAATGTCCCACTGTTTTTTTGCACTTCATTGTTTATTTTTTTTATTGGAAGGTAATTTTAGGTTTGGGAAGCACTGTCATAATTTTTATAGCTGTAAATAAAAACATTAAAAAATATCATATCTGATACATGGACGTGTCATATCATAATCTTACATTAGACGTACAATGAATCATATATGATAAATATAAAGTGGCATGATAAACATGATGTTCTAATGATTTCCACGTGCCATGGTGACAATATATGACAAATGTGTCTTCTTGGCGCGGAGAAACCTCAAAACCTAATGTGGTCATTGACTATAATGAGGCGAAAAAAGGGATTGATGTGGCTGATCAATTGAGCAGCTACTATTCGCCCTTAAGAAAGAGCTTGACGTGGTATAAGAAGATTGCCTTTGATTTATTATTTCAAACAGCCATTGTCAACACCAGGGTGATTTTCAATGAGGTAACTAGATCTGCCGTCAGTGTATTAGATGTCCAAGAGACCATGTGACCATGACCATTTTTTAGGAGATGTAGTGGTGAAAAAAGCATCGGCAAGACCATCAGGCCCTACTCCTTCCACTATAGGAAAGCACTATCTTACTGAGATACCAAGAAGAGAAGGAAAATTGATACGTCGTCGCTGTGTCACTTGCTACGCTAGAAAAAAGGTAGAAGGTAATCCACTCCAAGCTAAACAAGTCAACACACAGTGTCTGTGGAGTGTAAAAAAAGCTATTGCTATATGTTGGATAGAATCAGGCGTTACCTGGCGAAAATCCATGACAAAGTAATGGTAAGTAAGATGTTCAAACTTTTTAAAATAATTGCATTATTCTCGCAAACGTCGACAAATGTTTCACCTCTAAACGAGGCATTCTCAAGACTGTCTCAGAGAGAACAGCAAAATATGAAGCCAGTACATGTTTGCTTTTAAGTATGAATGTGTAAATATCGCTAGCGCGATGTAGGATTTGTCGAAAACGATTAACGGGGATTAACGGGGTAGAAATATTAAGTTATGCTAACAAATTCAAAATAGGTATTTAAAAGACAAAAAATCTACTCTTTAATACACAGAAAACATAGTGTAACACACAAACCAACAAACAACTACTGTGGCTGACCATTCACGAACAAATTAAGCAATGGAGATGTATGAAAATCAGTCTGTTCATTGAGTAAGGTGTCCACATCCCTCCTAACTATTTCTAAACGCTCCCAGACACATAACTTGAACCCTTTCTCACACAACCTTAAAATGTTAAAGGCGTTGTCATTGTTCAAGGTATGACCTGTATCCAGAAGATGTTTTGCAAAGTGGGACTTCTCTGGACAACCGTTGCGGAAGGCCGATAAATGCTCTCTGTATCTCTTCAAAGGACCTGCCAGTCTGACCTACATATTGCATATTACAACCATCGCAATTTAACAAATAAACTCCTGACTTCCGTGAAACAGAAACTAAATCTTAACCATTACATAACTCCCTCAAGGTGTTCTAGGTTCTAAAAGCTGTAAATATATTGTTTTCCCTCAGGATCTTGGCAACACTCAATGATACGGAACCCTCGAACGGCAAGCACGCAGTGTACTTCCTAACAGGTTCAAGAGATGGATGTAATAAACGAAAACTGTGCTGTGAGAGTGGCCCACAATCGCTAGACGTCGTCACGACTTACCACCAGACGGGCGGCGTCAATTTGGCGAACCAAATATAAAAAAAAAAAACTAATATTTCTACGTTTCTTATTTAACATTGAGTACACCATACCTACGTTATAACCATTAGAGTACGCAATATGACAAATTATATTCAACTCGTTGTCATATGCCTGTTGATTCAACGGCACAACTAACATCCTACTCAATAGGCTATGGAATGCAGCCCTCTTGTGCTGCCAGGGATGGTTAGAAGAATAGGGAATAACTATATCTGTACAAGTTGGCTTCCTGTAAATACCAAACTCGTGAACTCCACATCTCCTAGAGATTGACAGATCCAGAAAATTAAGAGTAGCCTCTATTTTTCCTCCAATATTTGAGATCAGTTAGCACAACTATCCAGGCCAAATTATATATAAAGTTCTTTAAACTCCATAGAACAGCTAGCCAGAACCTTTGGTTTAATGAAGAATGTAAAGGGTTTGGTGTGTTCCCTAGGTATATATGCCTGCGAACAAACAGTAATTCAGCGTCGGCTAGGATTTCTATTGAAAAAGCAAAATAAGTGTGGTTAAATTCTGAAATCAGGAGTCTGTTTAGGGTGAGGGATAATTTGAAGTTACATTTAAAATTGAATTGAAAATTGACATTGATTCTTTAAACCAGCATTTTTCCTCCTCATCAACGATTGAGCAGAGTCGCAAGGTCTGCACTTTACAACATCTTGCATCCCTTCCAACTCCCTCGTATCCACCGTTCTTCTTTGAACAACCATCTGCTTGTGGTGTTAAGGAGTGTATTATGTCTATTAGTTCCAACGCTATCGGCTGTGATGCCATCAGTCGTAAAATGATACAGCCTATACTAGACGAAATCCTTCCCATCTTATGTCACATTTTCAATCATTCCCTTACTACCAATGTTTTCCCTAAGGCGTGGAAGGAGGCGCAAATAATCCCACTTCCTAAAAAGACCAACCCTTCCTCCTTCTCCGAGTATCGTCCGATCTCCATCTTACCTTTCCTTTCCAAGGTCCTCGAGCGGCTAGTGCACAACCAGCTTAGCTCATTCCTCAAGAAACTGCCTCCTAGATCCTTTCCAATCAGGATTTCGTCCAGGACATAGCACAGTTAGTGCGCTGATTAATGTTACTGATGACATTAGGCTAGGTATGGAGCATGGAAATCTCACTGTGCTCTCCCTATTGGATTTTAGTAACGCGTTCAATACAGTGGATTTTCATATTCTGCTGGGCATACTACGCTCTATTAACATATCTCCGGCGGTGGTTGATTGGTTTCAGAATTACCTGTTTGGTCGTCGACAGCGTGTATGTTACGATGAATGCCTTTCCTCTTGGTGTTTTACATCTGCTGGCGTACCACAGGGTGGCGTTCTCTCCCCATTACTTTTCTCAATCTTCATTAATTCCATAACTAAAACCCTCCTTTCTTCTTACCACCTTTATGCAGATGATTTACAAATTTACATGCAGGCTCCACCGAGTACTTTGAGTGAGGCCATTAATATAATCAATAGGGACCTGTTTCAAATTTGTACGTGGGGCAAGCAATACGGGCTTGACGTAAATCCCTCCAAAACGCAGATATGTGTCGTTGGCAGTAGCAGAAAATTGGCAGATATTGACTGGACACAGTTACCAAATATAGTTTTTAATGGTGTAGTACTACCAGTAATGGTTAATAAGGTAAAGAATCTTGGTATTTTAATCGACAGTACCTTATCCTGGGACGCACAAATCGTGGAAGTAAGTCGTAAATTGTTCGCATCAGTAAGTTCTTTACGCAGACTACGTAACTTTCTGCCCACGGCCACCAAGGTTGCGCTTGCTCAATCCATCCTTCTTCCTATCCTGGACTATGCCGACGTCAGCTATCTCGATGTCACCGAGGAGCAACTTAACAAGCTTGAGCGCCTACAAAATTTGTGTATTAGATTCATATTTGGCTTACGTAAATATGATCATGTGTCCGAATACCGCAATTTGCTCAAGTGGCTCCCAATTCGCCTTCGACGAAATACTCATATCCTCTCTATCCTTTACAATGTTTTGTTTAATCCCCGTACCCCTACTTATTTAAAAGAACGATTCAAGTTCCTTAATGACACACATACGAGATCCCTGAGGTCGTCGGAGACGCTGGTGTTGGCAGTGCCAGAGCACTCAACGACTTTTTATGGTGGATCTTTCTCCATTAAGGCCGTGCGACTATGGAATGATCTGCCGGTAGTTGTTAGACGAGCACCAACGTTGGCTGTCTTCAAACGAATGCTAAAAGACCATTACCTTGGCTCCTAACTACTGTAATCTATTTTTTCCACTCTTTTATGTATCCCTAATTCCCTACAAGGTATAAAATTATCTCTTTTTATTTAATAGTGTTTAAGTTTTACTATATGTAGGTATATCTTCTATAATTACTATATTCAGTTTATTCCATTACTTTTCTTTTCAGAACTTTTCCATCTTTCTTTTCATAATATATGCCAATACCTATCCACTGTTTACTTCACTTCTATCTACTTGTGTCCATCCAAAGGTTGCCTGTAAGAGATCACTCTTAGTGATAAGGCCGCCATTTGTACATACTATTTAAATATTAACTTTATGTTTCATTTGTATTTTTGTATTGTTGTACAATAAAGTATAATCTAATCTAATCTAATCTAATCTACATTTAAAAGTGTTACACTCTGAATTTTGGGTGCAAAGGGGCTCTACCAACATCTTTAGGGCCCCAGCGACCTCACCTGCTAGTGGCGCACCTGCTGATCAACGGACGAGGCTTGTTAATTTATGGTACCTATGGAGTGGCTTCGGCCCCTACGTGGGTACCAGGTGGTACAACAGTGTTGGTCCGGGGGGGTACCACCGTGCAGCTCTGCTAAAGCCCCCCAAGTAACCCAGCCCAGGCTGGGTTGCGTTAGGGGTTCAGCAGCTGCCCCGCCGGGCCCGGGGCGATGTATGGTGCAGCAGGCATGGAACCAGTGGGGGCGAAACGGAGTCTAGTGTGGGTGGTGTGGGTCGATTCGCCGGCCAGGGAGACCCTTAGCAACGGCGTTGCCGCGGTCGCCCGCAACACAGTCATGGGGCCCGCCTGGGACCAACCACCCCAGGAGGCTGCCCCACATGTTGCGCATAATCCTGATGTGGGATCGCCGCTCCGGGTGGTAACCGGTGTGGGGTAGCGGCGGCCTTGCATCAGGGAGGTTTGTTTGGGAGCCCTTCCGTCCGGCGAGTCGGCTCCGGCCTAACCACACGGTTCTAGACAAAGCTAGCCCCTGCGCTTTGTCACTTACTGCTGCACCAGATGTCGCCCTGTCTTCACGCTTCTTCTTCTTCAAAATCTACAATGGCAGTGCAACAAAAAGAAAAGTAAACGTTTCACAGCGGCCCTAGGAAACCTCACAACTTCACTTTTCGAGGTGGAGTTCACTAACCTCGATGCCGTCTACCATCACCTTGAGACGGCACGGCCCGCTGTGATGTTCCTCACGGAGACACAAATACGCCGCCCTGACGACACGTCTTACCTGTGTTACCCCGGCTATGTCATCGAGGAACAATTTCGAGACAAAGCCGGGGTGTGCGTGTTCGTTAGGGCGGATGTTTGCTGCCACCGGTTGCGCTGCCTAGAGAACCCCTCCAATTCCATCCTTTGGCTGCACGTAGACCATGGCTCTACGAGCCAGATCTACGTGTGCGTCTACCGTTCCCACACAGGGGATTCTGAGACAGCAAAGCTCTTCCAGTACCTCAGCGAGACGGCTGATGAAGCGCAGGTGCGGTTCCTGAACGCTGACCTAGTATTTCTAGGGGACTTCAATGGCCATCACACTGAATG